>JAKSGN010000001.1:0-396813 GCA_024180945.1 Macrophomina tecta
GTCAGTTAGCCTTACAGCTGGAAATACCCTTCTTTAGATAATAATACTTACTCGCATTCATTATTGCTGATGTGGCAGTTCGTACAGGGACCTAGGATGGTCGATTGAAGGTCACATTTAATCTGTGTCGAGGCAGGTGAGTCATCTAGGGCCAATCGGAGGTTCCGGCAGTGATATAGCACCTTTTTCTCGTGGCAGCGACGGCAGACCTTCGTTGCGCGCTTCTTGGCGATACGCGGGATATGGAACTCTTCGGGAGCCTCAAAAGCCATTTCGGTAGTGTTCGAAGCCGCCGTTTGGGTTTCGGCTGAAGTGGCTGCAAAGACTGGCGACAACGAGCCGGTGAGTAGCTTTCGTCCGGCATATGAAGTAGTGAGATAGCAAATAGAATTTAGGCTAATGTGCGGGGTCCCGGTCTAGACTGCCGGCAGTGTCGGTATAACGACGGGCCTCTTCCATCAGGCTTCGGAGTCGCCGAATAGGTAGACAGGAGTCGAAGGGTTTATCAAAGCGAAGAGTTAGATTGGTATTAACATTTAGTTGTTCCGTTCTGGCCTCGCGCCGCGACACACGCCCCCTCCTCCCCTTTCCTCTTCTCCACATCTTTCTCCCACCATCGCCCCCACCACTATTGCCGCTAGCAGTTCCATACACCAGTCTCTTTCGCGCCCCAGCCGCCGTCACCTAGGATATATTCTCTAAACAATTCGGCCTGACTTTTTTGGTGCTCCATACAAAATTCAGGGAGCCTTGCCGTCGTATCCACCTGAAATCTTCAGTACGTGCCGGCTGAATTCATTGGCCTTCCCGTCAGAAAATCCACCATGCAACTCTATAGAATTGTACACCTGCGCCCGTAGACCATAAGTATAACTTAAACCGCTCGAAAATCTCTCGTAACCGTAATAAAATTGATAATCGAGGTTAATGTTGGGGCGAGCGCAGATGCGCACGGGGTTCGCCGTGGGCGCGTCGCTGGGTGCGCCGAAGGCGTCGGATTGCGAGCTAGCACCAGTCAAGCCCGAAAGTTTAATTAGTCACGTGCCGTGACGCGTTTTAAACAATAGTGCGTGATCTAGAGGCTAAGAGAGGGCGGTATTCTACTAAATCCTATCTCGAGGTACTCGAGGAAAATATACTAACTATTTAGTGAAGGGGTATAAGCTTTATATAGGATAATGCATCTATTTATACCTATAAAAAAAGTAACTACCTAGTTAGAAGCACAACGTATAAATATAATAAAATAGCTAATATATAGTCCGGATCTAAATTCTGTTAAACACGTCTGGTTTTATTTAAAGGCTAAGGTTCTAGGACTTTATCCTAAATTAAATAATGCACTGGGGGGCGAGGATATAATAAAAGAGAAGTTAGGTAGAGTACTAGAGAAAGTATAGAAGTAATTACTATAGTCGCTTTTTAACTTAGTATTAGGTAGTATAAAACGTAGATATAAGGCAGTAATTACTATAGAGCTATATACTAGAAGTTACTATATTATCGTCTAACGAATGCCGGTTTGTTTAGTAGAGGATTTTAGCACTAAATAGGCTTATAGGGGTCGTAATAATAAACTAAATTAAGGCTATTTGCAGCTATATAAATATAATTATTTAACTAATTCTTAGTATTTTAAAGCCGTGTAAGTAGTTAAATAATAATAAGGCTATTCGCATTTATATAAAGTTAATTAATATCGTAATTCTTATTTTAGGCTAAGATTTTAAGCTATTTTAGTATTCCTTCTAATAAGATCCTTCGTAAAGATAAATTTAATACGTAGAATAGCTATATATAGTCTTTAGTAGATCTTTCTTTATCTGTCTATTTTAAACTATATTAATAGAATATTCTTAAAGTAGCTTAAATAGCTTTCGAGGCTCTACTCTACAACCTATAAGTATATACGTTTTATAGGGCCTTAAATATCTATAGAGCTTTCTATATTAGTATTACTCGCGTAGAATTAAATGCTTAATTAGTAGTATCTTTATACAGCGTCTATCTATTTATTCTAAATAATTAAAGAGCTATTTATATAGCTTTATTTAAAACTAAAGCTATAATTTAAATAGAGGATTCTAGCTATCTAGAAGGCCACGAGTATAAAGTAAATATATATTAATTATAGTAGCTTTAAATAAGAAGTACTAAAGAGACTTCTAGATCTAATATATAAGGTATTTCGTATTCTAACTAGCTTTATATTAGTCGAATTAGTTAACGCTATTTATCTCTATAACGAGCGGGCCTCTGCCTCTAAGAATCTAAATACTAAAGAGAAAGAAAACCTATTAAAGGGTTTTCTTAAGTAGGTATAGGAAGAGGGTAAGAGTAAGTTAAATACGTAATAAGACTAAGTACTACGTATAAAGACTGTATTACTAATAAAGTCTAAATTTTATTATTAAAGTTAACTATAAAGGTTAAAGCTATCTAAGAAGTATAGTTTATATATAAGTAGAAAAGCGTATATAATCTAGTATTACTAGATATCGCCGTAGCTATACTAGGTAACTATTACTCTATATAGCCTAGGCTCTTAAGGGCGATATATAGGTCTATAGAAAAAGATTATATACTAAGTTATATAATTTAATTTTTCTAGATAGGCTCTCTTCTAAGACTTTTCTATTTTTCTTTCTATACTTCTATAAAGGCTATATTGTAATACTATTCTCTTCTTTAGAAATCTTTAGCCCGAAGATTCTTTCGTCTATATATATTCTTCTACGGCCTCTTATTTTTTTTTCTCTATCTATAAGTTTCTGTTATAACTTTAAAACGTTTCTATTCTAATAATTTCGAGATTATTTCTTATTTAACTAAGTAATATTATTCTACTCTTTTTCGTAAGCGATAGCTTTACGATATTCTTTTAAACGAAGTAGAGATAATTTTCTATACTAACTATTTAGAGTACGAGTCTAAATACGTAGCGTTACTAAATAATTCTAAGGTCTACGCGGCTTACCTTAAGGCTCGCCGAAAAGAGTACGACGTTACTAAGACGAGTAACTTAGGTTATAGATTTCTTATTAGTTATTTCTTATTCTTTACTAACCTTCTTTAGTAGATAAGCTTAACCGGGAATAAGTACGTTTAGAGGCTAAGAAGAGTACGACCTTTACTATCTTATAAATAGTAGCTACTAAGTTAAAGCGGTTATATAAATAGTAGCGCTTTTTAAAGAAGCATTATTCTTAAATAATTTATATAGAGTTTAACTTTCTTAAGAAGCTAGAATACTTTAAGGCGAAGGGTTCTTTTAGAGGCTCTTCTAATCCTAAAAATTCTAAGGGCTCCTTATTAAAATAGCTACGTTATAAGTTAGTAAATTCTACTACGCCGTAGGTGGCTAAGTTGGCTAGCGAATCTAGGGCTAAGATATAATTATCTCGTTCTCCCAAGCCTATAAATTCTACTTATTTATTCTCGTTTACGATAGATCTAATAGTTCTTAAGGGTTTTTCGTTATTCTTATTTAGGGATGACCTCGTCTCTATAGAAGGTTAGGATTTTAATGGTAGAATTCTATAATAAGGTCTAGATATATATTATTCTTTAGTATCTACTAGTTATCTTTATTTCTATAACCTTTCTATTTAATGAGATATTTAAGCTAATAACCGAACCGTTTATAGTCTAGAATTTTTTTAACTAGGTACTAGTCTTCTTTAGTATTAGGATTTTCTAGTATAATCTCTTTTTATATTTCTAGAATAGTAGTATTTTCTAGCGCTAGCTTAAGTATTACTATATAAAAGATAGAATTTATCTATATATTAAATAGTTTAAGTTAGTATATAACTTCTCCGAGTTTTTCTATAATTTTAAATAGACTAATTTTTTTAAAATTTAATTTATAGCTTAGTCGCTTTAACTTAATATTTTTTATAAGGAGGTATACTTTATTCTTCTTTTTAAGGTTTAGTGCCACCCGGTACCATCTATTATAGTATTTAGATATTATAATTTATACGTATTTAAGGTTAAGACTAATAGCTTTATATAATTCTCTTAGATACTTAGCTTTAAGAACGCCTTTCTAGGCTAATTTTCTACTTAAAATAGCTTCTTTATACGCGTCCGGTTTAAACCTATAGTTAGTAAAGAATAGAAATACGTTAATTAACTCTTATTTAATACTATTATAGGTAAATTATACTATAAGTAGCTATATAGCCTAGTTATTCTATAAATAGTTAATATAATAGCGAAGATATTACTCGAGAGTCTAGTTTATCCGTTCTATCTAGTTATTGGTTTACGCGTATACTATTATAGAGAGTTTATTCTTTACTCTAAGCTAGCGTATAAGTATTTACTAAAATTCTAATCTTATTAGCTTATCTCTATCTAAGACTATGTTATAAACGGGGGTCGGACGAAGGCACATAGGTCTTAATAAGGTTCTTATCGCCTAGCTTGGTTAAGCTTAAGGCTCCACGAGTTAGGAAGTTCTTAAAATAGGCTTAGAAGTCTTAGGGCGAGAAATAGGTGAATTGCTTGCTTAAAGAACTAATCTAGTAGGAAAAAAATAAAGAGACTTATATATATAGCTAGCCGGAACTCGGATAGAGACTTATCCGGCTACGAACGTAGATCTTAATCTTAACTTATTTAAAAGCGGGGTTAGAATACGCTTCTATTAGTCCGCGGACCTCTAGATCATCGTATTTATAATTAGAATTTATAATTAAATCCTAAGTCCGTGTTTTAGCTCCGAGGTCCTAATCCAAACGTCTTGTTTAGTCTTAGGCATCTCTCCGGGTAGTCCGGACGTGTTGCTAAATAATTCTTAAACGAATAATACTAGCACTAGTGTTCCTTGGTAAAAGTTGCTTAGTAACCAGGCTAGTTTCTTGTCCGAAAGTCTTATTCTATTCTGAGGGGTTGGTCTCCAGGTGGGTACAGGGTGCTTAGGGGGGTAGGCCCGGCTCGGGCCCTCGGGCCTGCCTGCCAGGCTAGGTACGGCCTGGCACGGGCTCTATTTCTTGGTTTATCCAGTTTTTCGGCTATAAAGTTCGTGGATTCGGCCTAAACCTAAAAAGGCTAGGCTATAGACTTTTAGTAAAGACTATTTCGGATGATTTAGCTTATTTAGATTCTTAGTCAGGGGTCTTATTCCTTAGTAATCCTAGGGTAGAGTGTTATTTATAATAGACTAATACTTTCGGTATTCTATAATCCGCGAAGATATATTAGAGAAATATATAGGCTAGCTATTCTATATTTAATATCTCGAGGTAGAGTAAGAAGTAGGTATACTTCGTAAATCTATTAATAAAGATTAGAATCGAGTTAAACTTAACTTCTATAAGTAGATCTCTAGACCTTAGTAGCTTTATAATAAAGTCTAGTATAATCTATTACTATAGTTATTCTAGAATTTCTAGGGGTTATAGATATTTATATAGAGTATATATTACGGCTTTACTTTAAATATAAAGATTATATTATAAAACTATACGCTAGACTATCTTCTATAATTCTAGAAAGTAGAAGTTTCGCGTAATCCTCTTAATTATTCTATTAATATTCTAATATTCGTACGCGAGTACTATATATATATTCTTAACGAGTACTTCTTATAGTCTTATCGGGATATAAATTAATTCTTTAAAGAGAAGTGTTTCTTTTCTATCTTAAGTAATACGCGAGTTATTCTTAAGTACTAAAAGTTTCTACACGAAAAAGTTCTAAGTATATACTTCTCGAATCTTCTAATACTACGGGTTTAACTCGATATAAAGTATTAGAAAAGACTATTTAGTAAGAATAAGTAATCTATTATTTATCTACTATAATATTATAGATTACGGTTTAATTTTATCTTTTATATAGTCTACTCTTCTACTAAGCGTGTTAGCGGCGGCGTTATATATATCTTTTCTATACCTAATTTTAAAATTATAGAATACTAATTCTTATAACTAGCGAATCTATCGTTAGTTTAGCTTCTTAGTTATAGTAAAGTATATAAGATTCTAATAGTTATAATATACTATTATCTATTAGTTAGCTTCTTCTAGGTAGTATCTCTAGTACTTAAATACTAAGACGATAGCTAAGAGCTCCTTATCGTAAGTATTATAGTTAAGCTCTACTAGGGTAAACTTTCTTAAATAGAATATAATTAAATACTATCTATCTTTATTATTAGACTAGCTAAGATATACTCCTAGGGCGAATTCTAATATATTAGTTTCTACTTCGATTAGTTTATTAGGATTATATATTTCTAAGATAGATACTTTATAAAACGTTCTCTTTAGTAAATTAAAGGCTTACTACTAATCGTCTCTTTATTAAAAGCTATACTCCTTCTAAGTAAGTCGTATTAAAGGTTTTATAATCTTTAAATAATTCTAGATAAACTTTCTATAGAAGTTAGCGAATCTAAAAAAGAATTATACTTTCTTAATCATTTTTAATACTAGCTATTCTTTAATAGAATCTAGTTTCGAGTCATCTATACTAATATATCCGGGAGTAATAATAAATCCTAAGAATTCTACTTTCTAGGTATACTAGAAGTATTTATCTAGTATAATAATAAAATTCTTTACTTAAAGTATCTCTAGGACCTTTCTAATATACTTCTTATATTTCTTAAGGGTTTCTAAAAAGATAAGAATATTATCGAGATAAGCTATATAGAAGATATCTAAGTACTCGCGTAGCATATTATTAACTAGATTCTAAAAGATTGCTAGTATATTAGTAAGCCCGAATAGTATAATTATATACTCGTATAGTTTTAGTCTTATATAAAAGGCTATTTTCTATTCTTTCCCTTTCTTAATTCTAACTAAGTAGTAACTATCCTAGAGGTCTAGCTTTATAAAGTACTTTACGTTTTCTAACTTATCCTAGAGCTCGTTAATATGTAGAAGCGGGTATTAGTTCTTAATTATAATATTATTAAGCTATTAATAGTCGATATAGAGGCGTAACTTACTATTTTTCTTAGAAACGAAGAGGATCGGATATCTAGCTAATAATATTAATAGCTAAATATATTCTTATTTAAGGTTCTTCTTAATATATTTCTTTAAAGCCTCTATTTTCTTCTTTAATAAGAAGTAGATAGGCTTATAAGCCGGTTTTATTTCTAGCTTAAGCGGAATTTCGTAGTTCTATAGTTAATACTTAGGTAAGTCTTCTTTTTCTCTTTCTTAGTAAATAATAACTAAGTTCTAATACTCTTCGAATACTATTTTTATTTCGAGTATTAGAGGCGTTTTTTATAGTTACTACTATATTTTTAAACTACTATATTATTCTTTTTTAATTTTTATAGAATTATCTCTTCTAATAGAAGTTAGATAGTTTTTATTTCTTAGTTCTTTTTATTAGGCCCTAGTTAATACTCTCTATTATACCACTAGTAAGGGTTTAATATATATAAGATAAACCTATTATTCTTAGTATTATATACGCCTAAATACCTCTCTTAAGATTATCTATATATCTACGAAAGGTTTTATAGCTACTAATTACTTTTATAAAGCCTTACTCTTAGTCTTACGCTTTCTCCGCATAGTTCTTCGTAATAAATATTATATCTAATTTTTAAAAATACTTAACTTAGTAGGGCTTACTTCGTTTAAGATACTATATTTTACTAAAAAGGCGGTATTTTATATACTATAGTTCTAGTTTTATCTTAGGCCTTTCTTAAGATTATCGTTAATACTACTATTACTAGGCCTTACGCTATTATTTAAGTCTTATGTTTCTTCTAATAATTTAAGGGTATTATTTCGCTTAGTAGGGTTTATTCCTACGATAGAGTTATATTTTACTAAGAAGGCTTTACCTTCTATATCGTAGTTCTAGTTCTAACTTATACTATTATTAGAGTTATTTATATAGTTACTATATTTAGGCCTTATACTAGCTACTTCCCGTTTTATACTAAAAATATATTCTTAGAAAATATTTAGTAGTTCTTATTTAATATTCTTATAACTACTTTCTAGGTTTTCGATAATATTCTAGATATTCTATCATAGAAAGAGTATATTACTTACCTAGTTAATAAGGGGGTTACGAGTTCTAAGCTAAGATATTCTAAGAATAATATTATATTCTAGAATTCTTTAAATATTAAAAATAATCTAATTAGTATATTCGTTAATTTCTAGTAAGACTTCTTCTATTTTAATACGTACTTATTCTTCTTTATAGTCGGCGTTTCGTCTATTAAATCCGCTAAGAGAGTAGAGTTCTTTCTTTTTTTAATAAGGAATATTTAATTCTTATACTAGCTTATTATAGATAAAGTCCCTACTTAATCTACTATTAACTAGTATTAAGATTATATATTTTTATAAAGCTTTAGTAATCTTAAATTATTTCTAAAGTTTCTTTTTAGTGAGAGTTTCCATTTCTAATATACGTAATACTATATAAAGGGACCTAGACTATAGCCTCTAAGTTAATTTTAATACTATAGGGTTATCTAGTTTTTTAGCTTTAGATAGCCGTAGACTTTACTATATATATAATCTTTCTATTTATTAACTTAAAGGTAGGCTTACTTCTAGTTAGTCTATTTATTAGTACGTAACTATTTTTACTAGTAGACTATATTCTTTTATACCTAATATTAGAAAGCTAGTATATTAAGTTTCTTATTTAGTATTTACTAAAGTATATAGTTCTAGATAGTCGCCGTATCGTATTAGTAAAAAATTCTTACTAATTTCTAAAAAAAGTTATAGTCTACTTATTATCGAGTAGTTATTTCTTAATAATAGAGTATTATAAGCGCGGTTTTTTTTATAATAATAAGTTCGTATTTTCTTTCGTCTTACTTAATTTAGGTTTTCTAAAGGATTTCTTAGCGCTATATCTATAGTACTATAAGGGCTAACCCTTTCTCGTAGGGAATTTAGATTACTTAGGCGAGTTAATTATTCTTATTTATTATTTCTACGCTAATTCTATACTTAGCTATAAGGCGCTTAAGTTTTAAAAGAATTATAGAATCTAGTATAGCTTCTACTTCGCTATTTATTAAGTTATATAGTTTTCTAGTCTCGTTATTTACGAGCTCTTTATCTAAAGAAAAGCTATTAATAATATTATTAGTCTTAATAACTTCTTTATTTCTAGTTATTATACTAAATTATCGTAGTTTATAGAGATACTATCCCGATATATCTTTACTACTTTAGTATATTTAGTAGTTATTATTATAGTAGGCTATCTAGTATAGTATATTATAGTTATCTTAGTAGGATATAACTAATACTTCGTACTAAGTGCTCGAGGTCTACTTTTCTTTTTTTTTATTACGAGGGTTCTATGGGTACTTAAGAGAAAAGTACTTATTACTACTATAGATAATATAAAGTTAATCTTTATAGCGTTATTTCTAGTTCTTTATTTAGTTTAGGTTAGGTTCTTTAGGCTTCTTATTATTATTTCGATTATTATTATTACTCTTCTTAGAATTCTATCTATTAGCCGCGTTAAGGGCTATAGCGTCTTCGCCTTCGAGGGTTATCTTTTTACGGCGAGGCTTTAAGGTATTAGCTTATCGAGAACCTATCTTCTATTCGTATATATAATCGTCGATCTAAGATATAAGGTCTACTATCTTTTAGAAAGTAGACGAGTATTTATAGATAATTATATTCTTTTTAACTTCTTTCTTTAGGCTCTTATAGAAGAGATCGCGGAAAGTCTTATCTAACTATTTAAAATAGGCTATAAGCTATTAAAACTTAGTTATATAGATAGCTATAGATTCTAGTTATTTAATAGTTATAAATTATTAGAGGCTTTATAAACCTCGTTCTAATTATTAAAAGTAGTCTTAAGGTTATCTACGAATTTCGTATAGATATTAAAGATTTTCTTAGTTTTTTCTCGCCTCTTCTCGAGAGAGTATTTATTAGCTAGGTAGTCGCGAAGGTATAGTTCTATTTATACCTCTATCGTTCTTTAGAGATAGGTTAATGCGAAGAGTACTTTCTTAGCGTCGCTATTAAATTACGCTTAATTAAACTAGAGGTAGTATTATATCTAGAGTAGAAAGAATTAGAGCTTCTTTCTATTTCTATTAAACTTCTTAGATATCGCTACTTTAATCTTAGTAGCACTCTACTTTATTATATATTTAATTAGTCGAGCGTTCTAAGCCTTTAGCTCCTCGATAAGCTATAAGAGCTTAGCTCTAGTAGGCTCCGTTTACTATATAGGCTAAGCTAGCCCCTAGGTACCCTAAACGTAATCCTCGGCCAGGTTAACCTCTATCTAAGATTCTAGTACTATTACTATTTTCTAAACTTATTAGAGGATAATATCTTATCTAATAAGACTTAATCTTAGAGCTTTTCTCTCCTTATAAAGATAGTAGTTAAAGTATAAGAAGTAGGTCTCTACCTCTAAGAATCTAAATACTAAAGAGAAAGAAAACCTATTAAAGAATTTTCTTAAATAGATATAAGAAGAGAGTAAGAGCAAGTTAAATACGTAATAAGACTAAGTACTACGTGCGAAGGCTATATTACTAATAGAGTCTAAATTCTATTATTAAAGTTAACTACGAAGGTTAAAGCTATCTAAGAAGTGTAGTTTATATATAAGTAGAAAAGTATATATAATCTAGTATTACTAGATATCGCTATAGCTATACTGGGCGACTATTGCTCTATATAGCCCAGGCTCTTAAGGGCGACATGTGGGTCTATGGGAAAGGTCACGTGCTAAGTCACGTGATCCGATCTTTCTAGGTGGGCTCTCTTCTAAGGCTCCCCCACCTTCCTTTCTATACTCCCGTGAAGGCTGTGCCGTAACAATCTCATGGTTGTATTTATCGTCCTAAGTTGTTATTGAGATCTCCTTTTGGGATTCATCCCTAAACGGAGCCCGTGTGATAGCTGCATTTGTAGACGTCTTAGCTGGACGCCTTCGGAATCGTTTTACCCATTCTTTACCCGCGTGAATAGTACTTATAAAGAATACAACTCTCGAATCTTGCCACGCGAATTATATGGATTGCTCGTCCTTCGATAAATAATAATACTGCGTGCCCTATGTAATCTGGCCTTTATGCTTTAATCTTAGATTAGTAATCTGTGGCTGTAGCCTACAATTATCTTCCGTCTTCTTTATTTACTTCTTCTTATCTATCTCTTCTCTTCTTATTTTGCTTGCTCGAATAGTCCCTGCAGTACCGACATTCTCATTCCGAAGAACTGTGAGTAGGCGTGCTAACGTGAAGAGGTTACCTAGCTAAACAACGTGGCGTGGCTTGTTAAATGGGAGTTGACTAAGCGATGCAAGTAGATCTATAACGACGGCTTATGTTGATGTGAGATCGTATCTATATTTGACGTTCGTCTAAAGATTATCTAGATCTACAGGGCCATCCCCCCTAGCGTGGAATATCTAATCGAGTAAATATCTTTCGTTTGCGAGGCTCTAGATCTTGTATCCAATTGGTGTTGGCTCGCCTGGGATAGCACGATTTCGTAAGCCCGGCCTTGGAAGCCCTGTATAGCCTCATATATAGCTAAATGCGTACCAATATCCCAGTTGGCTTTAAAGCTAGCACGCAGCTCGTTAGAGAGCCATTTAACTTTGTTAAATGGTGATTGATGCTCGTTTACGAGATGTGGAGGCGTTGAAACTCGAAAGAAGCGATTAATCTATTTGAATCGCTTTCGTGATATCCTGTTTACAACCTCTTGGATGTTGAAGCCCGAATTTGGGTCTCTCCCAATACATTTCAAGCCTTGACTCGCTGTGGACAGCCACATATATCAAAGCTACATAGAACGCATCCACTTCCCTCAACGTTATTGCGTGCCACGGCCGTGAATGTGGGTGGGCTGACCATGCAGTCTCGTGGGCCGCAAACGAGTTGGTGTATTGAAGGATCTGGTCGCAAATCTCATCCGTCATTGCAAGGGCCCAGTAACCAATGGCATCGTCTCTCTGTAGGCCAGTTTGCTTTGGCTTGCCGGATGTGGTATGTTCAATTCGAAGAGGTTCAAAATCGGGTGTTGGCTATACGTCTGGTGGCGGGCTTCGGCGACGTTTATTAGGCATATTTTCGAGTTTATCCTTTGGAACGATATCATCACACTTGCGTTTAGCCATATTGAATGTAAGTACGTGCTGCAGTTAAGCGTGGAGGGCGAATACGTGGCTAACAACACCTTGTTTTAAGATGAAAACAAGCTCTTGAGAGCTCCGAGGCCTTAAAAGGCCCGTAATTCTAGCTATCTGATTAGCTCAGTAGTTATAAACACTGGTCTTAGCACGCGGGAGCTAAACTCGTTTAAGGCCCCCACCAAACAAACCGGCATCCGCCAGACGGGGACATATCTATGAATTAGTTAGTTATAACTACTTTCTTGTACGCGCAATTCCCCATTTTTATTACTGCCGCATCAACTACCGAGCAGTATTCCTATATAGATAGCACTCACCACAACAGGAGGCGACCTCTCATCAATCTATTCGTCTGGGTACGAAGCACCGGTCATTATTTACTTTACCTAAACTCAGCGCAGCCAGCACTAAAAATCACCCATAAGAGGGACATAATATATAGCAACTAACAGGCCAACCAACTAGCGAAAACGGCAGCCGAGCAGGGAAGGGGCGCCAGATACATTTGTAAACCGGGAAGGAAGAAAGCTCACAGCGGTCAAGCAGAGCTGGAACGGGAGACGGAGTAGAAGGAACACTAGCAGGCAACTTGTACAAGCAAACCCAAAAACCCATCAGGACGGTGATAGGCATCCACCGGGGAACAAAGAGGGCTGTCAGTACACTGATTATAAATGAGGACGGGCGAGGTCCACTTCTTCGATCTTCCGGTCTAGCTCATGCGAGGCTCGCATTAGAACCGGTTCTTGGATTCCGCTGCCATTGACGGGACAACCCATAGCGTGGAAGAGTCTCAGGGTTTTGGACTCCTGGTAGTCACAGAGCGCCACCCCGCACTTTTCCAGGTGTTCGGTGACCGTCCTATAGGCATCATCGCCCTCGGATTTAGAAACCTTCACTTCGACCTCCATCAGGTGGAGCGATCGGGCTGCCACGTCGTCGAACGCGGCTTTGTATCCTTTGATGTTCAGCTTCCATTTCGGGTTCGGGTATGGACCGAACGCGACGAGGTCCTTCCAGACAATACGCCGATAACGTTCAGCGAAGCGGACTTGTTCATCGCTCCAGAGGCTCGTCCCATCCACCGGGGATTGCTTTTCGCAGGTGTAGAACGTCTTGTCACCGTAGCGATCCCAGACGCAGACCCCCGTATCCGGGACATTCGACGGTTCCTTGGCGAAACGGACCTTGAGTGAGGAGATCTCCTGACCCTTGCTGGTTTTGGTACGGAACATGAGCCCTTTCTGGATGTAAACCGGAGGGCTCGTGTCGTAGTAGGTGATCGGGTTCTGCTTATCCGGATCGTGGCCGTCTTCGCCGAGTTTCTGGAGCGCGATCTGCGGGTTCGAATCGCATATCGACCATTGAAGGTGGATTTCGTCTTCCGCTTTGGCCAGGGATGGGACCGCGAGTAGAACAACAGCAATGAAAGCGTGAAGTCTCGTAGTTATTCCCATATTAAAATTTCCCAAAGTTCTTACGCGTCAGATATCGTCAAAGGGAAGGTGATGCGACACATCATATATTATTAAAGCCCAGCACAAATTCATCATTCTGCTGTCACCTCCCCAACTCACGAGCGCCGCCACCACCATTTACCCATGACGCATGTCCTGGTAGTATGACATCTCTCTCACGACCATGGCAAATGTTCTCGACCTATTAATTATTACGGACACAGCAGGAGAAGGTCAGATAACTGCAAGGGCGGCGGAAGGTGCGGGGCAGCGGCGGAAACAAGAAGTACCGACCCATCAGCCCTCTAAATCTTGCGACCTTAATCTGCGACGGTATTCAAGATCTTGAGCTACCCAGTTCCATGGATCTCTTGCACAGGGAGTAAGAGGTTTGTACGGTTCAATATGTTGGTGGCTCAGATATATTCCCTGGATGCCTCAGTCATCTCATTCTTTTAGGCCCCAAGATCATCATCTATGCTTTGCCACCTCCGCATAACTCCTCATTTCCACAAGCATAGGATAGCTTCATAGGATCTTCCCATCCTCGGCTACTCAATGCTCCCAGTCCTGCATATAAGCAGACCTACCTACCTGTCCCTCCAAAGACAGGCGGGAATTCACTCTTTCTGAAACATACGAATGGTGCGGACGAATGTCAGAGCCTGACAGTTGGCTGCCATCCTGCTTGCTATAGTGAAAGATTTTTAATAACATGCTTTACTGTTCTGATATTTTTCTTGGAGTCAACCCATACTGCCCCAATAACAGCCTCGACGGTCGAGGCCAGCGTAGCGCGCGGTGCCTCCCCTTCTTGCGCTGGGTGTTTGATAATATGACGGTCCAGGCCACGTTCTTCAGCGATATCCCTCAGTTTATTATTTGATCCAAATCTCTTGACCAGATCAGATCCTTCCTCTATTTTAGGTTAACAAAAATAACACGAAATCCAAGGTGGTAGTACCTGTGCTTGTCCCATCTGAATACCAGTTATCAAGTATGGCTAATTGTAATGCAGCATCGCCGACTAACGCTAAACGCTTGTTGCCCATCGGAGAACCATGGGCATCATCTCGTACGATGGAAGCACCTGCTGCCAGCAATGCCTCGTCAAGCAACTGAGGCTGAACGAAGCGATAGCCAATAATGTTCTCGATGCGTTGTCTGTCTAGCATGGCTTCGGGGGTCATATAAAATGTATTAGCCTGATCCTTGATGATACTGTCGAGTTTTGGAGAGTAGAGGAGTGAGTTTAGAAAGAGTGTATTCTACCTGTCTTCCTGGAGGGACAGCTAGGTAGGTCCTGTTTATATACATGACTGAGAGTTCTGGATAACCGAGGATAACAACAGTCAATAGTGCTTCCCGAAGCCTGTGAAAATGAGGGGTTGTGAGGTGACAAATATGTTGTTGCCTAAAATCAGATGACTGAGGCAATAAGACAAAATAGTCTGTTGAACAATAAGGGATTAAAGGCACTGCTGTCATTCTGAATTGCTGCAACCACTGCTAACTAGATAGATAGCAAGCAAAGGAGATACGTGTTCTTTGCGTGAGGCAGTGCAAAGCTGTAACGAATGTGAAGTGCATAAATGCTTGTGTGTAAGAGGGTAAAGCAGAGGCTGTATGAAGTAGTTTGACAGACAAAAAGCAAAGAATAACGGTAATAACAACGGAAAATAGTGATTATGGTTGACACTTCCGTAGTGTTACTCTTCCTGTTAATCCTCCTGTAATTCCCCTTGTCGCTTCTCCTATCTCTTTAGCTACAATCGTCCTAGCCCACGTCCTTGCCCACGTCCTTGGCCGCGCGTATCGCAGCTTATCGATTGGCTGAAAAGTTCAACACCAAGAAAATTTCCATATTCAGAACAAGTAATATCAGCGTAGTTGAATTTAAGCTCTCTTCTCATTAGCAACCCCAAATGATCCTCCTAGTATATATCGTTGTTGCATAAGTTGATATTACACATAGGGCAAGCAAAGACAGTACGTGGCGCCCTGCCACGGTCTCGTTGCTTTTGTGTGGAGGCTGCAATAGGCGTATTAAAGCGCGCCGAGTGTCTTGCTTCGGCCTGTCGGCCACGAGCAACACGGGCGCCGCAGGTGCTCGCTGGCAGCCTGCCGCGTAGGTGTTGCTGGCGATCAGCACGAATCACGCGCTCATACAGCGTCTCCTTGCGCCAAGAGAGCTTCCCATACATCCTCTCTGTTCGCTGACTAAGTTGTGCTACTAGCTGCTCGCGAAACTGCTTGTGATTGAAGACAGGGAGGGGCGGATGAGGCAATTGTGTACACTGTGCGAAGCGCGAGAGGTATAGTTCATATAGCTTAAAGGCATTTGTGATCGCAAGGTCAAGTAAGAGGTGCCAGAGTACCTAAGTCATATAAGTTAGCATATTCTCCGGTCTCTCTATATATTTATCATCTGTAAACTATGGGAATGCCGGAGAGGTACGACTAGCGCGAAGGCTTCATGAAAGTGGGTAAACAACCTTGCCGATTGAGCGCTTGCGGCCATAAGCACTCGCGGCTGCGCCGATTAACGTATCTTCCACCCTCGCCAGTGAGGCCTCCTTGTTGTGTACTGCTCGCGCAGCTGGTTGTTGACGTCTACAGCATTCATATGGGTGTTGTAGTTGTCCGCGAAGGTTGGTAGAAAGACGCTGCGAGCCCTAGTACGTATCGTAAAGGGCTCACCCTGTCGCTGCCAGTCGTCAAAAGCCGCTTGAGAGCTTGCTTTTGGTGGGCGCCAGCGATCCTTCTGGACGAATGAGGATGCGTCGTCCACTGTGCTCATAAAGAGAGTTGGCACGGAATCCTGCCAGCACACCTGCATAACCCCCCTCTGTATGTTGCGTTGAAGTGACCCCAGCCGGGCATGTTGTAGCCGTTCTTGAGCGCAGCGAGCTCATAATGCACCCTAGCCGCCTTTGCCGTGTTTGCTGTGCCGTGGGCACCGATTCCTTGCTCACGGAGCACTTTGAAGAGGTCCTTAGACGTGTAAAAGTTGTCCATGTAGATGCAATATGGCGCTGGCGGAAGGTGGCTTGCAAGCTCAAGAACAACTGCCTTGCTGCCAGCTAAGCGGTAAGGATGCCGTGTAAAATGAGGATCAACACCGACGATTCCTGCTTTCTTTTCAACATACCGCCAACCTAAGACAATGTTGCTAACGCTGTCGGCGATTGCATATGCTTTAAAGCCCTCACCTGCTGACTTGTTTGGCAAGGCCATGGTGTACATGGACCGGCCTGTAAAGAGCTGCGTCATTTCGTTAATAGCAAGCTCTGAGCCTGGGTTGAGAAGCCGCCGAGTCATCGCTTTGATATGATCTTCTAGAATCGTCACCTTTAGCCGTTCGGGTATGCTGCGATAGGCTGCTTGCGGAGGTACGTCTTCTGGCGGGCCTTCGGCTTGGTCTTGATCGATAGGAAGGGTCGATATGAAAGAACTGCTGCAGCGCTTCGTAGCGATGCTTCGACATATTGCCCTGTATTTGCTCATAGTAATTTGGATATGTCTTGGTCCAGAATTGCTTGTATTCCTCATGACCCACGAAACCCATAAGTATCTGCACGGCTATAAAGCCATACAGCTCACCCATGGTGGTATCGACCCACGGGCACGTCCAATCGCTCGGCTTATCAGGTGCGTTCCGCCGCCAATATTCGTTTGTGTTGTCTCGAATTTGCTCAAGCAGCCATTGAGGAATGTAGAGGTCAAAAAAAGGTATTGGACCTTGTCAGATGTTGTTGTCAAGCCAGGTGTTGTTGTTAAAGTCGTTTGGTAGGTGTAGCTCGGGCTCGCGCTGCGGAACGTCGATCTTTTAAAGGTCTTGTGGTGGCTTGTTCCATTCAAACGCTTCGCGGCGATTTGCTTTAAAGGGATCTTCACGAAGGATAGACCTCTAAGAGGCCTGCGAGGATTGCGGCGTCGATTGGCTAGCGGTAGCATCTTCGATGATCGGAAACTCGTTGCGACGTGGTCGGCCGCGGTTTCGTCTAGTTGGGGCCGGAATATGAGAGTTTTAGGTATGCGGAGGTGTTAAGAGGCTCTTTACTAGGTCGCTTTTTATCTATCTGCGATGAAATACGAGCGCTGGAGCGCTTGGGGGGGCATAATGGGCTGTCGAGCGACATGACCTTGGTGTTGCGTGGTTATAAGCTTGGAGTGTTGCGATGATGATGCTTTGCTAAGAGCTAGATTAGGCAAGCGCTAAGCCTAAAGGACGTAGATAAGGACTAGAGTGTAGGACGATTGTAGCTAAAGAGGTATTGTAATGATGCCTTTCCTTAAGGTTAACTTGGTTCTCTAGGCTGGGGCGATGCGATTCCGCAGCGCCTATTTACTTTAATCCTTAAGGATTAATATTAAATCACTGGTTAAAGATATTCTTTGGGTCGTACCGCTTCTTAAGCTTCTGCAGCCTCGGCGTACTTATATAGTATATGACCTCGTTCGTCTTATCCCTAATGGCGAAGTTGATATATCTGCTAGTAATGAATATATAGTCCTCTAATATTAGCTAATAAGAAGATTATATAGTAGGCACTTATGTTCGGTTCGTAGGGAGGCTATTTGTAGCGCGCTATAGGTCGCGGATGCGGGATCCAAACGCCTCCGCCCTAGCATCGAGGCTCGAGTCCGGATACCAGGCAATTGCGATACCATGAAAGCGGATATCGCGGCTTGGAAACGACGCCGACGACGTCGGAATCGATTGCGCCCTATCGAGCGAGTAGCACTCGACTAAGACAACACTATTCTCGGTATTAGGGTTCCGGAGGAAGTCGGTATAGGCGTTCCAGATCTGGCGCCAGGTCGACGGTACCATATGTGAGAAGCCGGCGCCGTACGAGGGCTTACGCTCGCCCTTAACGCAGACGTGGTCCACGCCGGTGTTCCACTGGTCATAGGGCAGTGCGGCGGTGGTATCCCGGTAAGGGCCGATAGCGAGGAGGGACTAGAAGGCGGCGCGGCCCTCCGCCTCAGAGCCGTAGTAGAAGGGCGTGGCGAGGGCTATAGGCGCGTAGTCGGGAGCGCCGGTAGTAGTAAAGTAGAGGAAGACATTCATACGCGGCTTAATATCCAGATTTTCAATAGCCTGAACAACACGCTCGATCTTATCCGGGATGTAGAATAAGCCCCCTAGCCACGCCGTGTTTTAAGCTCGTGGCACGGGTGTTGTCTTCATCACGGCCGACGTAACGATACCGAAATTAGGGGCTGCGCCACGGAGAGCCCACCAGAGATCGACCTGCTGGGGGGTTACGGTAACGAAGCTTCCATTAGCAAGGACGACATTCATGGAGAGGATGTTATCGATGCTGAGACCGTACAGTCCGATCAAATGGCCTAAGCCACCGCCCAGCGCGGCTCCTAAGGTTCCCATGCAGTTACAGTTACCCGTGATGATCTGGGCATCGTTATTGTACGCGGCGCTGATTACCTCGCTGATAACCGCGCCGCCTTGCACGCGCGCCTGCTTCTTAAGTCCATCGTACATGGCGTTAACGTGATCGAGAGTCCTACGACTATATACCAAATAAGCAGTCGTGAGTCAAAACTGCATCTGTGAGCTACAGACGCTAACTACATTCAGTCGGCTTCGTACCCCCCGACGGAAAGTTCTTCTCCTTCGACTCGCGCGCAAACGGTAACTCGCACGGCGCTCGTTTGCTCTCTTAGTCAGCGCTCAAACCCTATAGCGCTAGCGACACCCGAGCAACCCCGATATACAGCTGGCGCGCTCTCTTTACAGCGGACCGTTCTCTTTCGCTCCCGGTTCTGACACATGGGGCCCAACGACGGCCGGAAGCAACGCCTCGGCCGTGCGATCGTCCCGCAGTATGTTGCGCAAAAGCCGGATCTTTGTGCAGCGCCCCTAATCGGTGCAGTCCCAAAGCTGCAAGAGGAGACGACACGGCAACTCACGCCGCACACAAACCCATGCGGGGGCAGCATTTGTCACGGACTGTTAAGACCTAGAACATGATCTATGGCCACCAAACCCAATATGCGCGCCGACGCGGGGAAGCTAGGTCTGCGACGTCGCGGTGCAATCTCACATGCACCAAGGCACACATAGGAACTAATCAAGTCCCGAACTACATTTCTCTGTCACATGCAATAGCAAGCTACTAAATTTAATACGTATTCTGTCCGTACATTGATCCCGCTCATGCGCAAATGGCTTAAGCTGTGGTACCCCAATTTGGAAGGTGCTCATATTAGTCAATAACGTGACCAGAACCTATTCATACTCCTTTATCAAGGCATTGTTCCCGACCATCTCCGCAAACTTGCCAATGACAGTTGAATGAGCCCATGGCTTAAGATCGATCTCCTTCCTGATTGTGTTGGTAAAGCATTCACTCCACCCGAGCCTCGGGCACTTCTCCACGACGTTTTTGATGGTATCAGGATGAATCAACTCTTGAAAGTGGCCGGCATTGTCTAAGAAAGTGGCGGTTTGTACTAGAAAGCCGACGCAACTGATGGTACCGATCTCACCGGGATCTTGATGGCGGATAATCGCTTCGGCGACGATTTCCGCTTGACTCTTGGGGGCGCCAAACCCCAGCAGAGTCTTCAGCGCTTCAATGCCACCCCAAAAGTCGAAGCTCATGTGGGTGCCACTGAGGTTCTCGGGAACGGTTCCAATGTCGTGGAAGATGCAGACCAGTAACCATGTTTCAGGACTGATCCACCCGTCTGAGAGCCAGCGGGGGAACTGAGTCTTCATGATCGCCAGGCCGTAGTAGTACACGCGCAGACTGTGGTTCAGCGTCTCGATCGGAAGCTGCTTCTGCACGCGTGCGAGACTCTGGCGGACCAAGTCGGTGTCGGGGAACGGCATGTCCTCAAGGGTGAGCGGTATGGGGTCGGTGAGTTTAGACTTTCCTTGAAGGACGACGGCGGGGTTGCGGGGAACGGCACGCCAGCCGTAGGGCTTGTCTGCTGCGGACATTTCGATGCTTGGCAGGTGCAATGGTATGTAACCAAGTGGTCGGAAGGTCTAAGTTGGAAGGAAATAGAATATGAAATATAGCAGAAAACATAGATTAAATAGTTAATGGAGTGTAAGCTCAGTTGCCACCTAATACTACTTTATGGTTTGTGATTATTAGGATAAAGCCCCTTATGATCGAGAGTAAAGTAGAACAACCACTATAAATTTACTAATTTAATTCATCGTCCCACCCCTTGCATCATTACGTCTTCTAATATCTCGCTCACTATAGGATTTAGAATCCTATTGTTCGCATAGGTCGCCGCAGCAGACTAGTATAAGCGTCTTAACCCGTGACTTAAGTCAGATTCCTCCGCGTCGCCTGTGGGCGCAGATATCTGCATATGCGTCTCTCCCTTACCGTCTCAGCCTGCCTGAGCAAGGCCGCCTGTTCGGTACGCACCTTGTTCTGCTCAACGACAACACCTAGCATATCATGGACATCGTGAAACTGGACTCTTTCGATTACACGGCACGGCAGTTGTGTCGCGACGCGACATGCGATGACGCGTCCGAAAGCGTTAGCGGATGCGCTAATGCATATTGCACTCGCGCGATTGCTCCAACCAATAGGCATTTTATCCCGTCCTGCCCTTACGGGTGAGGGGTAAAGACGCCCCTCTCACGACGTTCGCACGGCATTTCTGGTCAAGTGCAACGTAAGCCATAGCTATAGTCGAGAGCGCTAGGCTCTTCGGCGCCGATCGAAGTCGAGCTATGCGGGGTATAGATATAGAGGTAATACGTTCGCGTTATATTCTAGTAGTCTAGTTCCCGCGCGGCGCCCGGAAATTAACGGCCTTCGACGGGTGCAATACGAAACAGCCGAACCGTATTCTCGCTATCGTTGCTACGCCTAATTCTTTTATTCGTCTCTGGATTAAACAAGTCGCAAGACACTACTACGATACCTAGCCACTAACGATTTCTAAATCATGCTGCTGTTGCTTACGACGCTAGTACTCTCGACGCTAAGCTCCTCTTTATAATAGCGAAGTTGTTTGATAAGGAGGTAAGGGTAAAGAAAGGGCTCTCCGCCCGTATTGCTAAGCTTGCTTATGCCGGCCTCTTCTAGTAACCGCAGGCCACGTTTCGCCTCATCAACAGGGAGGGCGTAAGAATAGGTATTAGTATAGAAACAAAAGCCGTATATATAGTTATACTTTAAGATAGGAAGTAGTTTATAGAACTTAATACATCTAGTCTATACTAATAGATTATTAGGTGGCTTATTAATTGCGTTTAGCTTAGCGTATTTCTTAGTTCTAGTAGATATAAGGACGTTAAAGAGGATAATAATAAATAGATATAGGGCTGCTACTACGTTCGTTAGAAGAGTAATAATAGCTATAAATAGATACGCCCTAATGATGCGTTGGAAAACAGCGTAGCGATAGTTATAAACCTGCTTTCTTAGCATAGGATAGTATTAAACCAGACGGAGAAGGTTAGTTATTTAGTTAATTAAGGAGGGTTAGTAGTGATTATAAGCATTAACACCGCTGTTTACTATCTACCTAGTACGAATTAATCTACACCACTAAGCCCGAAGAGGCATGCCGACTGCTACTGAACTATTTAAGCTTCCACCTTCTACTTTTCATCTCCTACCAGAGCCTCCCACAGACGGAAGGTGGGGAAGTTAGTAATCAGTTGCCGTGGCCGCTTCTTTAAAACGCTTAATATTTTACTGGTTTGCATATCTACACGTGCTTGCGATACCTTATACCTACCTGGGTAAGTCACATCCGCTGACCGGCTTATGTTTATCTGGCTCCTCGCCCTAAGTCGTTTACGACTCACGTATTTAGACTTCGACAACAACACGAACCTCTCAGCGATCGTTTCGTTACTCACCCCCCTAGTGTTTCGATACCTACACCCAGCCGAACACCATTATTCGTAGCACGCGTCTAAGACCTTAAATCTATTTATTCGCCAGGCGGTCTAGGACGCTTACCTACTAGGATAGACCAAAATCCCACGGCATTCTAGTTAAGAGATTCCGGCGATGAATGGAGGAACTAGATGTTACGGACCTACCTGTATATAGAGTTGTTGGGGCACGATTAGCCACCAGGCTGATTATTGCTGAACCTTTTGTCGACTGGGAGTCGACGGGAGGTTGGCCGAATGGTCTTACGCGCCGACTGAAACCCAACACGGTAGGGTCCGTCGTAACACTAGAGGCCTTTAACACATTACCGTTCTAGAATAAATTACCGGTCATCCCGAACAGTAATAGTAGGGTAAGAGTATATATATAACCGGATATTATACTATCTTTAAGAGTTGCTATATAAAATGCGAAAGCGAGATATCTAATCCCAGCGTAGAAGAGTAATAGTAGTAGAGATAAGCTTAGAAGCGTTTCGCGGAATATAAGGCGGAGAATATAGCGGTTAAAGAAGTATATCGGCAACGTTAAGTTTTAATCTCTATAGGTCTGGTATAATCTACCTAGAAAAAAGCGAGATGCCAATAGGTATAGATTAATATATATGGAACGGAGTAGGAGAATGTTAATAAGTTAACGAAGAAGCTTAAAGAAAGTAGGCTCTAGTAAAAGATTATTATTAAAGAGGGTATAGAAGCGTAGTTTCTCGCGTAAGGGGTATAAAAAATAGAATTATCGCTAGCGTAACACTGACTTTCTATTAGAGAATAACTAATTGGCAGCCTTAATTTAACTAATAAAGATAAGTTCCCCTAGATTAGTATGTCTAGTAGAGGGAGGCCGTACGGGCTTCCCTTATACCTATTCTACCTACTAGGGTAAAACGGGTATGTAACTTACTTACCTACTAAGATAGGTGTGCAACGAGTATAAGATATAACTAAATCTAAAATACTACTAAATTAAATATTCTAACACACCCCCTTTACGTGTTACCTAAAAGGGAAGTGCGTGATAAAATAAAGGTAGGGGTAGAATAAGTATTAAACTCGTTATATATAAAAATTCAAAAAGAAAAAATGCGTGGTAGTATTTAGAATCGAACTCGAAATCTTTTAGCCGCGCACTAACTAAGAATTAAACTTGGAACCTCGGTTCTAACGTAATTAGCGCTTTTCCCAATACACTACTCGGTTACGTAAGTGGGTATATAAGATTAAAAAGCGAAAATCCTTCTATCTAAAGTAACTAAGCTAACTACTATTATATGCGCTGCGTATGGCTATATTTAGGCTAATCACCCATTAGACACTAGTGATCACGGGATCGGGTATACCTAGGTAGTAAATTAAGGGCCCTTCTACTAGGTAACTAGTAGTTAGGAAGAGGGTTATTCGATATTAACTAGACTTCTAAGCCGGTGGGCGTAATACTCTAGCTAGGTAAATCTACGGGGCGTACTAAGCCTAGCTACTAACGTAGCTTATTAGTCTTATATAACGAGCGGGCCTCTGCCTCTAAAAATCTAAATACTAAAGAGAAAGAAAACCTATTAAGGAGGTTTTTCTTAAGTAGGTATAAGAAGAGAGTAAGAGTAAGTTAAGTACGTAATAAGACTAAATACTACGTACGAAGGCCGTATTACTAATAATATACTAAATTATTATTAAAGTTAACCACGAAGGTTAAAGCTATCTAAGGAGTATAGTTTATATATAAGTAGGAAATATATATAATCTATACGCTTAGTAAAGGTATTATGCTTAGTAACTAATCGCGACTATTTTACTAAGCGGTTAGGTTAACCTACTTAATTTCTAGGCGAGTGGGTCTAACTAATTACGGGAGTTATATAATTCTTAATCTATATCTCTTTGGTTTTACTCGCCTTCGGCGGGGCTATTTCTATCTTTATTACCCTATATAGGCTACGCCGTAATACTATTTCCCCCCTTAAGGATCTTCGATCTAAAGATTTATTTATATTATCTATTTTTCTATATTTTCTTCTAGGATTACTTTCTTTCCGTAAGTCTACTATGTCTAAACGAAAATGGGATACGACTAAGAAGCGCTATTATTTAGTAATCTTAGTAGAGTTAGTTTTCTTATCTTTATTACGTCCTTGTTTCGATTATAAGTTAAATAGTATAGTTTATAAGGTTACTCTAAACTATAATCGTTGCGGGGCTTATATTGCGAAGGGTGTAACGATATATAATACGAAGAAGATATTACTCTCTAGAAATACGTTTCTTTTTATTTTATCGGTCAGATTTTTACTAATTATCGCTAGCCTTAAGTCTTCGGCGGGAGTAAGAGAAGTTAAAAGCTAAAGAGACTAAGGCGTATAAGAAGTTTCTTACTTCTCTAGCTAAGCTAAATTATTTATAAGAGGCGTTAAGCTATTAGTAAAAAGAGTTAGGTACTACTACTACCCGATTAAAGCGGTTATGCAAGAATTAGCGATTATTAAAAGAGTATAGTTATAAGGCTCTTCTTTCTAAGTTAGGTAGTCTAAATACGCTAAGCAAGTATAATTATTATAAGGCGGAGGAGCTTCTAGCTACGTTAGCGGTAGATAAGGGGGACGATTCTAATTCTAAAGATTCTAAGGGTCCGTCTGCGTTAAAACGGCTATATTACGCGACGGTAGGGTCTATTACGCCGTAGAAGACTATACTAGCCGAGTCTACTAGTAAGTCTATAGCTAGCGCGAGGTCTCCGCGTTCTTCTAGGCCGGTAAATTTTACCCGTTTATCGTTGTTTCTAGTATAGAATATTACGGCTCTTAAGGGTCTTTCGTTATTCTCGCTCGAGAACGGTCTTATTTTCGCGAAAGGTTAGGGTTTTAGCGATAGAATTCTATAATAAGGTTTAAATATATATCGTTCTTAGGTATCTACTAGTTATCTTTATTTTCGTAACCTTTTTATTTAACGAGATATTTAAGCTAATAATCGAACCGCTTATAGTCTAGAATTTTTTTAACTAGATACTAGTCTTTTTTAGCATTAGGATTTTCTAGTATAATCTCTTTTTATATTTCTAGAATAGTAGCGTTTTCTAGTACTAGCTTAAGCATTACTACGTAAAAGGTAGAATTTATTTATATATTAGGTAATTTAAGTAGATACGTAACTTCTCTAAGTTTTTCTATAATTTTAAATAGACCGATTTTCTTAAAATCTAATTTATCGCTCGGTTGCTTTAATTTAATATTTTTCGTAAGGAGGTATATTTTATCCTCTCTTTTAAGGTTTAGTGCCGCCTAGTACTATCTATTATAGTATTTAGATATTATAATTCGTACGTATTTAAGATTAAGACTAATAGCTTTATATAATTCTCTTAGCTACTTAGCTTTAAGAACGCCTTTTTAGGCTAATTTTCTACTTAGAATAGCTTCTCTATACGCGTCTAGTTTAAACCTATAGTTAGTAAAGAATAGGGATACGTTAGTTAACTCTTATTTAGCGCTATTATAGGCGAATTATACTATAGATAGCTATATAACCTAGTTATCTTATAGGTAGTTAATATAATAGCGAAGATACTACTTAAAAGTCCGGTTTATTCATTTCGTCTAATCATTAGTTTACGCGTATATTGTTATAGAGAGTTTATTCTTTACTCTAAGCTAGCGTATAAGTATTTACTAAAATTTAGATCTTATTAGCTTATTTTTATCTAAAACTAATACTTCCGGCATTCCGTAATCCGCGAAGATATATTAAAGAAACGTATAGGCTAGCTATTTTATATTTAATACTTCTAGATAGGATAAAAAGTATACGTACTTCGTAAGTTTATTAATAAAAACTAGGATTAAGTTAAACTTAACTTCTATAAGCGGATCTCTAAACTCTAGTAGCTTCGTAATAAAGTCTAGTATAATCTATTACTATAGTTGTTCTAGTACTTCTAGAGGTTATAGTTATCTATATAGAGCGTATATCGCGGCTTTACTTCGAATATAAAGATTATATTATAAAACTATACGCTAGACTATTTTCCGTAATTCTAGAAAGTAGAAGTTTTACATAATTCTCTTAGTCGTTCTATTAATACCCTAATATTTATACGTGAGTACTACGTATATATTCTTAATAAGTGCTTCTTATAGTCTTATTAGAATATAGATTAATTTTTTAAAGAGAAGCGTTTCTTCTCTATTTCGAGTAATACGCGGGTCGTTTTTAAGCGCTAAAAATTTCTATATAAAGAAGTTCTAAGCGTATACTTCTTAGATCTTCTAATACTACAGGTTTAACTCGATACGAAGTATTAGAAGAGATTATCTAGTAAGAGTAAGTAATTTATCGCTTATTTACTATAATACTATAGGTTACGGCTTAATTCTATCTTTTATATAGTCTATTCTTCTACTAAGCGCGTTAGCGGCGGCGTTATCTATACCTTTTCTATATATAATCTTAAAATTATAGGATACTAATTCTTATAATTAGCGAATCTATCGTTAGTTTAGCTCCTTAGTCGTAGTAAAGCGTGTAAGATTTTAATAGTTATAATATACTATTACCTATTAGTTAGTTTCTTCTAGGTAGTATCTCTAGTACTTAAATACTAAGACGATAGCTAAGAGCTCCTTATTATAAGTATTAT
This sequence comes from Macrophomina tecta, assembly GCA_024180945.1. Taxonomy (NCBI): domain Eukaryota; kingdom Fungi; phylum Ascomycota; class Dothideomycetes; order Botryosphaeriales; family Botryosphaeriaceae; genus Macrophomina; species Macrophomina tecta. Next base: position 27,137 of record JAKSGN010000001.1, read on the forward strand.
AGTTAAGCTCTACTAGGGTAAACTTTCTTAAGTAGAACGCGATTAGATACTATCTATCTTTATTATTAGGCTAGCTAAGATATACTTCTAGGGCGAATTTTAATGTATTAGTTTCTACTTCGATTAGTTTATCGGGATTATATATCCCTAAGACGGGTGCTTCGTAAAATATTTATTTTAGCGAATTAAAGGCTTACTACTAATTATCTTTTTATTAGAAGCTATACTTCTTCTAAGTAAGTCGCGTTAAAGGTTTCGTAACCTTTAAATAGTTTTAGATAAACTTTCTATAGAAATTCGCGAATCTAAAGAAGAATTATACTTTCTTAATTATTTTTAGTACTAGCTATTCTCTAATAGAATTTAGTTTCGAGTTATCTATACCGATATATTCGGGGGTAATAATAAAGCCTAAGAATTCTACTTTTTAGGTATATTAAAAGTACTTATTTAGTATAATAGTAAGATTCTTTATTTAAAGTATTTCTAAGACCTTTTTAATATACTTTTTATATTTCTTAAGGGTTTCTAAAAAGATAAGGATATCGTCGAGATAAGCTATATAAAAGATATTTAAGTATTCACGTAGCGTATTATTAACGAGATTCTAAAAGGTTACTAGCGCGTTAGTAAGCCCGAATAGTATAATCGTATACTCGTATAGTTCTAGTTTTATATAGAAGGCTATTTTCTATTCTTCTTCTTCTTTAATCCTAACTAAGTAATATTCGTTTCTAAGGTCTAGCTTTATAAAGTACTTTATATTTTCTAACTTATTCTAGAGTTTATTAATATGTAGAAGCGGGTATTAGTTCTTAATCGTAATATCATTAAGCTATTAATAGTTAATATAGAGGCGTAACTTACTATTCTTTTTAGAAACGAAGAAGATCGAATATTTAGCTAATAATGTTAATAGCCGAATATATTCTCATTCGAGGTTCTTCTTAATATATTTTTTTAAAGCCTTTATTTTCTTCTTTAATAAGAAGTAGATAGGCTTATAAGCTAGTTTTATTCTTAGCTTAAGTAGAATCTTATAGTTCTATAGTTAATATTAGGTAAGTCTCCCTTTTTTTTTTTTAGTAAATAGTAACTAAGTTCTAATACTCTTCGGGTATCGTTTCTATTTTTAGTATTAGAGGTATTTCTTATAGTTACTACTATATCTCTAAACTATCGTATTATTTTCTTTTAATTCTCGTAGAATTATCTTCTTTAATAGGAGTTAGATAGTCTTTATTCTTTAATCTTTCTTATTAGGCCCTAGCTAATACTCTTTATTACACCGCCGGTAAGGGTTTAATATATATAAGATAGACTTATTATTCTTAGCGTTATATACGCCTAAATACCTCTCTTAAGATTATCTATACGTCTATAGAAGGTTTAGTAGCTACTAATTACTTTCGTAAAGTCTTACTTTTAGCCTTACGCTTTCTCCGCGTAATTCTTTATAATAAATATTATACCTAATTTTTAGAAATACTTAACTTAGTAGGACTTACTCCGCTTAAGGCGTTATATTTTACCGAGAAGATAGCGTTTTATACGCTATAGTTTTAGTTCTATCTTAGGCCTTTCTTAAGGTTATCGTTAATACTACCGTTACTAGGTCTTACGCTATTATTTAAGTCTTACGTTTCTTTTAATAATTTAAGGGTATTATTTCGCTTAGTAGGGCTTATTCCTGCGATAGAGTTATATTTTACTAAGAAGGCTTCGCCTTTCGCGTCGTAGTTCTAGTTCTAACTTATACTATTATTGAAGTTACCTATATAATTACTATATTTAGGCCTTATACTAGCTACTTCCCGATTTATAGTAGATAAGAGTCGCTATAGGGTATTTATTAACCTATTTTTTATACGTAAACCGAATTTTTATAGAAGGTTATTAATCTCTTCTTAAAAGATAATTTCGTCTTCTTTACTAAAGTTAAAGATAGGTTTCTATATTCGAATCTAGGATATACCTAGAATAATATTATACCCGGGGATTCTTTAGATATTAAGGGAAATCTACTTTCGATAGTTCTTAATCTAGAGAATTACTTTCTCTATTTCTATCTTTATCTAGTCTTCTCTGTAGACTAAGCTTTTTCTATTAAATTTACTAAGTAGATATAGCTCTTTCTTCTTTTAGTATAGAATCTTATATTATTCTATAAACTTATTATATATAAAGTTTCTACTTAATTCTATATTAATTAGTATTTTAATAGGTACTCTGTTAAGTATTTCTTTCGTTTTAAATTATTTCTAAAGATTTAGTCCGGTGAGAATTTCCGTATTCGATATACGTAATACTATATAAAGAGACCTAGACTATAGCCCCTAGGTTAATTCTAATACCGTAGGGCCGTCTAGTTTTTTACTAAGTATTTAGCGGCTATTTTTTGGTAGAAGTAGAGGTTCTAGTCCTTAGCTAGGATCGAGAATTTCTTCTATTACGTCTAGTATCCGCGCCTAATGCGGCGTCTCTAGTGGATTTAGTTATTATAGACCTAGTATTTAAAGATAGGTATAGTATATTTCTTCTTTAGAATTTATTATAGGGTATTCTATACCCTTATTACTATTCCGTATAGGCCGAGGGTTAACGCTATACTACGTAAATACGCGAGGTCCCGTTACTACTATACTTTCTAGGTCTTATTTTCGAGCTAGGACGCTACTTCGTTAGCTAAGATAAGGGGTAATTTCTTCTAGAAGTACTATATACCCCCTTTATAAAATTAAGAGCTAAGCTTCTTCTTCTATATTTAATATTATTATAGTAGTAGGTCTATTCTTAGTCCGGGGGTCTAGTTAATTATTAGGGTAAGGCTAGGTTTAATACGCCTCGTATTTTCGTACCTGCTTAAGTGTTTCGTAATTTAGTTAAGTATAGCTTAGTCCTACTATTATTCTATATTCCCGGCTTCACTAGACTTAGAAATACTATTATAGAGTTCGCTTATATCGCTATTAACTAGCTTGTCGTCGTAGAAAAAGTTATTAATTAAGTTATCGATTTCTAGTACTTCCTTATTTCTAGTTATTATACTAAACTATTAAGGTTTATAAGAATACTATTCTAATATATTCTTACTACTTTAGTACGTTTAATAGTTATTATCGTAATAGGCTATTTAGTATAGCGTATTATAGTTATCTTAGCGGGATATAACTAATACTTCGTGCTAAGCGCTTAAGGTCTACTTTTTATCTTTCTTATTACGAGGGTTCTACGGGTACTTAGAAGAAAAGTACTTATTACTACTATAGGTTATATAGAGTCGATTCTTATAGCGCTATTTCTACTCATTTGTTTAGTTTAGGTTAGATTCTCTAGGCTTCTTATTATTATTTCGATCGTTATTATTCCCCTTCTTAGAATTCTATCTATTAGCCGTATTAAGGGCTATAGCGTCTCCGTCTTTAAGGGTTATTCTTTCTTAGCGAGGCTTCGAGGTATTAGCTTATTAAAAACCTATCTTCTATTCGTATATATAACCGTTAATCTAAGACGTAAGGTCTACTATCTTCTAGAAGGTAGACGAGTATTTATAGATAATTATATTCTTTTTAACTTCTTTCTTTAAGTCTTTATAGAAGAGGTCGCGGAAAGTCTTATCTAACTATTTAAGATAGATTATAAGCTATTAAAACTTAGTTATATAGATAGCTATAGATTCTAGTTATTTAATAGTTATAATATCGTTAAAGGCTTTATAAACTTTATCTTAATCGTTAAAAGTAGCTCTAAGGTTATCTATAAATCCCGTATAGGTGCCGAAGATTTTCTTAGTCTTTTCTCGTCTCTTTTTAAGAGAGTATTTATTAGCTAGATAATCGCGAAGGTATAGTTCTATCTATATCTCTATCGTTTCTCTAAGATAGATTAATACGAAGAGTACTTTCTCGGCGTCGCTATCGAATTACGCTTAATTAAACTAGAGGTAGCGTTATATCTAGAATAGAAAGAATTAGAGCTTCTTTCTATTTCTATCGAACTTTTTAGGTGTCGCTACTTTAACCTTAATAGTACTTCGCTTTATTATATACTTAATTAGTCGAGCGTTCTAAGTCTTTAGCTTCTTAATAAGCTATAAGAGCTTAGCTCTAGTAGGCTTCGTTTACTATACGGGCTAAGCTAGTCCTTAGGCATTCTAAATCTAATCTTTTACCAGATTAATCTCTATCTAAGATTCTAGTACTATTACTATTTTCTAAACTCGTTAGGGAGTAATATCTTACCTAATAAGACTTAATCTTAGAGCCTTTCTCTCCTTATAAGAATAGTAGTTAAAGTATAACGAGCGGGCCTCTACCTCTAAGAATCTAAATACTAAAGAGAAAGAAAATCTATTAAAGAGGTTTTTCTTAAGTAGGTATAAGAAGAGGGTAAGAGTAAGTTAAGTATATAATAAGACTAAGTACTACGTGCGAAGGCTATATTACTAATAATATACTAAATTATTATTAAAGTTAACTATAAAGGTCAAAGCTATCTAAAGAGTATAGTTTATATATAAGTAGAAAATATATATAATCTATACGCTTAGTAAAGGTATTATACTTAGTAACTAATCGCGACCATTCTACTAAGCGGTTAGGTTAACCTACTTAATTTCTAGGCGAGTGGGTCTAACTAATCGCGGGAGTTACGTAATTCCTAACCTATATCTCTTCGGTTCTACTCGCCTTCGGCGGGGCTATTTCTATCTTTATTACCCTATATAGGCTGCGCCGTAATATCTTAGTATTATTCTATAGTATAGCCTAGCTAGGGCCGGTCTTTTCGGGAATTAATTAATTCGCTTCTTTTTCTAGTTCTTTCTTTCTTATAAAAATAACTAGGAAAGAGAGTTACGCCTCTATAAAAGTAATAATATCGTTTACTAAAAATCGACTAATGTTACTTAAATAATAGTGTAAGGCTAATCTAGTTAACGAATTAGCGGTGTTTCTAACGTAGTAAGGCTTTAGTTAAGCCGTCCGTAAGTATAATAGCCGTAGGCGTCTAGTAAAGATAAACGTTACCTACCTAAGCCTCTTAGCGTAGCTAGTAGTAATAAATATCTACGTAGCGTAGCTTAGTATTTAGCTTACTTATTTTCTTCTTTATAAGGCGAAGCGTTTGCGTATTATCGTACTAAACCTTAATCTCGTGTCCTAGATCGAACTAAATACCCCTAAATAGGCGTTTCTACTAGAAGTACTACTTAGCTATCTTAGATAAGGCGAGTAGCTCTACTTCCGTAGTTAAGGTAGTAATAGTTAGTTATTTAATTGCTTTTTAGTCTACTAGCGCTCCGTATATTATAATAATTAATTCTTAGTAACTATAGCGTGTATCCGAATTGTTTATGTAGGCTATATTACTACTAATAGTAAAGATATTAGCCTAATTCTCCTAGAATCCTTAATAGTATAAGGCGAGGTTTTTAGTTCCTACTAGATATCTAAGAAGACGTTATACTAGCTCTAAATAATAAGCCGAGGGGTTAGTAAGGTAGGCTAATAGTACTAAATAGATATATACTATATCCGTACGCGTACTTATAGCTATAAATTAAGCTAAGCCTATCTTACTTTAGTACGTATAGATATCTTATGCGCTTATATACGTGCCTTAATTAGATTTAAGTATTTTATCTAATAGAAGAGGTATAGCTAGTACGTAAGTCTCCTTAACGCTATAACGTATAATAAGGCTATTAATATATAACTCCTATAAGAGCTATAAGAGCTATTACTTACGATTCTGTACTATACGTAAGGCTAGAAACTACTAAGCCTCGCCTATTATTCGTATCTCGTAGCGCTAGAATAAGTTCTTTGAAAATACATTAGCGTACTACTTATTACGCTTATAGTAGGCTATGATTATGTTATCTACAAAGAAGAAGACGAATAAGTAGTCGTTTATATATAAGTAAGGCGCGTTTAGAACTAGTTCTAATCTAAGCTCTTATAGTATCTAGTAGAAGTAGTTTTACTATAACGCTAGTAATTCTTTTAAGCTGTATAACGCTCGGAGTAGTAGTAGTATTTAGCTAGTAGGGAGGTTTATTTCTTTAGATGATCGGTAGAATGTCTTTTCTTAAAGAGATATATAGAAAAAGGCGTTAATAATATCGTACTAACGTGTCTCTAAATCGAACGCATAGATAATTGCTATTAGTGCTCGAAAGATTCAGAAGGCTAGAATAGCTACGTACGTATTCTATTAGATACTTTATAAGTCTTCTCTTATATAGATACGAGCCTTGACTTTTATAAGCTAACCGTATTTATTAAATTTATATTTAAATATTTAAGTAAGTAGAATAACTTCTTTTTAAAGACTTTACGCTTCTTTCGCTTATACTATCTTTTATACCCCCTTACCCTAGACTTTCTAAAGCTTAGTTTAAATAGCTTTTAGTAGGTAGGGTTTTATTAGGTATTTAAAGATTTCGTGGTAAAACCGTGGCTTAGGGGGTAGTTGATTTTTATGGATTCGTAGGAGCTCGGTTTAGTAATACTTTATAGTACGTGTTTATAGCTCGTTTAGGATAGTTATAAAGAACGAGTATAGCCCCTAATAACTAAATATATTGTTCTATATTAGCGTAATATACGTATTACGGCGCTGGCGACGTGTTCTTAATCTTTAGATAATTAGGCTCGGGTTAATATTAGCTAATATATTACGGCTCCTAGGCGTACGGTTACTAGTTATAGCACCTAGATCCGGCTTAGTTTCGTACTAAACTAGTAAAAGGGGTTTAAGCCTTCGAGTTTACTACTATTCTTTACCCCCTAATCCTTAAGAGGATAACTAAGGCGAATCTAGTACTTAGACTCGAATACTACTTACTAATAATAACGGGCTTAGTAGATAATCGGCCTACGTAGGCGTTAATTCTTTTTAGGGACTTTCTACTTAATTCGGTGTAGATTCCCGGCTTATATTATTAGTAGACGTTTTTAGTTTCTTATTTAAGTAGATAATGTCCTTCTCGTTAAGTATAATACGCGGTATAACCGATTCTAGCTCGTTATCTTATTACTAAGCCGCTAGTAGCTCGTCTAAGTCCTCTAGTAAGAACTTACTAGATTCGTTAAACGTAACGTCTCTTAATTATATAATACGATCCTTTGGTAGATACTAAATACGGTAGATATTAGTTAAATTATATCTAACTAAATATCTAACTAAGACTCGCTCGTTTAGCTTATATAAGCGTAGAATCGTCTTAAGTAGTAAGTAGGCTTTATAGCTAAATACTTATAGATAAGCTACCTTAGGCTACTTTTTATAGACTAACTCGAATAGAGTCTTTTACTAATGCTACTTTATTAGGGTTCTATTATAGATATAGGTGGCTGCCTTAATTATTTTAGGCTAAAGGCCTTTAGATAGGTTAGTACTAACGCGTAGAGCGCGTGCTTTAACTATAATAGAGTGTTCTAAACGTTCTAAAGCTTTGTTTTGCTAAGGCATATAGGGAGTTAATACCTCGTAGGTAATTTTCTACTGCTTAAGCTATTACTTAAACGTATATATAAGTAATACTTCTTTATCTAATCTTAGAAACGCCACCATCTTTCTAAATCGAGACTTAATTATTTAGATAATATTAAGGAGGTGCTAGGTATACTTATTCTTAGTAACGTGCGTAACCGTAATGGTAAACTTAGTAGATGTATATTCTACGTGCGTTATCTACTAATTACCGTTATTAGCTCGTGTTATTTACGTTAAATTAAATAAAATTTAAAAGAAGGCCTCCGTAGATAATTCTTTTAGCTCTATAGCTTAAGAAATCTATTAATGGGCCTTTGTACGAGCGTATATATTATAGTGCTTAGGTAGCTTCTAATCCATAATAGCCGCTTCTTAAACTACCTTAGGCAACGCGTTAATAGCGTTTTAGCCTATATAGGTAAATATATCGTGCTACTAAGTAGCTGGCAACGATCGGATAATAAGGTTTAAGTTAACCTTTAGATTATTTAACCCCTTATTATACTCTATAAAGAAGTAGTTATACTTAAGGGTTAGGTTTACTATAATAACGTCCTTCTTGTAGAGGTATAAACGGCCTATATCTAACTAAATGCCCTTATCCCTTACCTTAGTAACGGAGATGAGGTTGGCCTTAAATAATAGTACGTAAGCCACGTCTAGTAGGGTAATAACGCGGTTCCCTTATTAGTTAGTTACGTTAACCGTTACTTCTCTAAACGCTTTAATTAGTACAGTTAAATTTCTAGCTATAACGTAATTATCTAGACTCGTATTCCTGGTTTTCTTAAACCGTTTCTGCATAAATCGATTGTAGATGTAGTACGTAGAGCCCGTATTAGTAATCTACGAAAGCTTAAGCGTAGTAGGTTTAGCAACGTATTACGTGCTAAAAGCTAAGGCTACTACGGCTAGAAATAATAAAGAATTACTATCGTCCGAATCGTTCGTTAATTACTAATCTTGCGTATTCTCTTATAGCTTCTAAGGAGTTGGATTCTTACGTTTACGCTTAAAACGGTTAAGCGAACGCTCTACTTGATACTTAGTTTAGGGGTCCTCTAGGCTCTTATTAATCTTAGCCTAAACCTTCTTATTAGGCGTCTAATTGGTCGGTCTAATTACTACATTATAATACATATATTAGTAATACTAGTAATTCTTCCTATACGTATATTTGGGAGGGCCTCGTTCCTGCTTTTAATTACGTAGCGTGGCCGTAAAGGCTGCTTTTGTAACCTTCGGATTTTCGGCTATATTTTGACGTTAGTAGTTGCGGTATTTAATAATAAGATTAGCTAGTATTTTAGTAAGCTTACCGTTCTAGAGCCTAATTTTGTAGTTAGTAGCCCACTAAGCATTATAAGATAAAAGCGCTTTTAGAAAGCTCTTCTTACCTTAGTTACTAGAAACGTCGGGTAGATTAAGTAATTCCGCCTTAAATAGCGTCTTCTTTTATTAATTAAGCTACTTAGCGATATTCTAGCTGCTAGGTAATTTCTCGAGCTGCTTTAGCTAATTAATTACGAGGTCTTCTTAAGTCTCTTTTATTGGCTAAAGCCGTGCCTTAAGCGTAGATAGCTAAGAATAAGGGTATAGATTATCTTTTAGCTTCTAAAGAATTAGTTAGAGAGAGGAGCTAATAGAGTCTAAAATAACCGTTAATAGGTTGTTAATTTCTTTTTCTAGCTTCTCGTATTCTCGGAGCTCTTATTTATAGTCTTTACATTGTAGCTTATAACGCTCCTATGCTCGTGTAGAGTCGTTTTCTGGCTCCGTAGGGCTACGTGGCTTTATTAGCTGGATCGGCTTCTCCACAAGGTTCGGATTGATGTAGTCGAAGATTTTTCCCTACTTCGCTCGGGCTTAGATAGTGAAATACCACTTATCCTAGTTATCGGACGATTTTAGGACGACGATAGGTTTTGATGAGGCTATGGTTACTAGTAGTGGCTAGTAGTTGCTTATCGGATAATCGGGCCGAGTCTCGTGGCCGTAGGTAACTTAGGGGCAGCGCTAGTACGTAGTGAAACTCGCTTAAATAGCTAGTACACCTACTAGGGACGCTACACCTGGAAGGCTGCTAAAGTAGGCACTTGGTGATAGTTTGGGTAACCGTCACAAAAATAACGAATAAGGGAGGCACTTGGCTCCGCTTATAACCGTGTGGCAAAAGAATGCCAAGCGAGACGTCCGGATGCCACGGAACGCTTAAACGTAGCACAAAGAAGTGCTTCTGGAGGATGGCTTAGATAACGGAAGGCACCTAAGACGCACCCGGGCTCATAACTGTTGGAGAATGACTAATTGGCAGCCTTGATTTAACTGATGAAGATGAGTTCCCCTAGATTGGCATGTCTAGTAGAGGGAGGCCGTACGGGCTTCCCTTATACCTATTCTACCTACTAGGGTAAAACGGGTATGTAACTTGCTTACCTGCTGAGACAGGTGTGCAACGAGTATAAGACATAACTGAATCCAAAACACTACTGAATCAAATATTCCAACACTTCCCTTCGCGTGGGCGCGTCGCTTGCTTAAGCTCGCCCAAGGTTTCACGAAAAGCTGAAAGTATATAAAGATGCTTCCCGACACTATTATTAGCGAAACGAAATTAACTTTTGCTAGTGGAACGTAGCGTCTTTCCTAAACTGGTGCTTTTGAAGGCATTGTTTACTGTTGGAATATTACATGTTTATACATTAAACTAACCTTAGCCACGGTCGAGGATGGATACGAGGCTTCCGCCTAAGCCGCCCTCTTAGTCCTTATTCTTAATTGATGGTATCACCAACAAATTCAACACTTACTTAGACTATTTATCAACGCATCGACGAGGCAGTGTCTTATATCGAAATTACTAGGCCCCTTTGAACCTAAATCTTGGAGAAAAGTATTATAGATAAAGCCTCTTTATCCAGCGTTGTAGGCGTTTTATGCGCGCGTCAAGTAGTGGCAGCTTAATGCTTGGAATAACGTTTCTAAACAAGGTTTAAAAAGCAGTAACAGCACGCAGGCGCGCAGCGAGAGGAGTAAGCAAGCAATGGCCAGAACTTAACGCTATAGCTAATTATCCTCCCGATATTAAAAGTATTCGACCGTGGGGTATGCGGGGAGGGAATACTAATATTCTGGCCCTTATTTGCAGATAAGAGTGCTACGAAATATTACAAGAGAGAGTCAACCTCTAGAAATTAAATAGAGAAAGAAATAGTATGTGAGGTCTTAAGACAATTCGAGCGTGTTACGGTGGTAGAAACCATATGCGAAATGGTCAAGTTCTGGAAGTTGAGCAAGGTTAGTCGAATACTTTTAACATCATGTGGTGTTCAACTCGCCCTATAGGGAATCGCGGTTCTGAGTATCAAGAGCCTAGCCAATAGGATTACGCTGTAATCATTCAACAGCCCTTGGAGGGCGCTCCCGACACGCAATTTCCTACAGCCCCCCTGCAACAGGGTGCGTTTGGTCTATTGCCTCATCGTATTTCGTATTCGTAACGCGCTGATAGATGCCTGCGAACCATTAAACATTTCTAATTAGGATTTGTAAGCATCGTACTGTTTTGCGGCTGATTTAGCCCGGTGCATAGACCTTAACTATCGCATCTTATTTCTTGTTGCCTATGCCTGATCTGCCGTATGTCCTCTCTTTTAGGTTAAGTTAATAAGTCACATCGCGATCAGATGACACTATGAAAGGGGAAGAGTAGTCCAGACTTGCTAGAAACCTCGTATTTAACCTTTTACATGACCTGTAAATGCTTAAGCCACCTACAAGACGGTTCGATAAATATAGACACTAAGCGACAGGCACGGCTTCTAGACCCGGAGAAAACCGTACCGTAGTCCTCACATGCCGTATAAAAGGACATCATGACACTAAAGTGACCATTTAATTCAGACATACCTCAGCGTGCGTACCTACACTAGCACGGTTGCTTATTACTATTTATCTCTCTATATATCGCTCGTCTATCCTCCTTACTACACCAAAGAAGCCGGCATTAACGCAGCCATCGAAGAGACCTTTCCTCCCGTCTCGTACAAAATGGTTTTGCTCCTCACCGCCACCCTTATCACGCTCCTTAATACCGCTCAAGCCTGGACCGGCCACGCGGCTAATTCATGCCGTATACTACCGGTGAAGCCAAGGTCTAATCCTGTTGAGGATAAGGTCTGGTTTCTTGTCCCCGATAGCGGTAACTGCTTCAACTCGCTTAACGTCTGCATGGACTGGTACCACCCGAGCCCGTCCGAGCTGTACATTACTCTTACCAACAAAGCGCATAATGCGTTTATTTGTTTCAGCGACGACAAAAATTGGGAGAGTTGTGTGCAAGCCAGCGCAGGGGTGCCTTGTAATGCTGGCATTCCGATCAACGATGTCAGGATCTACGCTAGTCTATATTATACGCCTTGAGCGCAGGTTTAGGAGGCACGATACGAGCTTCTTTAGGGTTCTAGAGGTTCAGTACTGGATTTATAGGACATAAGCGATCCTGAGGGAGTTTCGAGCAGTAGGAATAGGGGGTGTAATCGGCTTTTCTTGAGACCATAACGGTCGTCAGACAATCTACTCATACAAATATCCGCATACCACCGATTTAGAGACTACTATCATCACTATTAACCTGACCAACAAAGTTTCTCACTTCCCACTCTCCCGCCCAGGTCCATCAACGCCCCCTAGTCCCCGAAACGCCGAATCCAAAATTCACCGAGCACCCCGCACGCAGCCCCTAAGACCTATGCTTTATTGTAAATAGCTCTCTTCCTGATTCTCTGATCCCTTATTGGGCTGGCTACTTAATCAGATCAAAGCTCTGCGCGAGTAGTGAGTGGAACACCAACATTCTGCCGCTTAACCGTCCCACTATTGGTGACTCACCTTGATTCATTTTTCAGCTCCACTAGGCCGGCGTCAACGACTAGGTTGGCTAAGAACAGCACTGCTGAGGATCTCTAAACCGCTAAGATGCACATTAGCTGCCGGAAAATCCGGTTTTAGGTTTCGATAGTAGCCTCCTATGCTTTTACTAGCGTATATTAGGCATACGGCAGCTGTAGTAGGTAGATGCGCTATAAATTTAGCCAGTCCACCAGCTCGTGCTATCCCATATAACTTTTAGTCTTATATAACACGATATCGCTAGAGCTATAAGGCCGGCGTATACAATATTAGTGTTATAACTAGTGCTTATAGCTACGTTTATCAGCTAACTTTTTGGCTTATTCCCGCGTTTTTAAGGCAAGGTAGTCCAGATTATGTTATGTTCTGGAAGCCCAGCAATGAGGAAACCTCGGCGGAATCAATAACTAGAATTCTATCACCAGTTTCGCGGACTGGTTCACATTTTGAGGTGCGCAGGAACATGCTTCATCAAATACCGATTTTACCCAGGAAACCAATAAATTATATAAGACGCTACAAAATACGGGTTAGTTTTGTGGGCACGGTGGCTTATGCAGGGAACCTAATCCTCTTGTCGCAACAGGAGTGGGGGCTTGGCTGAAAAGGCCACGTCACAAACGACGCCCTTGAACCTGCAGAAGAACAGGGTTTCGCATGAGTAAGATTAGGCAGCTGTTGGCACGGCTGAGGGCGAAGACTTCATTTCGGTGCGCCATTCGGATAAGAGCACCAGAGATCCCACGAGTGAAGGTTATCCAGGCGTTTCTCCACAGCCTTCTGGAGAGGCACTTGTTCCCAGAAATGAGGGTTACCATTCGTCAACTCCGCCCAAAGAGGCATATTTCCGAGAAGAAGACGGTGGTCTTGGAGCTTTCACCCGAGACGACCTGGAACGAGCTGCTCTTCCAGCACCTGCATGGTCTGTTTTACTCCACCATCTTCAGTGACTGTGTTGACTAGGTTACAGAATATGTACCGCCTACAAGTTTGGTCGCTGACATGATATCGAACCCGTCTTTGAAAGATTTCAGCGTAACCTGGAGCGGTGAAACTGTGGTGCCGGAATATGCAAACACCACCAGACTCACGCTCGTTGAGAATGAGCCATCCGATTGGAACCTGAAGCGGTTCAACATCAACGACTCGTTCGAAGCTTTCGCAAAACTGCAAAGCGGAAAAGGCCGGCTGTCAGCCCGCCTGTCGCCTCTGAATGCATCACATGCTGATACGCTGGTCGTGGATGACAATCTGAGCATCTCTTTCCACAGGACCTTGTTTGTTCTCCAAAGCTTCTTGGATGGTATCCTACTTAACATCAGCCAGACGTATGCCAGACGATGATGCAACACACCAGCTACCGGCGTCGTTTGGAAAATTCCCTCTGTACAACACTGCCGCGTTCCGTAAAATGTGGCCGAATTCGAACGTCGCGAATGGGGGCGTGTTCTTTCCGATGTGGCAGCGCGAAGCCATGTTCCTCGGCTTTGATCATCATGGCAAAGACACAAAGTATGCCATTCGTGTTAGCGTGGGCAACATCAATGCTATCAGTGGCCGCGCCATCAACAGACGAGCAAGCGAGCAAGACTATGTCGTGGTTCCGGGCCAGCCGTGGTTGGACGGTATCCTTGTTGAATCAGGGCTCGTACGTCAGTTTGTCGCCATGCCACGTCAGTATACGCTTCAGCTTGTGTTTTCTGCTTGCCTTGCATCACTGACGTGGCTTTTAGTTGGAAAGAACTACACCGTGGAAGGTCAGTTGACAAAGCAAGAAAAGTTTGGAGGTATTCAGATCGAAGTCATTCCATCTCGAAGCTTCAGTCAGAAGCAATTCTGGTATGGCATGCCCGGTCAAACACCTTGCATCCCCCCGTCCAGTCCGAAGATGGTCAATCTCAAGGCTGGCGATTGCATCACAATGAGCGACAGTGAAAAGACGGGGCGTCCGATGCAACTCGGAGATAGCTTCAGAACGCTGGATCTTCCACGCGAGGCTGAATTTCAGGTATATGTTTGCTGTCCAATGTATGAATTTACAGTTGTGGTCTGACTTGCATTTAGGCAGTTTGCCCTATTCCAGATGATTACGGACAGGGGCTACATGGCAGTCCTGTCGCTGAATCCCGTGGTGACCCAAAGCCTAAGGAGATGGGAATTGCTGCCGGCGCGAAACTGATGCAAGACATCAACGCCGACAACGAGCCTCCATTGAACTGGGACAAAGCCCGATCCTGCCTTGTCAATGTTCAGATATTCGACTCGTCAACTTTTGAAAGTGTCACTCACATCGTGCCCCCACAGACTCCAATCACGAAAGAGGCGTATGCCCAAGCTGGTTGCCCGTATTACCTGGTCGAGGAAGACCCTGAGTCGCGCGTCGAGGCATCAAAGGCTTTCTCCACAGTAGAGAGCGTCAGTGTTCTTGATCGGCGCGTGATGCTTCGTGAGGGCACCGAAGACGAGATCGATCCGTCGGAACCGAGGGCATGCAGTATTTGCAGGGTCAGACTATGCGACTGCGTGTAAGGCACAGCTTCCAATGGATGATGGCTTCACGTGCGGCTGACATGATTAATCAGGATCCGTCCTTGCAATCACCAAATCTGTGGTACATGTCTGGAAGCAAGTCCCCAGCGGCAGGTGTGCCCGATATGCAAGACACGTTGGCAGCATGTCGCGGGCTTTTCCGCGCCCATGAACATACCCGGGGAGGAGATATGTGATGACGTGGTTTCTGTGATCACGCTTGACTCAAGAAATGGGAGATTGGAATTCGTATCAAGAACGGAGATGCTCATGTGAAAAGTCAAGGCTGATGAAGGAAGGAGGGAGAGGCTCGAACGTGCCTGTTTATCTGTATTGTCCATCAAATTTAAATAACAACTTGTCATGGCCTCTGGCGCTTGTAGTAGTCAAGGTGCTTCTTGACTAATTGCAAAGCCCCGAATCGCTCTTCCGCAGTGTTAATGAGACGCAACATCTGACCATCGGCTTCCAGCTCTTGCATGAATTGATGCCGTTCAGCTTCGGGGAGTTTGCGGATATAGACATTCAAACTTCCAAGAACAGTAGAAACGCCCTTGCCACGGTCCTTCAGGGAACCGTCTCCAACCAAGTCAGGATCCAGGGCAGCCGAAAGCTGGCCGATCCATGTATTTTCAGGGATCCTTGACGTAGTTGGCGCCATTGTTGGAATCCAAGATGTGGACAAACCTCTTGTAGGGTTGGTGAACGATGGCATTGCGGGAATGCGAGGAACAATCTCGAATTGCGTGCCGCCAATTGCAACTACCGGTGCTCGCTGAAACATTCTCGTACCCGTCGCCAATTTTTCAATTCCTCGCCCCCCTCGGCCAACGGGTCCAAGGAAATGCTGTTGGCTCGCTGTGGAGCCGTTGTAAGATTTACGAAACGGTGTGGGGCGTGGCATAATGGACTTTAGCTCGGGATTTTCTGGCACCTTCTCGGGGACCTTTGTCTGCTGCCTGGCAAGCTGCAACGCCTTTCGCCTTGTCTCAATCCTACAGGTGCATTAGTAAGCATAGTTCTCAATCAGCCGTGGGAATCGTACCAAATTTGACTTGCTAGCAAAGCACTCAAAGCATTAGAAAGATATTCCAACCTCTCATGCGAATCCGGGTCGATTGGTGTAGTGTGCGAGGCCTCTACTCCGCGGGCCTCGATTTCCTTGACTATAAGAGATAAAATATGCAACCGCTGCTCGCATTGAGATATTATATCTCTAAGCTGAGATATTTGGGAGGCAATAGCAGAGTCTTCGCTTTGCACCTTTCCGATTGCCGAGACGTGCTTTTCGGCATTTATTTATTTATTTATTTAGTTTAACGTCCTTCTTGAGTCAGAGACTATCAAAGACGGGCTTTAGAAGCCGTTTCTAGTTATACATTTTCTAGAGGCTCCTTGTAAAAGAAGCATTCTAGGAGAGCACAAGGAATAGTAGACTTAAAAGCCAAACGAGAGGCAGGCCTCTAAGGAGATAGTATAAGAGAATAGTAATAGAAAACAAAGGAGTGTAAGCGTCGGACGTATTTAAACCCCGTCGGGCGTGTTGTTAAGAATCCACCGGCGCGTAGATATCTTGGTTTTTCTAAGAAACTCAGCTGTTGCTTGAGCGCCTTTATTTGTAGTGAATAGGTCCGTAAGATTAAGAATAGGTTTCTCCAGAGCGTCTTTTATAGAGAGCCTTTCAGCTCTATATAAATAACAGTCTAAGAGGAGATGTCTCGGTGTTTGCTTTGCCGTACCAGAGCAGTAGCATCTATCATCCTCTACATGGTTAAAACGGTAGAGATAGGACTTGAAGTACCCGTGTCCAATCTTCAGCTGGTAGAAGGAGGAAGCTGTTTCCCTTACTGTAGTAGGGGCGATCAGCTTCCTCTTTATCTTCCAGGTAAATGCTTTACTGTAGGCTGAGCTGGGAACTGATAAGAGCTGGCTTTTCCACTCGTTGTAGAGAACTTCTTTTAGTTGCATTCCGTAGAATGCAACAGAAGTGTCTTCTGTTGTAGGGGGGATTAACGTTGCTTGTTTAGCAAGTCTGTCGGCCTCCTCATTTCCGTGCACGTTGACGTGCCCCGGAACCCATTCAACCGTGACTTTGTTGTCCCTGTCTCTTAGCTGCCTGGCAGCGTGAATTGCCCGTTGCTGCCACCGTTGGCCAGGCGTGTTGTTAGGGTGTTTGAGCCTCAAGAGTGCAGCCTGGTTATCCGCAAAGACTCTTATATCTTTTGACTTGTACCCATGTTTGTTGGCTAGCTCAAGGGCAGTGGTTATGCCATCAAGTTCACCGTTATAAACGAGAGCGTTGGGACCAATATTCTTAGTAGCTCTTACTTGGATTTTGTCTCTGGATTGGCTGTAATCTAACAGTACCACTCCAACACCTATTCCCATTCCCTGAGGAAGTGATGAGGCATCAGAGTAGAGAGCTATAAGATTGTCCGGGGCCTCTGCCAACGCTTTTGAGTGCTCAGTAGCAGCATCTGCTTTGCTTAAGGTGGAGATCTCTGTATTGTAGGGAGTGTACCCGGCCCATGGTGGGTAGAGAAATGGATCGACTTTCTCTATATCCCTGGGGATCGAGCGTAGTGTATCCTTAATTCTCTCTAGCCGTGTAGCTGGGCTGTTCTCTCTAGATTCTAGATTGATCTTGTCGAGTTCTTTCCGTACTGGATGGTTTTCTCCGAGTTGGCTGATTCTTAATGCGTACTTCCGGAGGGTAGCATTTAGTCGTAGCTCTGGCGGAGGTATTGCAGCCTCTACTTCCATTGGTTTAATAGGGGCAGTCTTGAACACTCCTAGGATCTTCCGTAGGGCAAGGTTTTGGAGGAGGTTGTGTTGTCTTTTAACTGCCCACTGGTTGTTCCAGTATAGTTGGCAGCCAAAGTCGGCTACGCTTACAACACAAGCGTTATAGAGTTGTCTAATTGCATAGGGAGAAAGTCCCCGTTCAACATTAGCTAGCCTTGAGAGGCGTTGGAAGGTAGATCTTGCTTGACTTATTCTTATAGAAACGTGTTCTTTAAAAGTAAGCAGCGGGTCAAAGAAAATACCTAGCCATCGTACAAGATTCTGGGGCTTCTTCACCTGGCCATCCGGTAGAACAAGAGATGAGGAGGTTGCTTCTTTAGATCTACTAAAGTGAAGTAGCTCTGTTTTATCCAGGTCAAAGGCAACGCCCTTTTCTTTACCACGTTTGTAGAGCTCTCTTATCTCCTCTTGTAGTATTTTAACGTTGCGTTTAAAGCTGCTGGAGCTAGCTATTACTGCAATATCATCTATGTAGGAGAGGTAGACAACTTTATGAGAGGGGAAGAGCTCTCGGAGGTAGATAAGGAAGAGTATTGGTGAAACAGGGCTCCCTTGCGGAATACCTGTCTCAATCGGGCTGAACTCTTCCTCCTCTCCATTAAACGCAAGCCGTAGTTGTCGTTTATTTAGGAAAGATCTGATCCACGCGAGAAGATTGAGTGGAAGGCCTATTTTTGCCATGATAGTAAGGAGTTGTTCTTGAGCAACGTGATC
Organism: Macrophomina tecta; assembly: GCA_024180945.1. Taxonomy (NCBI): domain Eukaryota; kingdom Fungi; phylum Ascomycota; class Dothideomycetes; order Botryosphaeriales; family Botryosphaeriaceae; genus Macrophomina; species Macrophomina tecta. Next base: position 45,596 of record JAKSGN010000001.1, read on the forward strand.
AAAGGCACCTTTTACATCAAGGAATACTACTGATGTTTTACGTTTTACTCGTCGGTTCTCTTCTACCTTATTAGCTAGTAATAAGGCAGCGTCAATAGCAGATTTCTTTAGCCTTCCCCCAATTTGAGAGGGATCTAGAAGGTGTGTTGTCTCTGCTAGATAACTCAGACGTTTGGCCGTGATTCGTTCTAATATCTTCCCAAGACAGTTGAGCAAGCTGATGACCCGGTAGGACTTGGGAGCATGTATATCTGGCTTGTTCTTGCTGAGAATTGCGCCTGTTGCTTCTCTCCAGCATAGCGGGTGGTATCCATAGCTGAATAGAGTACTGAACACCTTGTAGAAGGCTTGTGGGGCTGCTTTATACGCCTGGATAATGATCTCTTGCGTTATAGTATCAGGCCCTGGGGTTTTCCCCTTTATTTGAGTGGAGCATGCTTGTTCAAGTTCTGCTTCCTTTAGGAGGGGCCAGTCCCAGTTTGTGGGATTGTATTCCTCCCAGTTGAATGGTAGTGCCTGTGGAGGTTTTGGGAATAAACCTGTACGGAGGGCAGAACACTTCCCCTTAAAGCTATCTTCTAGTACCGCATTTGGGGCTCGGATTTCAGGGATCCTTACCTCCCTCCGTGGCTTAGTGTATGACATTGCTTTGTAGATTGACGTTGGGGTCTCCTTAGAGAGAAAGTTGTTCCAGTGTTCGCGTTTTGCTTGTTTCACCGCCTGTAGAAAGGTGTTCCGGGACTCAAGGTATGCCTTTATGCTAGTAGCGGTGGGGTTCCGTCTGTTATTACGTGTTTTTTGTCCTAGGTCTAGCCGTAGGTTGTAGAGCTCGTCTGTCCACCATGATTTAAAGCGAGGCCCCAGTTTGAGTTTGGGGATAGTAAGTTCTGCAGCATAGGTAATGGCTTTAGTCAAGCTACTACCTAGATTATTAAGTGCTGGGACTGATAACGTATTGCCCCCTGCTATATCCTGAGAGAGGGTAGAGGGGCTTAGCTGCTCTATATCTAAGAGTACGCTTGGAAGGAGTTGCTCTATCTTCTCCCGGAATAGATTAGAGAATTCCGACCAGTTGGCCTTCCTAGTATTGAACCGGGTGGTAGGCTGTGCTGGGGAGCTCGTAGGAGGCTCCATTGGACTAATAGAAAAGAAGATTGGGTAGTGGTCTGAGCCAAGGTCTTGAATGACTTTCCACCCTTCTATCCTGTCTTCTAATTCTCTAGTTGCCAGGGTAAGATCGATAGTAGTTTCTCTACTAAGATGGCTACGGTGGAAGGTGCCTCTACCTATCTTATTGAGTAGACTAAGGTTGTTATCTTCGATCCATTGGATGAGCTGGGGAGCCCTGCTATCTGGGCTAGATCGTGGATCCCACCACGGGTGGTGTGTGTTGAAATCTCCGGCTATGATAGTCGGTGTGGTTATACTATAGTAACTAAGGACGCGTTCTATAGTATAGAGAGACCCTGCTTCCTCTTGGTCCACTTGATTGTAGAGGTTTAGGAGCTGGAATTTAGAGTTCTGCTGGATAATCTCAAGTAGTAGTATATCGGGACTAGCAAAGAGATCGGCCTTGTAGTTAACCTGGGTTTCCCTCAGAAACCGTGAGATATAGGTTAACGTACGAGGCCTTAAACCAGGAGGAGTAACCGGGAGAATTTGACCAAAGGATGGATGGTTGATAGAGCGGTTTTCAGAGGGATTAGGGGAGATGAGAACCCAAGGTTCTTGAATAAGAATCAGGTCAACTTTTATCTCAACTGCGTAGTTCAGGATTGCCTCGGTAACCGAGGAATTCCTATTAACATTGGCTTGCAGTATTCTAATAGATCCCATTAGGAAGATGTCTGCTTCCTAGTATTGGAGGTTCTAGGTCCATGCAGCTTCTCTGCCTTACAGCTAACTCCAAAGAGTGATAGCCTTGAGGATATAGCCTTGCGGGCCTCGTTCTCTGTGCTGAAGGCAATAACAATTGAACCTCCCTGTTGTGTTAGTCGTTTGGCTTCTGAGGTGAGCCAGTACGGTTCCCCAATTGCTGTAAGACCAGAGTTGAAGGTCTTAATTTCTTCCTTAACTAAGGAGGAGAATTCTTCTCGTGAGAAGGTATTGAGGTCAGCTGTTGGGATTCCATGAACAGCAACCTTATACCATGGTTTATTCTCTATAATAGAGACCGTAGGTATAACCGAGTCAATGATTTTCTTATTCTTGAGGAGGAAGTCGGCTGAGTAGCTTTCAGTTACCGTAAGAACAAGGTTCCCTTTCTCTGAGATTGAGGCAGCAGAGATTACAGTTGGCTTTTTTGAGTATGCTATCGAGAATGCCTTGTTAAAAGCGTTTCTCATGGCGAAGGATGAGATCTCGCTAGGGCGGCTGACTAGGCGTAGAACTGCTTGCCGGGGGGGTTTCGTCTTCTTTCCTCCGGTTGGGGAGATGGTTGTCTTTGTTGTCTGTGAGGGGTTCTTCCGGGCGATTGTTGTCCACTCCTGGCTATTGGTAGCGGCAATAGAAGCGTCGTTGCTCGTGGGGGAATTTGCTAGGGGAAGGATAGGATTGGGAGGCTGTGGAATATGTATAGACGTGGGAGGGGCAGCTGGTAGCTTGTTCAGTTCCCTTGTCCGGTTGGCTAGAGCCCTTGATGTGTTCTCTAGAGATCGGACTTGGGTGGCAAGGATTGACTTTGCCTTATCGAGTATACCTCCCTCTGTGTACTCCCTAAAGATCTGTAAGAGGTCTAGGATTTTCCGGTTCTTCTCTAGGTCTTCTTCGAGGTTTGCTGCTTTCAAAAGGCAGTCAAGTGCTCCTTCAAGGGCAGCGTCCACTGTTGTAAAGACACCAAATCGTGCTCTCTTTTTCTGGCCTTCCTTTGTGTGCACTGTGAAGAGTGTCGTGGGAGGCATAGTAGCGAGAGATGGGCTACGAGTAGTTCTAGTAGGAGTAGACTCTATCGTGATAGCCGGGCGTTTGAGTGGGTTGCCTATAGGGTGCTGTGCATCTTGTTGTGGGGTAACCGGGAGGGGTGGGGCTTGGGGGGAGTCTTGAGCAGTTGGGATATCTATCATCTCATGGTCGGTAGACGTTTGTCCTGGGAGGTTTTCCTGGTATTCTCGCTCCGGTGTTGGGCATCTGGAGGGAATAGGGGAGCCTAGTATGATAGGCCCCCACTCCTTGTCCCCGTGTGGGGGAGGGTCGGGTTGGTCCATTATGCTGGAAGGGTCTAGGGAGTGCTTGGTAGGAGGCCCGTGTGTTGAGCTTTGACCAGGGGTCAAAATCTCTTCGGTGGTTGGCTGTGGGAGAGGCTCCACTGGAGGAGAGTGTTTAATTACTCGCTATCGGGAAGTCCAGTGGCGATGCAATTTTGATCCACTATTCCTTAGGGTGTTCTCTACTCTTGTTTCACGTGTGGTGCGATTTTGGCTCGTTCTGGTAGTGTGGTGGGGTTGCGGAGGCTGTAGTAGGTTGGGATCTATCCGTTTACCTCTTTCTCCTCATATCACGCAATAGCGCGTACGTCTACGAAGCTAGAATTCTGGATTCTAGCTAAGGGAGTCGAGCGCTTTCAAACGGTACCGGTCTTGGCGCGATTCTCGAGGGTCGAATTCGAAGGTGGCGACGGGCTGGGGTTTTCCCCTTTATTCGCTTCTCTTTAAAGAATTAATCTATATCCCAACAAGACTACGAGAAGCACTCGTTAAGAATATACACGTAGTACCCGCGTATAGATATTAGGGCATCGATAGAACGACCGAGAGAATTACGCAAAACTTCTACTTTCTAGAATTACGAAAGACGGTCTAGCGTATAGTTTCGTAATACGACCTTTATATCTAAAGTAAAGCCGCAATATACGCTCCGTACGAATAACTACAACCCCTAGAAGTACCGGAACGACTATAGCAATAGATTACGCTAGACTTTATTACGAAGCTACTAAAGTCTAGAGATTTACTTATAGAAGTTAAGTTCGATTTAATCCTAGTCTTTATCGATAGACTTACGAAGTACGCACTCTTTTTACCCTACCTCGAGGCATCGAATATAGAATAGCTAGCCTATATATTTCTCCGATACATCTTCGCGGATCACGGAATGCCGGAAGTACTAGTTTCGGACAGGAACAAGCTAATAAGATCAGAATTTTAGCAAACACTTACGCGCTAGCTTAGAGCGAAGAATAAACTCTCTATAACGGCAGACGCACAAACTAACGGCCAGACAGAACGGATAAACTAGACTCTTAAATAGTATCTTCGCTATTATATTAACTACCCATAGGATAACTAGGCTATATAGCTACCTATAGCATAATTCGCCTATAACAGCGCTAAATAAGAGTTAACTAACGTATCCCTATTCTTTACTAACTATAGGTTTAAACTAGACGCGTATAGAGAAGCCATCCTAAGTAGGAAATTAGCCCAGAAAGGCGTTCTTAAAGCCGAGTAGCTAAGAGAATTATATAAAGCCATTAGTCTCGACCTCGAATATATACGAATTATAATATCTAAATACTATAACAGACGGCACTAGGCGGCACCAAACCTTAAAAGAAGGAATAAAGTATACCTCCTTATAAAAAACATTAAATCAAAGCGACCGAGCGACAAATTAGATTTTAAGAAAATCGGTCCATTAAAATTATAGAAAAACTCGGAGAAGTCACGTATCAACTTAAATTACCGAATACACGGATAAATTCCACCTTTCACGTAGCAATGCTCGAGTCAGTACTAGAAAACGCCACTATTCTAGAAATACAGAAAGAGATTATACTAGAAAACCCTAACGCCGAAGAAGACCAGTACCTAGTCGAAAAAATTCTAGACTATAAATAATTCGGTCGTTAGCTTAAATATCTCGTTAAATAAAAAGGTTACGGGAATAAAGACAACTAGTAGATACCAAAGAACGATATATACCTAGACCTTATTATAGAATTCCATCGCTAGAACCCGGACCTCCCACGGACACGAGGTCGTCCCCGAACGAGAACGACGGAAAACCCTTAAGAACGGCAGGATCAAGAGCCAAACAAGAATTCACGGGCTCCGGAGAACGCGGAGATCGTACACTAGCCACAGGCTCGCCGGTAGAACCGGTAGACTTAGCCTCCTACGGTATAGTAGGCCCCACCGACTCGTGACGTAGCCATTTTAACGCGGACGGACCCTTAGAATTCTTAGGGTTAGATAGCTCCCTAGTAGCTAAGGTAGCCTCTAACGCTTTCCAATCCTCCTCTTCCAACTCGTTAATACTAATAGCACTGTATTCTCGCTTAAGTACCGCTAAACCCCTCTCTTCGAGTAACTTACGCTACTTTCGTAAGCGACCTAGTTTAGCTAAGGCTAGCTAAGTACGCTACTTAGCGCGACGTTATAGTTTCTCTAACTCTTTTAAAGAAGCCTATAGCTCATTATAAGCCAACTCCTCCTCGGCACGAATCCGCTCTTATTAACGACGTAATCGGTTTACTAGAAAAGGTTAATAAGGAAAAACGAAGGAAGAAAGGACTTACTAGCTTCCATAGTTACCCGCTAAGTATTATATATACTAAGCCCACGAGAAATGCACTCGCCACAACGAGACGAGCGAGGCCTAACTCTACAAACGCGGTTATTTAGAAGACACTTAAAACAGAAACGAACGACTGGCGCAAAGCAACGGGTGGAGGACGCTAAGCCTTCGCGATACGCCGTTTCGTCACGACAACGCTTGACCCCGGCCATATTAGTACTTATAGAAGAAGAACGAGAAGAACTCCAAGACCAACAGAAATATAGTAGTACGGAAGAATCTTCGGGCCGAAGATCCTTAAAGGGGGGGATAGTATTACGGCGCAGCCTTTACAGGACCTAAAACAGATAGGGAAAAGAAACAAGCGGGGCGCAGACGAGCGCCGCGAAAGGTCCACCAGAAAAGACGGGGGTCACGTGATGCCCCACCAGTTTATCAGTTTATAAGGGCTTGGCAGAATGAACTCTCGAACACCAGTTTAGATAGTTTAGACTACCTACAGAGATGAACTTTATAAACACTAGATTGTATACACTTTCCTACTCGTATATAAACCACACTTCTTAGATAGCTTTGACCTTCGTGGTCAACTTCAATAATAGAATTTGGACTCTATTAGTAACACGGCCTTCGCACGCAGTGCTCAGTCTCATCACGTGTTCGACTTGCTCTCACCCTCTTCTTGTACCCACTCAAGGAAAACCCCCTCGACAGGTTTTCTCCCTCTTTGGTGTTTGGATCCTTAGAGGCAGAGGCCCGCTCGTTACACCATTTCGACCTGGAGGAAGTGTAAAATCAGGCGTACCGTTCCCAGCGCGGTTGTTCCAGGCTTGCATATGGACAGTAGCGGGACTGTTATTATGCACGTTAAAGTGCGGGTATCGGGGGCCAAAGCCGACTTGCCCTGTTGGGTAGTACCATCCTAGATCTCGGAACGTTGCACTGCCAGCCTCGACATTGACTGTGTACCAATCCAAACGCCCGAAGGTGATAGCGCCGTGGAAGCAAGCAATACTACGGGTGCGGTCAGGCCCAATAGTCGCTTTTGAAGCTGAGTTTGGACAAGTAAGCTCATCCGGCCTAAAACTTTGGCTGGTCACGGCTTTAAGCTCCTCAGACTTTGGTCCGCCGTTGTTCGAATTGCGCTGCGGATCTGGGCCAGGATTTGCCGAGGGGAAGGCGCTGGTAAAACCCAGAAAGATAAAGAGGCAGAATAGAATAGAGCGGATAATAGGAGCCATTCTCTATAATTATAAGTCATTTACCATACTGGCAAAATAACAGTTTAAGGCGCGGCCTTGTTTTTAGTAAGGGCCTATTTTTTGCACTTACTATAAGGTCACAGGGTCTGTAGGTGTTGTCAAGGACTTTGAGAATCTGCTTAGAGTAATATTAGTAAAAGGAATTTCTAGAGGCGTGTTAGATGTCTATGGGGAAGTGTGCGGTAATAGCTTGTTCATTGATAATGGGATGAATTAGCATAGAGTAGCATGGTAATAGAGGAGGGCGGCCATGGAGTGGCCTTTTATCCTCTCCTAACCACACTTGGCAGAAGCCTAATACACGTGATTATTCTAATAATATCTAAGTGTAGTTATATACTATACTACTTAGAGCTAATACACCTCTCTAGCTAGAATTTAATATTACTCTTGGTATAGAAGATGAACCGTGTAACGTATTAATAGCCGGCATATAGCTAGTGAGATTGCCAACCCTTGTAATATGTTAGAGAAATTTAGTGACGTTGCTTACATCTCTTTTAGTAGCAAAACTATTACACCTTATACAACATTTCGCACGCCGCACGACTCTGCCCTGTCAGATCTAAACCTGAGAACCTGACGGCGTAAGTCATGAGAAGCGTCCCCTCACTCACCCCCAAACGCCCCTGGACGGACCAGTCGACGCTAGACGGCTATACGAATGCTAGTCATACTCTGTTTCTCCTGATTAAAGTTTGTTAAAGTTTCAATCCTTAGCTCTACCCTCCAAGCTTCGTATTCGTAGCTGCGCTTAATTAAGCGAACTTTGCGTTTAAAATTTTGAGTCCAACGCTACTGAGAAAATATTGCCAGCGGATCTTGAAATAGAGAGGTGCGATTATATTTCGAAGCGTGTCCACCAGGAAGACTAGCATTCAACGTACAATGGCAGAGAAACCTCGACAGATTGACAATGTCAAGGCCGTTAGGTCACGACCCATGCGGCTCCTTATTTTGAGCGCTCCACGGACTGGAACCGAATGTAAGTAACGTTGAACGTGCATGGAACCGAAAGTTAATCTTCTCAGCGCTCAATTTGGCGCTGGAGCAGCTCGGATACAATGTCTTCTCCTTCGGAAAAATGATGTCTAACTGGCGAGAGACAATTCCCCTATGGACCGAGGCGATTGAGGCTAAATACCTTGGAAAAGGCAAGAAATATGACCGTGAGGAATTTGACAAGCTTCTTGGTGATTATGATGTGAGTTCTTGCTATACCTCAGTCGGTCTGCCGCTAATTATGAAGGTCGTAAAATGTCCGCATGCCCTGCTCTTCGCAGAGGAGCTCGTAAAGGCATATCCCGAAGCCAGAGCCATCATAACAATCCGAGACTTCGACTCATGGAAGCGATCGATGGACAAGACTATATGGCCGCTTCGCCACTCTCTTGGATACCGCCTCCTTTACCGTTTTGATGAGTTTCGCAGAGCCTGGTGGCCGTTCATGTGTCTAGTCATCGACACAGCGTATGCCGGATGGGAGAAGAACAGCAAAGAGATGTACGAGGACCATCATCACCACATGCGCAACATGGTACCAGCTAGCAAACTTCTGGAATTCTCACCGAAAGACGGATGGAAACCGTTATGCACGTACCTCGACGTCCCTGTGCCAGACGTACCGTTCCCGCGAATTAATGCCTCGCATACTCTTCAACAGCAGGGTCGGGATGCCAGATATGCTCTTTTCAAAAAGGCTGTGATGAATACCGTCACAGGTGTGGTGTTGGCGCTGGTTATTGTGACAGCGCTAGGATTGGGCAAGCAACGTCTTCTTAGATGATGTTAGAACGTCATGTGTATTTGGCTTTCGGCGAAGGGTAGCCTATTCAGGAGAGGACGAAAGGCCACTCCAAGGCCACCGTCCTCCATCACCATGCAAATATGTGCCTTCACCACTGAATAAGGTGTCACGTCACTTGTTCCAACAGATGACCTTGAGTCCTGTTATATAGCTCGCGGCGAATATCTGGATGAGAAAGGATTAATAATGAAATTCAATTCATGTGCGCTCTTGAGACAGCCAACAGCAGCTACTCTGCGAATCTGTAAGAGACAATGTGTGTGATGAGAGAGATAGATGCGAATGTTACTCTGTTTGTACTTTCCGCTTCCTAAATCCTCTCATTGCGTGTAAATTACATCTAGACTTCCTGTTGCATGAGGCCCTTCGCAAGATGCAGCTGCTGAGCTTAGGTTGCATGGCTGATTGTCCTTCTTAGATATTCCTGTTGAGCACTAAAAAGGCGCCTCGCTTCTGAAGACATTATCCTTCTAACCGTCGACCGCAAATATTCCAATTCGCAGCAACAATGAATACCACTTACAAAGATTACGCCAAACATATCTGGGTGCTTATCAGCTGATAACGATCTACTGCGTTCATCGGTGGAGCGCCAAGAAAATCCCAGCTAACAGCTTCTCTAAACTGCCATTAAGCACTATTTTAAAGAGCTAATAGCAGTATCTGTTTGAATTGTCCCTTGATTTCAGCAGTATAAACCACGTACGAGGCAGCATACTTGACTAAACCTCTGAGAATGGACGCCATTGCCATTCAGTCAGCGATGTTTATATGCAATTAAGAGCCAAACAGGCGAGACTGCTCCGATTGCTTCTTCCCGTTTAATAAACTGATACGGCTCGAGTTCATTCCTCTCCGAGGTCTTCATGCGAATTCTAGGATGGTACGGCTCGTTTGTTCGTGGGGGACCTCAGCTCCGCTGCACCAGGTTCCACGCCGGCTTTCCATATGCGAGGTAATGAATTCTTCGGCCTTCATGCTTATGGCACAAAGATATATATCTATGTACAGGTAAATAACTCTCGCCATCAACGACCACATAGACACCAAAAAGAAACATGACAGACCTATAACCATTAACCACGTACAGCGCGCGTTAAAAACTCCAATCCAGGGAGCACACCTTGCTCCCAAGCCCTCGTTCCTCGCTTAGCCACCAGGTCATGTAGATGTCCGGCTCCACGTACTGCTAGTAATCCGCAGTCGACCCCTTTCGTCTTCAGCGCCGAAATAAAATCTTCCGCAGATGCGAAAGGGGCGACCTCATCACGGTCGCCGTGGACCACGAATGTGGGAACTCGGTATGTGCCCGAGCTCGCTTGAGCCAGGGGACTGATGAACTGTACAAGGGTGGAATCGACTCGTGCCGGTGGCCGTGAGACCACGGAGTCGATCCCGTGCAGCATGATCTCCAATCCCCGCCCATCTCTGAAGAGCGACAGCACAAGTTCGCAGCGCGCATCCCCCGGTCGCAGCCAGCCCATCTCGCCACCACCGGGAACATCATAGCCAGTAATAGGGGTTGATCGACTGAGCTGTCGTGCAATTTCAGCAAGCTGCATTTCCCCCATACCAGGTGGTAGTTTCTTCGTCGTTATTGCTTCAGGGCCATCGAGCTCTCCAGACTCAAAACTAACCGGAGCATAGAAACTCAGTATGGCAGTCGGTGGTGGCATGTGAGCTTTGACGGTAGTCCATGCGGTACTCATAGCAAGATGCCCACCACTGGACCAACCTATCATGACAACCTTAGATGGGTCCAGCGTGATTCCTCTTACTCCGGCGATGGACGGTAGGGCTGTGCGAGCCCAAGAGACTGCATCGCATACGTCTGTCATTGGACCATCGATGAGGTTGATCTCAGGACAGAGGCGGTAATCGATGCTGACCGGGAGGATGTTGTGTTCGAGAAGAAAAGCTGCTTGATGTGGCCGGATATGCTCACGGGTGAGGGTGACATGGCCGCCGCCGTGGATCATGAGAGCTGTGCAAGAAGCAAAGGTGTTAGGACTGATGCGGTGGGAGCATTTCTTGGAATCAGGATGACTTACCAATCGCCATAGGCGTTGAGCTGGAGCACTTCGCCGGGAAGTAGATATCCGCATGGATGGACGTCGCATCCACTCTCTTATACACGGCAGTCTCGATGGAGAAGACGTCAACGAGGGTTGCCGGCAACCTCGAAACAGGGGAAGTGGGCGGTCCGGCCAGTGCAGGGGCAAAGTTGGCTGCGATCAGTAGCTGCTGCGAGTTGGCCTCCCGCGTGGGACCAGTCGAGTAGGACCATGAGGTAAATCCGGCCTTCTTGAATGATTGCATCCAGTACGAGGCTGGCTGAATCGCATAGGCATTACTGCTGTCCATCCACCAGCCGTCAAGCAGACCGAACACACTGTCGTACCAATTGGCAACGTCCGTAATCTCCGACAGAATGAGCAACCCTCCGTCAGGGCACAGCATCGTTTGCAGCTTTGCACAAACAGCCGTCCTATCTGAGGTAGCATGGACGCAGTTCGTCCCAATAATAATGTCAAATGGGCTGCCCTGCGTGAATTCCTCTGTCAAGTTCTCGAGGTCGAGCACCTTATACGAGATAAAGCTATACTGTGCAAACTTTGTTGTAGCCTTGCGGACCAGCTTTGCTGAAATGTCCGTAAAGACGTATTGCACCTTCAGTTGCTTTATCGCAGCATACTCTGATAATAGTTGAGCGACACGAGCGGTCGTGCCACCACTACCTGCTCCCACTTCCAGGATCCGGATGGAAGCATGGTGATCGCTTTGCTGAAGTATCATTTCAAGGTAATCGACAAGCTGCTCGGTCATGGTCGCCATCATGGGTGAATTTTTGTAGAAGCGGGCTACTGTCTCCTGTGCTGCAGGGCTGCCGAAGAGCAGCGCGACTGGATCAGCCGATCCACAGAGACAAGGCGCCAGATTCGGCCCAGTGAGTCCCATAAGGTTTGCTTCACAAGAGAACGCCGGGTATTTTCGAGAAAATTCGGCGCTCAACTCCTCGGCGGTTTTGGCTGGGACCTCGCCTGACGCTCTGGCATATCTCTGTCCGACGCCATCGTCGGCGAACTCGATGATTCCATGCTGTTCCAGAACTTTCAGCAGCCGAGTTACTACCTTCTGGTGCTTTTTGTTGAAGACCAATGAGGGAAGTAAATCACCCGGACGCATAGCCTGAAGATGGACATCCATCTGAGCGAGGGACTCGACGAGATACGCTACAAGGAAACGCTCCTGTTCGGGGTTAACTATGTCCCAGTACTGATCAAAGTCGTGTTCCTGGGCTTTGGTCTCAAACCTTTCCATGCTCTGCGCAAGCAATGTGTGAGCGTTGTTGAGGCCCGCATGAGGCGCAAAAGCTGGTGCTTTCGTTTCAGCGTAGAATGAGGAGTTGGAAGTCACTGGCGTGTCATAGGCTGAGTATACCTCAGACACGTTGCTACTGTCAGGCGATATTAGGATACCCAGAATTTCCTCGACTCTTGAGGCTGCAGATATGCCAGCTTCATCCAGATTTACGCCAAAGCAACGTTCCAGTTCATGCTTTAGCTCGACGAAGGACAGAGAATCCGCACCGAGGTCCTGTAGGGTGGCTGATTCCCGGATATCCTCGATAGGTATACCGGTTGCTTCATGAACCAGATGAAGGACTTTGCTGTGAATCGCCGACAATGCTGAGGTCACCACTGGCTCTTGTTTGTCCACCACTTCAATAGGCTGTGGAGCGTCGGTTTTTGGTGGAACTAGTGGCTCAATTTGAAGCAATGATTGAGCAAGGCGCGCTATTGTGCCGCAAAGAATTTCGGTGGAGTTGATTGTGATTCCAAACGTGTCGGAGATGTCCTCACTGAGCTCAACCGCTGCCAACGAATCGATGCCTAGGTCTGCCATAGCCGCATCATCCTTGATATCCCCGACGGGGAGACTGTTGTACGTTGAGACGATCTCTTTCAAAGCCACCAACACAGTCTCTGCTGACTGAAACTCCCCTGACTTCGGCGATGCCTCAATGGGCGTCGCTAATCGGGAGAATTCGAATGGTGCTAATCGGCTCGGCTGGACATCTCGGTCCTTAATCGGCAGCAGGCGCGTATTCTCGGTATTTGTTTTGCCATTAGCTCCCTCGAGGAGTATCTCCAGTTTGGCGATCGGCAATTGAGAGAACTGAACACCAGCGAAAGTACAAAGGAGTTGTCCGGAGCTTCTCGCCATGACAAACACGTCACCGACAAATCGTCCTTGTGAGGACCGGGTAAAGGTGGTATAGACGTTGTACTCCCGCGCTGCGTTGAAGTCGGCTGAAGTCGAAATGGTGGCTGAGTCGAGGCCTGTAGCGACGCAGACAGTCCTCGTCCGCATGAGTGCTGCTATTTATCAGCAGCCCCAGAACTTGGAGAAAGGTGTCCAGCGCGACTGTTTCGCAGCGCTTCGTAGCGGTGCTCTGGCTGGGCTCTGCGGTACTGGGCGGCACATTGACGGCTGCAATCGCCTCGTTGGTGGCCATGACAATATTGGATATCCCTCTGAACATGCCACTGTAGCGCACTACGCGAGAGAACAGACTGTACGCCCGTGCCGCTGACAGATTGTCCACGTCAGACCGTGTCTTCAACGTCGACACTCGGTCCGCCACCAGACGCTCAACCAATTGATTCTGATCGCTCTTCTGAGTTCCAATGCTCAGTCTCCCAGTTGCGTGCGTCTCAGGCTTTTTCTGTGGGGCCGATGTGTTCATGGAAGAAGAGATTGAGAACTGCCATGATCCGGGCAGATCGGATCTCTCGAGACTTAGCATCGTGTCTTTTGATGTGCCGTTACCCAGAGGAGCGCTATAAGTGATGTTCTCAAACAAGAGGGATTTGCCTTGAAGGTCGTTACCTGCGAGCTGCACAGCCATGGTAGCACACTCCATATACAGAGAAGCAGGACACAATGGCTGTCCGCGAACCGCGTGGCCCGATACAAGGGATGTAAATCGTTCGGCGCCGGTATTGACTACATAGAGTCCGTCCGGGGCCGACAATGAGGACACGAGAAACCTCGGCTCCTCTGACTTGGACTGTACCATTATTGGTGCCTTCTCCGAGTTCTTAGCGTCGTGAATGCGGTCAACAAATGGCAGCCAGAACGATGTGGATCGGTCAAACTGATACGGTGGCAACCAAACCTGCTGGGGTAGGGGGATTTCCATGCCTGCGCTGGCCAGAAACGCCCAGTACGAAACCGACAGACCTTGGATCCAAAGAGCAACCGTTGCGGAAGCCAAACCATTCCTGTCATTGCGAGAGCTGAGCGGTTGGAACACGTGCTTCGTGGGATTTGCCACAGCATGCTTTGCCATGGCTGTGATTGGCGTATCTGTTCCGGCTTCCAAGAAAACACATGCGCCGAATTTTCTTTTCACCCGTCGTATAGCATCGGTAAAGTAGACCGGCATTCTCGTGTGATGGACCAGGTAATTCGGCGTTGTGATCGCACCGGGGTTCTCTGTGCAAGTTTCGAGGGGGATTCTCGGAATCTTGAAACTCAGCTTACCGGTCAATTCTTGCAGTTCTGGCAGTAACGGCTGGGTGAAGCGTGAATGAAAGCCGTGGCTAACATTGAGGCGCTTGCATTTGATTCCGGAGTCGTTTGACGACAACAGACGCTCTACCTCGTCGATACCAGCAGTGGTCCCCACCAAAACCTGGCTTGATGGCGCATTATAGCAGGCGACCTCCACTCCCGGTACCATGAGGGCAATCTTCTCCACGGTATTCCGGTCAGCGTGAATTGCCAGCATTGTGCCGCGTTCAGCACCCCACTTAGTTTTCATCAGCATCGCTCGAGTCGCCACAAGCAGGAGGCCATCTCCGAGAGACAGTGCGCCAGACACGACGAGACCAGTCAACTCCCCAAAGCTATGGCCAATGATAGCATCCACCTTCAGACCGCTATCAATCCAGGATTTGGCGCAAGAGTATTGCAGGGCAAATGTAGCACATTGCAAAACGACTGGGTCTGCGATCGCCTCTTCCTGGAAAATAGAGGGCACGATCGGGGGGAAACCGTACTGAAGGAGTGTTTTGCTGCATTGTTCAATATGATAGCGCAAGAGCGGCTGCGAGGCGTAGAACTGTTTGTTGAGAAGCACGCTTTGCTTGCTTTGGCCAGAGAAGAGAAGGACCACGTGGCGTTCGAGGGCGGACATCCTCTCAAACGGCGTGTTCTTTGCTTCGAGGGCAGACACCGCTTCTCCGATGCTACTTGCCGTGGCTGCCCACTGAAATTCGTGCTTCTTTCTGCGCTCACTCAGTGTGAAAGAGAGATCCGCCAAGGTGACAGCAGCCCCCGGCTGCAGAAGGTGCCTCTTCAATGCCGCCAATGTGGCAGTCAAACTTTTCTCGGAATTTGCGCCGACCCTCAGTGGATATGCCGCAGCATAGCTCTGGTGGTTGCTGCCCTGTCTCGCTGGGGGCTGGCAGCAGATCATGGCAGCATTGCTTCCCGCAGCACCGTAGCTGTTGACGAGTGCTGCCTTGAATTCATGTTGCCATGGTTGACTAGTTTGTGCGATTGCCAAACGATCGGGCCCCAATGGTGGGAACTTTGGGTTGATCTTGCTGAAGCTGGCTTGCTGTGGTATTACTCTGTGCTTTAGCATTGCCAGGACTTTAAGAAGACCTGCAACACCCGCAGCGGATTCCAGATGTCCAATGTTTCCTTTCAAGGATCCAATGTAGAGGTGGTTTGGCCTCTGAGCGCCACCAAAGACCTTCCGTAGACTTGCAATTTCCACTGGATCTCCGGCCTGGGTACCGGTACCGTGCGCTTCAGCGTACGTAATTTGGTCGGGCCTGAGCTTCGACTGGCGCAACACGTTCTGAAACAAAGCAACCTGAGCATCCTCGCTGGGCACCGTCAGTGAGGCGGACAATCCACCCTGGTTAGTTGCGACTCCAGAGACGACGCCTATGATGGGGTCCGCATCTTCAAGCGCTTGCTTCAAAGACTTCAGAACAATGAGTCCGACGCCTTCAGATCGGCAGTAGCCATCCGCACCTGCGTCAAATGGCTTGCATTGTCCGGTCTCGCTGAGGAAGCCCGCCTTGCTAAGATTGAGGAAATTCTGGCACCCTGCCATGATATTGATGCCGCCAGCCAAGGCGATCGGGCATTCGCCTGTTCGCACAGCCCTACAAGCACGGTTGATTGCAACGAGGGAGGCGGAACAGGCAGTATCAATCAACTCACTCGGCCCTGTCCATCCGAAATGATGAAATATCCTCCCACACAGGAAGGCGCGAAGAGTTCCAGTGCAGGTAAAAGCGGTTGGCGGATGACATGTCGAGTTCTCCAGATACTCGATGAACGAGGTTGCAATGAAGAAGCCCACAGGGTCACCGGCCTCACGCTTGTGGGTAGCCATATAACCACTTGATTCCATGGCCTGATAAGCGACTTCCAAAAGAATGCGTTGCTGGGGGTCCATATGCTTCGCCTCCTTCGGAGATACGTTGAAGAACGTATGGTCGAAAGCATCAACGTTGTCGATGAAATTGCCGTAGAACTTCTGTTTGTTCATCCCGCCATCGAGCTTGGCCCTAAAGTTTCCCGGAATATCTATTCTCGACGAGGGAACTTCTTGGCATGTGGACTCCCCACGCGCCAGAAGCTCCCACAGCTCTTCTAGAGAGTTGGCTCCTGGTACCCGACATCCTACTCCGATAATAGCAACTGCATCGTCGGGATAGTCGTAATTGGCCTGCGGTATTGATTGCGGGAGGGAAGTCTCGACAATGCTTCGCACGTCCAATTTATTGATGCGCAGTCCAGCGGCGTTGAATGGGGCCATGGGAATAACGTCACCGATCCCGAAAGATGCAAAGGTATGCGACACCTCATGCGAAGCCTGAAGATCCTTTGCAATCCCTTTCATTACCGTATGCCACTCACAGCGGGCAGCTAGGATTGTTTGCACACAGTCGATGGTCAGTGACTCGTCGCCCACGAGGGGTTGTCCTGTTATGTTCGATCGAAGTGGAACCCTAAGCCTGTCCGCTCTGGGTAGTCGGAAGCCGGGATGGTTCTCGCAAAACAGGCCAATCCTGTTAGCAAGTTCCCTATTCTCTGGATTGTGCACCTTGCCACGAAGGTGAATGCCTTGGACGAAGAGGCCCATGGTCTTAGCATGGTCGGAAAGCGCCTTCAGAGTCAGCACCGGCCCCACGATGCTGACGGTTCTTGCGTCTGTATTTGCGGAATGGTACGTCTACGAAGAGCGTCAACTCAAGACGTGTGAGCAACGATGGTGGGTTACTTACTCCTGGGAATTTTGCAAGCAGTTCCTCTAGCTGACCGGGCCGCTTGATCCTTGCCACA
Organism: Macrophomina tecta; assembly: GCA_024180945.1. NCBI lineage: Eukaryota > Fungi > Ascomycota > Dothideomycetes > Botryosphaeriales > Botryosphaeriaceae > Macrophomina > Macrophomina tecta. The sequence continues at coordinate 62,555 of JAKSGN010000001.1, forward strand.
ATTGTCGATGGACCGATTATGCTATCGTCATCGTCGCCAAAGTCCGATGCAACGCCAATGGCGAATGCGACGCGCAGAGCCACACAAGCTTGCTGGATAATCTCATCCTCGTCACCAGCGCATGCAACAGCCACTGCTGGGAGGATACCGCCGCAGTATCCATGTGCTCCACCCTTCAATCCTGCGATCATCTCGGCGTGCCGCATTCCCTTCACTTCCAGGAATTGGAAGTACTGGCACACTTGCATGACAACCAGCAGCGGAAGGCAAACGGTGCCCGCCATTGCATCTGCAAGAGGTGCCGCATGTCCGTCCACAATCCAGTCGCGAATTGATTTTGTCCAGCGAGGCCCTTGTGGAAGGCCGCCAAACTCTTCGAACTCGGAGACAAGTGTGCTCCAATCATCACCAAGGTTCTTGAGAACGGAATGAATGGGCTGGAGACGGTGGTGCCCGGTAAGGTATAGCCGCAGGCTATCCAAGTAAGGCTTGGGCGTGCCTTTACTCTGAGGGCAGAAGATGGCCGTCGATATCATGTTCGCGTTGCAATCAAGTTAAAGAGAATTAATGGACCCCCGCTGAGCACAAAGAAATCGCTACGGAGGAGTGCCTGAAAATGAGTGTGGAAAAGAGTCATTCAAGCAGACATTCGTGCACTACTCTGAGACGCTTATCTAGAGAAAGGCCAACCTACAATGGCATCGACAAGATCCTGAATCTAGGTGGATTGCTGACGATAGACGCTGCCGCCAACGCGCCTAAGAAGCTAGGGGGCTTGGCCCTTCGCCGGCCCAGCGAATACGAGGGCATGAACACCGCTAGAGCTTAGCATATGTCGCCTAAAACGCCAGCCCATACACAAGGTTGAAGCGGCGTACCAAGTTCTGAGGTGGTAGATTCGCTTGCCCGGGATACTCTTGCTTCCTTCGCGATGACAGTGGCAAAGGCTTCTTCGTTTGAGGTTATTTGGTGCCGGACCACACGCCCACATTTTCTTAACTTTTTATGCTGCTGACGCGTGCGCTACCACTGTCCTACAAACCAAAAAAAAAAAAAAAAAAAAAAGGCATACTTTTAGCAATTCTCACCGCAAAGCTCCGCAGCCACATTTTCTGCTTCCGAAGTATTTAGTTCCCTAACAGCTTTACTCAGCGATATTTGATGCATCTCTCCAAATATCCTTTCTCCCACTTCTATTGCGGGCCTGCAATTCTTCTTTGCTCATGAGATACTTTTTGTGAAACGGGGAATTGAGCCATTCGCGAGTCCTTTTGAATCCCAAATGATTACGAACTCTCCTGTTTGTTCTTGATGCAGTCTGACTATTTGCGCGCGGTGAGTTTGCGCTGGCGTGACGCTAACGATGGCTAATAATAGGTTACTTTCCCTTGATATACGACCAACGAGCTTATTATGGTGTGGCCACAGCAATTTTAAGTAGTTCTTAAGCTAGAACGAAGTAAAAGTGACATCCTAGCATCAACGCACATCAGAAGACTGGCTTTACGCCAAGTGGCACGTGCACTAGCAACAGAGAGCCCAGCGATTTGAAAAGAATCGTTTCTATAGATGGAACCGGGAACGGACGTCTGGCTGAGAGTGCAAAAGTCCATAACGCCTTATACTATTTAGAAAGCGCGCTCTTCGGCCCATTAGAGATGCCCAGGATAAACGTGGCTTTTGGTGGAGGAAATACTGGAGGTTTGGGTTTTGCACTGTGCTCCCATGGCCTTTTCTCCATATATTTGTAGTCATCATGCCTTCTCAGACTGATCTGGGGTATTAATGTCAACGCCAGAAAGAACGCCAGTACTCCCAAGCCTGCCAATGTGATGAAAATAGCTCTGAATGCGCTCTGATATCCGGAGATCAAAGCATCATGGATTCCGGTATCATTCGGGATGGTGTAGGCCTGAAGCATTGCACCTGTTGTGGGAAGGCCTACTGATGTGAATGAGTGCCGCAGGCAGTTATTGCTATAAATGTGACTATTAGCTCTTGGTAAACCAATCAAACCGATACCGGAGGGACTAACATCATTGTGGCGGTGATGGCTAGCCCGATAGTTGATCCGAAGTTTCTGATGAAACTGCCACAGATTAGACAAAGGCCTTTTCGAGAGGTGAATTGTAACGCACTTGCGAAATGATGTCACCACGGCCATATCCTTTCTCTTAACGCCTGCCTGCATGGCCACAAGAGATCTGTTGATGTGAATATAGCTGGACACGTGGAGTTGGATAGGAGATTTCTATCGGCGCTTACGATTGCAAGGTCAACCCAGCCCCAATACCTGTTAAAGAGGCATACCCGATACGTGCAGCCAAGTTTGAACTCTTCGTGATAGTGGAGAAGAGCCCAAGACCTATGGACCACAGCGCCCACCCAAAGCACATGCTTTCCTATCAGCATTTAGCCGTAGCCCTGGCCATGAGCATAACTGGGTTCTGGAACCTTGTACCGACCGGTCCAACTTGTGATCGCACCAGAGATGGAGCCACAGAAAGCTTCGAAAATCAGTAGATGCCTCGAGTGAACGCGCGAAAATGGAGGAGGGCGTACGCTGGGCAAGTGTAACCGGAAGCAGGAGCAATCCCGCTTCGGCAGCGGAATAACCATAAATCAGTTGGTAGAGGGTTGGAATGTAGAACATCTGCACCATGAAAATCCAGCCATGGATGAACATTGTTACGCATGCGCCACAAATAAGTTTACTTTTGAATATATGCACTGCGGCAGTCAGTTGCAGTGTCGATCTAGAGAATCCAGATCATTTTTTTTACCTGGTATCAGGGGAAGTTTTGCGCCCCTCCATTGCCATAAGACGAAGGAAACAGAGGCAAGTCCACCAACAGCCAAAGTCGAGACAACCTGCACGGACATCCAAGGATGCTGTCCGCCAGCCCACGTGAAGCCCAACTGATCAAAGTAAACGGGTCAGCAATGGGCATTAGGAGCTACCCACGATACTTACCGTAAGTACTGTAGAGGCGGCTAGAGCAAGAAATGCTCCGAAGAAGTCGATTGCTTTTAGCTTACTTTGATGGCAAGTCAGAAATTGACTTTAATGACGAAAACATGGACGAGACTCACACTTTCCAACTTCCTTGGACGCGGCGCAGAGGCATAAAAATGGTAACAGCTAAGACCATAAATGCCGTGAGAGACATATTCAGGCGGAAAATCCAGCGCCTAGCGAGCTTGTAAGAAAGAGACCCTCGACGATCTATCCCGTTGAATTACTGACCACGATTGAGACGATTGTGAAGCCAGAACACCGCCCAGGATCGGGCCCACAGCATTTGCAATTGCCATGGCGGAAGCCTTGAAATTAACTGGATCAGCCCATCTCAAACTGGGGAGGATAAAGTCTTACCAATATCCCTTGGTATTTGCCTCGGTCCCGCAACGGGACCACATCGCTCACAACCATCTGTGACCCAGTAACAAGACCGCCGCCGCCAATACCGGTTAGAGCCCGGAAAATAATGAGTTGCATGGTAGTTTCTGCCAGCGACGATGCCAGGGAGCCGACGAAAAAGATGGCAATACAGGAAAGTAGCACGGCTTTGCGTGAAAAAACATCGCTCAGCCTGCCGTACAACAGCTGAAATCCCGTCGACGTGCTATGTAATGCGATCGGTCAGTCATGCTTAGTATGGAGAAGGCTAGTCCAATCTTACACAAAGTAAGCGCCCGTGATCCAAGACATGTCGTCTCTGGCGTTCAAAGCCCGACCTACCACGACGTGAGCCGCCGCGAGACTGGTCTGGTCGAGAAAAGCGCCAAAGTTAACTAGCGCGCAACCAGCGAAGACCTTTAAGTAGGTAAGATACCATTTTTTAGACTGAGAAGATTACTGTGCATACCACAATGACCCTTCTTTTGGTTAAGTACTTCGTCTGGTCGTTGAAGTATGGCGGTTTTAGCGAGTGCCTGACTCCCCTTTCGGGGGCCAAAGGCACCAGAGCAATAGAGGACTTATCTTCTTCTTGCCTTAGAGTGTCCGTAGTCCAAGCAGTTGCAGGTCTGCTGATGTCTGTATAAGCTGTTGCGGGGCTTGACCAATTTGCCGTTTGTCTGCTAAATTCTGTTAACTGTAACCACACCCCCGCTTCCTGGCGTCCGTTGAGAACTTCGCTTCTCGACGTTGGGGGATTTTCTGATGACATTTCGCTTGATCTTGAATGACAGTGGCATTCGGATCTAGAATGTAGCGGTAAGTGAATTGAAAACTTATTTGTCCTGGTCTTGGTCTAGGTCTAGGCTGAATACAGGGCTGATGGAAAGTTTATTAGCGCATGGCTGGGCATAAACGATAGTATACCTTCCGTGCAAGGATCCCCCCGCCATAGGTTATATTAGTAGCTTTAGCCTTTACACGAAGAAAGCTACCATTTTAGATCGTACGTAATTAAAAGTTTCAGTAGGCAGGACCGACTAACTTTTGTTGTGCTGCATGTATTTCGTGGCCTTCAATGACTGGCTACAAACGGAGGTCCTATTTATGCTCTACTTTACGGCTGCATTGCAGTAAACAAGAGATTTGACGGGTGCAAATCTTAAAACATCAAACATTCGACGCTCGTGTTCTGTCGTAACCTCTTCCCAACTATTCTCTCGAGCACTCCCATAACACGGCAAACTCATCCGCGACATGGTCACGAATACGCAAAAGGTCCTTACGGACTTTGGCATGGAAGATCTCTATCCGGCTCCGTTCCCTGAAGATGTTCCCACGGTCAAACTCGAGGTGATTTCGTTGGCAAAGTTGATTGCAAATGACAAGGGCGAGGCCGAGAAAGTTGTGGATATCTTTAAAGAGGCAGGCTTCTTCCAACTAGACCTCACCGACCATCCCGACGGTAGAGAGCTGTTGAAGAGAGCGGTTTCGTGCTGTCGGATAGGAATGGATGTCTTCAAACTGCCTCTAGAGCAGAAGAGGCAATACAAGATGAGAGGACCCGATGCTGTTCTTGATAAAGGGTAAGTTTTCCCCCTCTTTATACAAACTCCAGTCGGGGTTGTCTCACACAGTGTCCAGTTACTTTACGAAGTTTCTTACCGAAGACGGGAAAGTTCGCTTCAACGAGAACGTTAACGTATGATCAATCCCCCGGGAAGGCGACTTCCATCGCTCACGTCGGTTCAGATTCCCGCCGACGAAATGTTCTCACAGCCCCGCGGCGACCTCAGATTCCCTGAATGGCTCATTCCGCACAGTGAGCTTTTCGCGTCCACAATGGCATGCGGCAACCGCATCACAGGCCACTTGTTCACCATCCTGGAGCGAGGGCTACAGCTCACAGCAGGCGCGCTGACCTCGGCCCACCAGCTACACGTGCCTTCCAGTGATTACCTGCGGCTGCTGCACTACGTCGGCCAGAAGCCAGGCCTGGAGGACCAACTCACGTTCCCAGCGCACAAGGATGCCACCAGTGTCGCCATACTCTTCAACTGGCTGGGTGGCCTACAGATCTCCGCCGATAACGAGGCCGCGTGGCGCGGTGGGCCGGACGCCGTCCCCGAAGAGAGCTGGCGCTGGGTCGAGCCAGTGCCCGGGTGCGCCATCGTCAACCTCGGCGATGCGATGGAAGTGCTGACGAACAAGGTGTTAAAGTCCGGGCTGCATCGGGTCGTGCGGGCTCCCGGTAAGCAGGCGACACATGATCGGTATAGCGTCTTGATCGGGACAAGGCCAAACAATACTGTCCCAATGACACCGTTCAAGAGCCCGTGTATTCCGGAGCAGACAGCCGACCAGGCTGCCGCGCCGGTGATGACCAGTGATGAGTGGAAGCATTGGAAGCTGCATATGTTCAAGAGCAGGCTCCAGAAGAGGGAGCAGGATAAGAGAGTTCTGACACTGGATAAGTAAACTGAAATGTTGAACCTCCGGGCTTTCTGAAAGGAGGGTATTTCTTGTACGCCACAAATAGATTTTTCGAATGCCCAGCACAAACCACGCGAGTCGATGGAATCAATCGGGTCATTAAAGAAAAGACAAAAAATCAAATCTACTTCTCTAGTAGTCACAGTGAAAGGACGTTTGAAAAGCCACAGCATGCGGGCATGTCAGACATCGCAGCGACATTCCTCGGGTGGATGGTGCATTTGCATCTACTTGTTTAAGGAACCTCAGCTGCTTATGAAATGCTGTTGAAATGTCCAAACAGCCTGTCCGGATCATACTTCGCTACCAAGCTCTTTAACTTGGGCAACTTCCTCTCACCATACACTGCCGAAGGATCCTCGTCTCCATGTGCAAAATTGACATATACATTCAATTCCGCACTTGGAGAAGCAGAACGACTGGCTAACATTGTTCGAATCCCCCTACCCATATCGTCAGCCTGGTCACTGATCGATTGGTCTTTGGTTTTGATGTCGAAGTAACTAAAACGTTGCGTCAGTTTAGGCCTCTGGTTCACTAAGTAAGACAGCAAAAAGTAAGTTTCTACTCACAAGAAAGCCCTAGCATCCCTATGTGCGTACGCCGTGTTGTCGTCAGGAACTGCGGTGATGCCGGTCACGCCATTCATGGTCAGTGTGAGGCCGCTGTCGTCCAGCTTCCCATCTCCGGCGAGCACTCGACTGTCGTAGTAGTCGAATGCCCGACCGAACGCAGCTGTGTCAAAGACGTACAGATTACCACTCCACACGCTGTGCGAGCGACCGGTTGTGCATGCCTTACTATCTGCGCCAAATCGTGCCACTTTGAGCGAGGAAGACCAGGAGACGGTGGAGATATTCTGTGCGTATGGCTCGAGCTCGAGAAATGGCTGCAGCAGGCGCATGCCGTCTTCGCTCGAGCCTGAAAAAATGGCGTTAATCAGCATGCAGGTGCCGCCGCACCCTTCGGCGTCGTATTTCCAGGATAAAGTCAATGCCAGCTCGTCGGGCTGCGCGTGCGCGAACGACTCCAGGACTTGGAACACGCTGCGGTTTGTGGCGTGTGCGAAACGCATATCAGCATTGAGGACCATGCCGCCATTTGTCGCGTCGTAGACGCGGAAGGTCGACGACGTGACGATGCCCAAGTTATGCCCGGCGCCTCGAACGCCCCAGAAGAGATCGGGATGCTCCGTCGCCGAGGCTGTTAAAATCTCACCAGTACCAACCACCATCCGGACGGACTCGAGCGAGTCGAGCATCAGCCCGTATTTGCCGTTGAGCGCCCCGATGCCGCCGCCCATGGCTGCACTAGTCATACCAACACAGGAACAGCTTCCCACAGGCATCTCTTTTCCGGCGCGTTGCAGAGGCTCCATCACATCGCGGAAGCGCACGGCGCCGCCGATTGCCATAAGGCTCCGGTCCGCCGAGACATTGACGCCGGAGAAGTGGCTGAGGTCGATGAGTATGCCATCTCGGACGGAGTTCAAGGTGGTGCTTCCGCCGTGGCCGCCACCGATTGCGAGGATGGACACATTGTTCTGCCTTGAATAATTGACCTATGCAGACCTTATTATTGAATGTCAAGCTACGAGCCTGCGTGAGCTTGTGACTTACAATTTTCTGGACGTCAGTCTCATCATTCGGTTTTATGGCCAACGCGAATGATGGCTTTGGGTACGTGTTCCACCTTTCCACGACATTCTCGCTATAATCTGGCGTACTAGGCACGAAAACCTGGGATTCTGGGGATAACGATGATCGGAAATAGCTGGCTGCTTGATCGCATTGGCCGTAAGCTAAATGGAAAAGAGAAAGCAATGGGAGCGAGAACAGCATGGTGCCTAGAGCTTCGCAACGAATGTCGTGGAAAATCCAAGACGTTGCTGCAATTTTTATCAGTAATTTCGAGCCACATTGTAGCCGTAGGCTTGGACGCTATGGTCGACTGTGAGGTGGCAATGACGCTCAAGCGCCTTGGCTTGACGGTACTAATGATGAAACGGCCCTTCTGGTATCATCGGACGCTAAAGTTTGAATGTTGAATATGCTCCAGCTAGACAAATAACCTTTTGCGAAGGTTTGCCTACTTTAGCACTGGCCGATTGTAGCTTTTTGCCGGGTTGGTTTGCATTTCCCGTATCAGACGGAGACGCAGAACTACTGTACGTCCGAAAAGCTGACACTAAAGTTTCGGATGAATCCGAACTCGATTTGCATTTCCTTGAAATACGGTCGGAGCTCAATCTTTCATTGGTGTAATTTAACGACAAGGGAGTCAAGTAGCCCTTGTGAGGCTATTTAAGCGAATCATATGTCGCGGTACATTCGAGCCCCTTATGAACAAATCCGTATAAATAATAAAGATATAGCTCTGTGTCTCGTATCAATTTTGCACGCAGTTGATTTTGCACACGTAGATCTCTACTGTCTAAGCTTTCTTTTTTTTTTTTCTTTTTTTTTTTTCTCGGCTCTAAACTTGAATGCACGTTTATTCGCATGATGCTGATCTGGTTGTGTTTCGCTTTACCGAACCAATCTCTACCATGGACTGCAATTGGCTCGGACGCGTCGAAGGAGATAACTGAAATCTACCATCAAAGACGGGTAGCAATTACAGAATCTGAGATGAACCTGAGGTGGCCAGCTACCGCGGGCTCAGGAACCCTTGTCGCTAAGCTGAACCAGAAGTGGCTTTGCCTCCACAACCAAGAACGACCGCTTGTCCATCCAATCCACCGGCGTCTTTGCATCGAGGCGTAGCTCAAAGTTCCAGCAGATTCGAGCCAGGAGAACCCGAGCTTCCGCAAGAACCACTCTGGTTGACACGCATTAGCTCAAAGCAAGCCACGGGCGCAGAAAAGAGAACTAGAATGACTCACTTATATCCAATGCAGTGGCGCGATCCCATGGAAAAGGGGCGGAATGAGTCCTTGTTATCAGCCTCGAAGCGGGTGTCGTGGTATGGGTGCTCGGAGCTGAGAAAACGCTCGGGATGGAATCCGTTCGGATCAACCCAGTGCAAATGACTTCTCTGGATGGCGTGAATTGCCATGCCGATGACTGCTTTGCCGGGAATCCAGCGCCCAGCGACCACGTGCCCCTGCGGTGGGACGACACGCGCCAGCTGCGTCGGAGCTGGATGCTCGAGGCGCAGCGTTTCCAGAATGACAGCCCGAAGGTAGGGTAGCCCCTTGGTTGAGGAAACGGTGATTTCGTCCTCTGCGGTGAAGCTGGTGCGGACTTCCTGCATGAGGCGTTGGAGAGTACGCGGATTGCTAAGGAGTTGGTAGGTCACCGTGGAGAGCATGATGGTTGGCAATTGGCAACCGGCGATGATGAAGCCAAGGGAGTTGGAGTTTAGCTCCTTTCGCGTGATAGTGTCTGGGCCGATTTTGCCGATGCAGGGAGTCATGAAGTCGGAGCGCTGTTCCCCTAAATCTCCCATCTCAAGCCGTTTGGTGACATTCGCATTTGTCAACGCCCAATTCCTCGCGCGGTTCTTCGCCGTCACCCGAAGGAAGAGCATGCCAAAGAGGACTTCAAATGGGTGGAAGTGGTTGAGGCAGTTACGGATGTTGCCAAACTTGGCCCCTAGGAAGAAGCCCTGGATCCAGTTGTGCTCGTTGTTGTCCTCGATACCGTGGAAGCTCTCTCCAAAGGCAAGGTCGGAAATGATATCTAGGGCGACGTAGCCGAAATATTTGGTAATGTCAAGGCTGTTACCCTTGGCGTTTGCCGTCTCTCTGCGGAGGCGGTTGATAAAGAGGTCCGCATACGACTCGATGATCGAAGCTTGCTGAGAGAGCGCTTTCTCAGTAAACGCGGGAGTGAATGTCTTGCGGAGACGTCGGTGTTCGGCTCCTTGTGCAGTGAACAGCGAATGTGCTCCGTTGAGGGGTGGAAGAAGGCTGTAGGGATCTTTTGAAAGCGAGTATCTGGGTTTGTAAATGTCGCTCCATGCCTCTGCTGAGACTGTGGACAGCTCATCTGGGGCAATTCGGACAATAGGGCCGTATCTAGTGTGGAGTTGTTGCATCCACGTGTGTGTCGTGCCGGAGAAGGTCTTCGCAGCAAGTGGCAGACGAGAAAAAGCTGCGCATGTTGGTCCCGGGAATGCAGCAAGAGGGTGAAAATAAAGGCAGTATATAGATGTGGCCAAATAGGACTGAACGAATGTGTCAGTGATCTTGCCCGTGGTCTGGTCCAAGATACTTACAACAGTAAGGGCCAGCGCAGCAAAGGCGCAAGCTTGTACCAGAGTGGGTGCTTGCATTATTCCTGAAGGAAGGTGCAAAGGGAGGTTCATTTTGCAAAGCAACGAGTTTGAGCAATCTCGCGGTTTTGAAAAGAATGCACTTTGCTGAGGAATCAGTAGGATCCAGGGGACCTGGAATTTTGAGATAAGTAGATTTTACGCATTTATAATTAATCAAAATAGCACTCTTACCAACGGCACATTACAACAGCTAGTAAAGTAAACTTGGGATGGGCCACACGTTTAAGTTTAGTCCAATGCGCTTGCCGCCGACCAGGACCAGGAAACTTCACACAATGGCAGGGATCTTTTGTTCGGTTCGAACAGAGCGAAAAAATTCAAAGTTGACATGCAACTCATATTTCGTCTCTATAGCACACTTCCAGGTTCAACGTAAGCTTGCAAAGCTGCCCGTGAAGAGGACACTGTAAGCACAAATATTTCTTATTGGAGCGCTTAGTGGGGATGCCGGGCCGGTTTTAACCTTCGGCTGGCAGGTACGTAAACCGAACGATCAACAACAACGCGGCACTGTTACATTGGCTTGCAAATTCAGTCTGGCCGCAGTTTGCTTAGAACCGCCTCCTTCTGCGCCTTGTTCGAGCACCTCCTTCGGCGGATTCTACTTATGATCATTTGCTGGCCAGTTGCGAGGTCGCGTGTCGCGTCCACCGTCGGGAGGCCGCAGAACACGATTAATTGTCCCGATGCATCACATCTACAATACCTTGAGAATAGAATACGACTTAAAGGCGGCAGAAAAATGGGCAGACTGCGCTGATGGTTTGCAATTGTTCGACGAAGAAAATAGTTTCTTACCAACACCACGTTAAGGTGGTAACAAACACTCCTCGAGTTAACAGAAACATATTTTGAGGCGGTCCAGGTGTCCCGCCAGAGAGCATCTTCACAAGCGCCTGTCGATTTAAAGCTAGTATGGATGTCCCTTCGTGCCTACGACGAGACGGGCATACCAGGCCTACCGGATTTGTAAGAGCACGAATCGTTCTACACTTTCCGTTCATCTACTTGACTGGCTGGCCTACCTAGTCGGCGAAATGAAGACTTCGGGGGCTCGGCTGCTGAACCTACCAGGGATAGAGGGAGTGCGATGGAAATAGTTCATCCGCAACAGCAGCACCATAGACAGTTATGAAGAGATGATATATCAAATTGTAAGGCGCAAATGATGCCGATTCAAATGTCGATGAGGAAGAAGATGTAGTTGAGCAATCAGTGGGCGACACTGGTCAGGCCGACCAGTTCGCAGACAAGATAGGCTATCGACGCATACTGAAACTTGTTTGAGACGCTGGGCTGCCCGAGATTTCCAGGCATAGAAACACCACGCTTTTCTCCGGAGCAATATATCCTACCTCTCCGGGGGCATATGCTCGCGGCGATGCAATTCCATCAAATGCGTACCTAGAAGTAATAGTCTCACTGGAAATATAATCGTGATGCAGTTGCAATGCGGTTCGTTAATTGGAAATCGGGTGCGAAATCGAGTGGAAAACCAGAAAGTATATCTGCATCAACCGCGTTTTCAACAAGTACTTTCAAGAGACGTGAAAGATAGTATTACTCTGGCTCCCGATCAAAGTGGGAGCGACCTAGCAGACACCTCCGGGACATAGATCACATTCGGGGTCAAATGGCGTCGGTTACCGAACGAAGCGTAGCGTGTTCAGGCATTAAAAGGTGCCCCATATTAATTCTCGCCGTAGGAAAACATTTCTAAATTCCTAGGGCTGACTAAGGTCTCTATTTTAATTTCGCTCTCTTTCTTTGCCTGGCGTACTGGCTTGTTCCGACGCCGGGATCTGCACCTGTCCTGCACCAGCCCCCTCCCGTTTTCCACCACTCTCATTTTTCATTGCGATTCAAACTGCCATTCACTTATTAGCATCACTTGGCCTCTACTTCTTCATATAATATCGCATATTTCCTCCGCTTGGTGTACTCTTGCTGACTACTTCCGCGACTTCTCCGTCTCGCAAATCCATGTGTATAGTCTAACCAGAACGCAACGGGCTGAAAATACAGCTCATTTCTTCTTTGCCTCGTTCTATTCGCTTTGTGCCTTTTTCCTTGGTCAGCGGTATGACGTGTGGTTGCGCGAGGAGATTTGGACTGTTCTTTGATGTACATATGAGCGTGAGGTGCACCGCTCCGCAATCACCTTCATTTCATATACTGCCTGTTCCTACTTAGACTTCTATACGTGGTATGCTAGTCGGATGAACCTTCGTTAGTTTGAGGTACATGTAAATAGAGTTAGATCCGACCAGAGATTACCTGCTGTTATCCTCACCAAGACCATTATGCCCTTTCCTACCGGTCTTCTTTCTTATTATCTACTTTTTCGCCTCTTCTCTTCTTCTTAAAAGAAAGTAAGAAAACTCCCCCGCAATCCGTAACCCCCAAATGGACTGTAAGGAATTATGTGAAAATAACCCCAAGCTCGAAGGCCATTCTCAACACCGCGTGGAGTATTTGAAACAATATCTAAGAAAAAAAAAGCTGTCCTTTCCTACCGCTATCACATATACCCTCACAAGGGCACAAAAAATCCGCACAGTAATCACGCATTAGACTTTTGACTAAGTCATTCTGCAGGGACCTTAGCGCTTGCTTATAGTAGCAGCTCCCTTCTTTGAATTATACGAAGTCATAGGAGATGTTAGATCAATCACGTGTATGTGGCTTTTGCCAAGTTGTTGGAATATTTGATTTAGTAGTGTTTTGGATTTAGTTATGTCTTATACTCGTTGCACACTTGTCTTAGTAGGTAAGCAAGTTACATACCCGTTTACCCTAGTAGGTAGAATAGGTATAAGGGAAGCCCGTACGGCCTCCCTCTACTAGATATGCCACTCATTCCAATTGATTCTTTTATCATTGATCAAGCCGTCACACCACTTGTTCCAACAGGAGATTATCGAGACGACGTCTACCAGCACGGATCCTTAGATGGGCTTTTCTGCTCCAGTATTGCAGTATCTTTCCCTTTTTCTTCTGCTTAGTCATCTATCAGCCGTGCTCCAGGGACGGAGAAGGAGCGAAACACATCTTGCTTTCTTGGGAGAGAAGTTAGTATATCTGCCTCAGGAAGTACTCTTCCAAGAGCATAGCAGCATGATATAGTCGGTCGTTATCAAGATTGACTCAAGAGGAGAACTAGCACGCGAGATTCCCAAGAGGATTTATTAATATGATAGGAAAAGAAAAGCGAGAAGAACACCTGTCCTATGCTGCAGGGACATATGCGGCTAGGCCGAGTCCTCTTTCGGTTCTCTTCCTACGGAGCTTTACGGCCATTAACAAACATGATATCCGCACTAGGACGTTTTCCGGAGGTTGCATGTTCAGCTGAGATGATGCTGGTTTTCTAAGTATAATATATGTTGTGAACGGCTAAGGTTAGATAACAATGGAGGCCGAAATCGTTGGACTTGGTAAGACTTTCGAAACGTTAGACCTTAAGGAACACTCAAATCTCGAAATAGCATAGAAAATAGCCAGGGTGTTAGATATTAAATATTATGAATCTACGTTAATTAGCGTTATAACTTCGAGAACAAGCGCGAAGGCTAGTTACTTCGAAGATATAATACTTCCCGCTGAGCCTAACCGCTGGTAGCTATCAGCTTGCTCCGGCAGATGCTCTGAGTTTAATCTGACCTCACTCGGGCACTCCATGACGCCGCCAATTGGCAGAACGGCTGAAGCACCAAACCGCGACGAGGCAGGCGGCCGGAAACCCAGCTCTACATCCTTGTCCCGGGTTAGCCCTTTACTGCGGGAGCCAGACTCGCTCGACCGAGTGAAGAAGCTCGCGGGAAAGCAGCTCGCGAGGTATCTGCCCACGGCGCCGAAGTTCACCGCGGACTTGACAGTGGGTAGGCAGCAGGCGATGAGGGCTACGGTGGTCTCGATCATCGTCCAAAACATTTCGGCGCTGACGATGCCAACGACATCGTAGTTGGGCAGACCGACGACGGTGTCCTTGTGAATGGCGGCTGCGATGTGTCAGTGTGAAGGAGCGGCGCAAGGTGAGGTGGCACACTGACCTGATGGGATGCCGGCCTCGATGAAGATAGACATGCGGAGGAAAGCGGCGGCAGTGGCGCTGGAGGAAGGTCAGCGGCGGCAAGGATGCGCTTGCGAGTGACGGCTTACAACGCGCCAAGCATGAAACAGCTACAAAGGTACAGCTTCCTCGACCACGGCGTTCGGAGCTTGATGATCTGCGGAAGGGGTCAGACGGGCAGGGCGTGAGCGTGGTTTGGAGGCTGACTGACCCAGGGCAACGGCAGGACGAGAACGGCGAGATCGAGGGCGGCATCGAGAATGGTGTAGATGATGGTGGGCATGAACCCAAACGGACAGCGAGCGGCGATGTGGGAGAGCGAGCCCCAGTTGGCGGCAAACTCGGTGCCGCAGTCGAAGAAGAGGCCGAAGAAGAAGACGGTCATCCAGCAGACGATGAGGGCGATGAGAGACCAGCTCGCAATGTCGAAGGCGCGGCCGACGATAAGACGGCGGCAGAAGAAGACGGCGGCCAGCTTCACGAAGCCGAGAGCCAGCGGCTGCAGGAAGAGCACCACCCAGACGACCTTGGAGAGGATGACCCATTTCGGAGTGACGCTGGTGATCCAGCGCTGGCCCTCGAGCTCCTCGGAATGTGCGCCGATGGAGCCTTTGGCCGCTCCCCAGACGATCATGGTGGACATTGCCGCAACGAGAACCTGCGCGGCGGGCGCGTGCGTTAGCAGATCTTCACCACCGAAATGACGGCACGCGGGCATACCAAGGCCAAAAGGCAAAACAGATCGTCCAGATGCGATCCGAGCACGATCGCATTGACGGCCCGCTGCAGCTGATCCACCTTGCGCCTCTTGACCAGCCGCAGCGCCACGGCCAGCGTGGCCAAAGCCGTCAGGACGACGGTGAGCACGATGGTGCTCGTCGGCGTGATCAGATACATGTGCCGGGAGTCTGATGGCAGGAAGGGCTGTAACCAAGATAAGGTAGAGGAGCGGCCCCCTATGAGTGAACGAGGGCGTCTGTGCAGGGGGGAGGCCACGGCCGCCTTCGCAATCCAGAAGGCTCGATCAACGCCATGCAGCCACCAGGCTCTTCAGTGCGATGCTCGTCGAGCCGCGCGGGGACTGCCGGCTGCGACACGAGCGTTTGCCTCTGGCGCCTTCCGCGCGCATCCAAGCTGCGACTCCCTCCCGTGCCTTATACTGCAAGGCGTGGGCTTGGAAATGTGCCGACGCGCCCTCGCACAGACTTCGATACCACGAGCGATGCGCAGGGGCAATGCTTGGCAGCCCGCGCTCATCTCCGAGTGGCGCAATCCGCATGAAGGATGTGTTCCAGACGGGGTGAAATCTAGCGCGGTTGCTAAAGAAGACGACAGGCCCAGCGCCATCCTGCACCTCCAATTTCCCTTCGTCTTCAACCGAAAGTTTGACAGAGTCGCACTTGCGCCATCTCTGCTCCCGTGCGCCTGGGCGTGCGCGTCCGGCGCGGTACTTCTTGCCCGGCTTCTGCCCTCTGCCGGGCATGAGTCTTGGGTGGCGCGAAGATGCCGTTGCCGGCCGACGATCGAATGGACCTGGAGCACCATCCGCGAGACGATGCTGGCGAAGAGCGTGACGGGCTGCTCGATCAAGACGCCGGACATGGCTCTGGGAAGCTCCGCCGCCGCGACGCCTGGGATACGAGGGGCTTCGTCATCGTCGCCCTGGTGCTTTCGAACCTCGTTCTCGCCGCCATCTTGGTCTTCTCGAACCGCGCGCAAATCCCGCCAGCTGGAGCAGACCAAGCCGCCGGTGATGTTGGCGAGTAGCCCCCCGGGTCTCCCGTACGCACTGTGCTAACCCACCGCGCGCAGCCGTCGTACCGCAATTGCCAGCAAAGCTCGTGCAATTCCATTGGAACACTCCATACAGCTCCCCGAACGACACTGAGGCGGACCCGCTGTGGGACGCCATAACCCCAGCGCACGGCCATATCGCCGTTGACCACAACTGGGCAGAGCAGCACAACTGGCGCACGTCCATGTCGGTTCCCGGCACCAACGGGTCCAAGGGTCTGTATCTGCTGGAGTCCTACCACCAATTGCATTGCCTGGTAGGCATTCCCGGTCAGACTCCACCGCGAGCGGGCCATTCGCTCACACGTGCGCAGAAAATTGTCCGCGAGACCCTTTTGCAGCTTGCTCGCGGCGCCACGCCGAGATACCCTGTCCAGCACGCTCGGCATTGCATGGATTATTTCCGACAGGTACTCCCTCTCGTCAGCCTTGTCTTGTCGTCGTCTCATCCCATATACCAGTTCGTCATGTGTCATGCCGATAACACTCCTCTCTACACGATTGGCGACCACACAGCCGGTGACGGACAGACCCACGTGTGCAAGGACTGGGATGCGCTGCGCAACTACGCCACAGAGAATTCCGCCTGCTTCCGGGATCGCGTGGGCTTCGAGACGTTGGAGGAGCAATTCGGTCACTGCGACGATGGGACTGACGGCCTCTCTCCCGCTATCGCCGCGACGGGATGAGTCTCGACACCAGAACACGGAACGACGATTGGCGCTGGTGTGGACGTTTCAAGGAGGCAAGAGTCGGAGGATTTCAGCCTCAAGCCGTGAGCAAAGGAAGGGCGGAGAATTAATGGTGAAACATGGGGGACCATGCTCGAGTGGCGGATGGCCCTGGGCTGCGGCTGGCATTCGAGGAGGAATAAGCTGTTTGCACACGGGAGAGAGCACTCGTCTGGAGCTATCGAAAAGCCACCGGCAACCACCGGCCATCGAGGCTGACAGCGAGGGATTGCATGCGTACGTGCATGAGTCTGCCCAGGCGTTTTCCATCTTCCAGAGCGAGCTACGCAGCCATCAAGAATAATACTCTGTCTTGGATTCATCACCAGAGCTACATCACCCCTGCCGCTCACCTCGTCTGGGAGACCCGACTAGTTTGCCAGGGTGTGGCGCTTTCGATGCCGCCCACGCGAGATCAAACGTCCGCGCAACGCTAAGACGCGCACCGTGCTCGCACTAAGCCTGTTCCTCTCTGCAGTTCATGCTAAAATATCGCGATGGCGAGGACTTACTCGCCGGGTGCGCGTCTAGTGTTCTTTGCAGCACTTAATTAGCTTTCGGTTTAGCACGGATGCGGGCAAAGAGCAGATAGGGGTAGATACAAGAGGCCTCGCCTGCGTATTCGCCTTAGGTTCCGTCGCTAGCGTTGGGCGTTTCCTTCTTCCGTATTTTAATTTAGCATTGAAGGCCTGAAAACGGCTGCGGCTCTGTCCAGACGGTTCATCCTTACGGCCTTCCAAGAACCGTTTCATCCTGTCGGCCAGCCCATTTGCTGCAGAATGACGTCCCTCGAATTCTAGAATCTTTCCTCGCTTTCCTCGCTTTCCTCGTCCGGGTGTAGTACGTACATCCCCCAGCCATGTAAGCACACAATCCCCCACGATTCGGAGGCTTCCACATCCGACCAGCTACCCATGCGCCACGCAGACGGCCGAGCCCCAGTTAGCAGCCATCGTGGACTCCACCGACAGGCCAAGGTGCCGAAGAACTCGCCTGTTGTATATGAAGGGCCCAGGATCTTCCAATGCTCATCCATGTCCGTCATTGCCTCGTCCAGCCTTCTCGCCGGTCGATAACAGAGAGTCTTATTATTCCATTCCTTCGTTATTGCATAGACTCGCATATCAGTGCACTCCCCCTTTTTTTTCTTTTTTTTTTTGCACAGTCACTGCCATACTTTCATTTGACATACATCATGAAGTCTTTCGTTTCCACGTTTCTTTTTACCGCGCTGGGCGTGTCATCGCTCGTTCTCGCTGCACCAGCCACGCAGCCGGAGTCTGAAGATGTGCGGCCATCCCTGCTTTCAGATGTTGGTGATGCAGTGAAAGACACAAAGGAATCGGTGGACGGAGTGGTAGGCTCGACTTTGGCTGGCGCGACTGGAATTCGTGAGTGGTCTTCCCCCATGCCCGAATGAGAAACAGTACTGATATCATTGCAAGTTGAGGGCTTTTGTTCAGCCGAGTACAAATGCGAAGTCAACGTCACTGGCCCGATTACATCCTTGCTCATAGACGGCGGCAACTACAGTGCGTGCTCCTACTTCACCTCTGTCCCGGCCACGCTCTGAAAGCATCCCTACCAACAATCCTTCCACAAATGCTGACTGTCTATGGGAACCAGCCGACCAAGTGTCCATAGCTGGGTGGTGTGACAAAGGTCACTGCTATGCTGGCACCAACAATAATCTGGCCTTGCCTCAAATCGTTCCTTTCGACATCACTTGCGACAACAACACTCCCAACGGCGAATGCAAGGGCACACTTGCTGGCGATGTCAAAGCAATATTCGACAATGGAAACGAGGTTGAACTCTGGGGCTGGCTGACGCCTTCAGGATACTGCAAGGGAGGCGTTTGCGTTGCGTCCATCAATGCGTTGGGCGACCCAGCCTACTAATGATCGAAACCTCGACGCCAAATTCTCCTTCGCCTATATTTGCACCCTTCTCTACTTGGTGCTTTTGCAAGCCAATCCCATTGTTAACACTCATGGAATCAAAAGGCCTCTCTCTCTCAAACGATCATTCGAGCATTTTTCGCGGAGCTTTGGCAGTGCCACCTACAATGAGTCAGCTAATTCCTATCGGTGCTCCGCCTGAGCCTTCACCGGGATATGCTGCATTGCTCACCGTGGGTGAAATCGCATTGGAAGCTCCTGTCGTGGCGACTGTAACGCCAACTCCTCCGGTTCTATTACATCCTCGTCATCAAACAGGAGTCACTGCGTGCGAAAGCCTCCCGACTGTGGCAATCACTGCCGTGCTGTGACAGCTTTGTCTCTGCTCTTCACCCTAGCGTTATCGAGCAGGTTTCTGCCATGATTCGAGCTGGAGGCGCAATGCATGGGGATTTAGGCTGCCTTTAGAAGTTGGAAACAGAAAAAATGTTTCTTCGCACTCTGTTGGTTGTAAAGCGGCCAACACGATGGGCAGCGAACGTGTTCTTCTCAGCTCGTTCGATGTGTCCAGGATTTCACTCCCCTTGTCTCCCCAGTGTTGTTGCCCCGCTGATGCTCGTATTTCCCCCGCATTTACCCCAGACCTCGCGTCAATGTATGCCGACCCTACTTTCCGCGAACGGCCTCTACATTTATCAGTCCGTGTGGCATGCACAGTAATTTGTATCTTTCCCATCACCGGCAGACTGGCCGAAGCATCACATTGATAATGCATCTTTCTTCCCGCATTGGCGTATTGTTACCGCTCGTTGCAGCTGCACTCCATTGCGCTGACGCAGCAGATGAACCATGGAAGCGTTTCATTCTGAGTCCGCACTCTCGGACAGTCCAGCCCATCTCTGTCCATTCCATCTCGGGAGACGCCACCGTGACATCAAACTCCGATGGCATCGTCCTCACATTAAACCCTTCTGCCCAAGTCAGCCTGGATTTTGGAGTTGAAGTGGGCGGCCTTTTAAGCTTCAACACCAAAACCGAAGCGAGTTCTACCCCACTGCTGGCGCTCGCATTTGCAGAATCCCCACTCAACGTCAGAGACATATCAGACGACGCCACTGGCTCGGTTGCGTCGCAAGACTGGGATAGGGAACTCAACGTCAGTCTGCCTAAGGGCGTTTGGCATTACTCGATGCCCGCGGAGAGATTCCGTGGAGGATTCCGATTTGTGACCATCACAGCAAGAGCTCCGATTGTCCTCACGAACATAACGTGCGGCATCGGCTTTTCTCCATCCCAGGCGGACTTGACGGACTACTCCGGTCACTTTTTCGCGCCTCAAGACGAGCTTCTCACTAGAATCTGGTACGCTGGAGCTTACACCACACAAACGAACATTGGTCCTGCAAACTCCGGCCGCTTCTTGCCTCAGGTAAGACCAGGCTGGTCATACAATTCAAGCGCCGGCGTGGCCGGGCCTCTCCTGATGGATGGGGCAAAACGAGACCGGGCCGTGTGGCCTGGGGACCATGGTATTTCCGGACAGACCGCCTTGCTGGCATTGGGTGAAGCTGGACTGCAAGCATTCCACAATTCCCTGGAGACAATGTTCTACTACCAAAATAGCACCACTGGAAGATTTCCATATGCCGGGCCCTCAACTCGATCATTCAACGGACGAAACGCCAGCGACACGTACCACGCCTGGAATTTGATAGCCATTTATAACTACGCCATCTTCACTGGCGACCAAGCATGGGTCGAAGGCCACTGGAAGAACATTAGTCGTGGCGTAGACTACATCTTGGCTGGTCTCAATAACACGGTGGGTTTACACAACCAGTCAACGCGTTACGACTGGGGACGGCAAGGCGCCGGAGAATACAACAGCGCTCTCAATGCTCTTGACTACCATGCTCTGAACAGGCTGTCGTCTTTGGCTGTCTCCTTGCAGAAGACAGACCTGGCCTCGAGCTGGATGGCGGCAGCAGCACGTCTTAAAGCAGCATACAACAAGTTCCTATGGGATTTCGACATTTCTTTGTACAGAGACAACACGACCACCTCACTCCATCCACAAGATGGAAATGCTTTTGCGCTACTTTTCAACTTGACGGAAAATACAGGGCAAGCTGCAGCGCTCAGCCTAGCCCTTACCGGCAACTGGAACAGCATTGGACCAGTGACGCCGGAGTTACCTGATGTAATATCTCCGTTCATTTCCGGTGTTGAAGTTCTTGGCCATTTCAAGGCTGGAAACGCTTCAAGGGCTTTGCAACTGACACGCCGCCTCTGGGGATACCTGCTCGATTCTCCAATCATGACCGGAAGCACGTTTGCAGAAGGCCTGGCCGCGAATGGAAGCCTGTATTACAGGGGCGCTTCAGGGTACAACTTCGATGCAGCATACACCAGCATGAGTCACAGCTGGTCATCCGCCCCAACGATTGCATTGACCACACGGATGGCAGGGCTAGAGATCACCGGGTGGCTGGAATGGACATTCGCGCCGCAACCGGGAGGACTGAGTGAGGCAATGAGCGGGTTCCGAACCCCATTCGGCCATTTCCGGGTGGAGTGGGTCGTACGCAACGGTACTTTTACCGCTACCTTGGAAACTCCGCCTGGGACAACCGGATCCGTCAATTTGCCTTGGCACTGCGAGAGTGTTACTATTGACGGCCTCAGATGGACGGAGCTTTCTGTCAAAGGCGGCAGCACTCACTTCTTGCACGCATCTGGCTGTCAAGAGTAGTAAAAGATTGCTGGCCGGTCCCAACGTCTTCATCTTTACACCAATCACCGTCCGCGAGACATGGGTTCTCTCATAAGAGGAGAATTCTTTGCCTGGCTGGCTCTCAATCTCACCGCCCACGTCAATGCTGCAACCAATGGCACACTTCCCGCTCCTGAGCTCGTGGATCTGGGCTCTGGTGTTGTAGGTGACCTTCATCGACCAGTTGCCAGCGGGACGATGGCTGGTATCGCTGTGTATGTCATACATGCGCTTTTATGCTTGCACGGAGCTGGCTGGCCATGGGTATCCCGTCTTCTGTAGCAACAATAACGCCGGCAAATCTGGATTCATGACAGACCTCGACTGGAAGGTATGATGCAAGAAGTGGGTTAGGCGTGTCTTATCTACGGAACCAGTCAGATATCAACAAGTTTTTGTGCTCCTTGGTCACAGTGGCGGCGGTGAAATGATGTCAGCATATCAAAATATTGTTGAGAATGAGTCGCAGCCAGTCAAGGACCTAGGAAGATTGACCAACGCTCCGACGACTTGGCTGGGCTGCCTTGAATCCAAAGGGTAGGGATAAGCTTCGCCTCTTCCTTAACAATAACCAAGTATTAAAGGGCTCCTCCTATGGATGAAGCAGACTTAGCGTCTGATCAGACTTTTTCAAGGCAAAAGCTCGACCAGCTCTCCAGCCCTGTCAGGCAATGTTGCCACCAGGAACGCATACCGCCGAACCAGAGCAGAGGCTCCTTGTTCTTCCCCGGGATATTTGAACCATTCCACCAAGACGGGGTTTCCCGTGCGAATGTTTTGCTGTAAGCCTGCATGACCTTTTCTCTCCATTCAGATGCGGCGGAACTGGAAGGCTCGACGGTCTTGATATCTTCCTGGCGAGCTTTGTCGAGAAGTTTTGCGATCCATTCGACTTGCAACTTCAGAAACGGCGGTCCGTTAGCATTAGAAGTCGGCGCCTGCGGACCATACAATATGAAGGCATTCGGGACGTCCGGGACCATCATGCCAAGATAAGTGTGTATTCCATCCTTCCACTTCTCGTGGAGCTTCCTGTCGTTTTTATCCTCAATATTCATCTCATACAGGCTTCCCGTGACCGAATCGTACCCCGTAGCCACAATGACGATGTCGAACTCGTGGAATTCCGTGGAGCTCTGTCCGCCAGTCACGACGCCTCCACTGGTGAACTCTTTAATGGGCGTCTGCTTAAGGTCAACCAATTTGACGTTGGGTCTGTCGAGCATCTCGTAGTAGTCCATCTCTAAGCCTGCCCTTTTGCCGCCGATCCACTGAAACTGCTCGACCGGTGCGACAATGTCGCGTTTGATTGGGTCGGACATTCGGCTTCTGACTTTACTGACCCAGAACTGGTAAAGCTCGGCGTTTGCCGTCTTGTCAAAAGCATATTCGCAGTAGTTGGAGGACAAAATAGAGAATCCAGCCCTCGCTCAGAGCTCTTCGTACTGTTGCTCCCGCTGCTCTTCGGTCGCTTCGTAGAAAGAAAGATTGCACGAGTTGTAAGGGTAGCCCGAGTCGCTTTGATACTTGGCGTGCATGAATAAGGCGTCGTACATGTTTTTCATGCCTTCAGACTCCGCGATCGACAAGGTCCTTTGCCCCATGGGAAAGGCTGTGCAGGGCGTCCGGACGAAAACAGTTAGCTGGCAGTCGCCTTTCGCCAGCTCTTGCACAAGCTGTACGCCAGAAGCCCCTTGACCAACCAGGCCAACCCTTTTGCCCTTGACATTGAGGTCGTCTGGCCATGCTGCAGGATGGATCAATCTGCCGGTGAATTTGTCCAAGCCCGGGAAGTTTGGGATGTGGGGCTTGTTGGTGGTCCCGGCGGCGAAGATGGCGTACCGGGACTCAGCCGATAAACCTCCTTGGGTGCGAAAATGCCACGTGCTCGACGCTGAGTTGTATTTGGCTTCGACAACTTTAGCGTTGAAGATGGCGTCCTTGCGCAGATCTAGAGCCTGGGCAATGTGCATGAAGTATGCCCGAAGCTCGGAATGTCCTGGATATCGCTCTCGAAAGTTGAAGGACCGCCAAGCCAGCGGTACACTTAGCTGATATACAGGCGTCTCCGAATCGACCCGGGCTCCGGGATACCTGTTGAAGTGCCAGACCCCACCGAAGTCGCTGCCGGCTTCGAGAAGTTTGACAGAGTAGCCATGGCGTCGCAACTTCTCAAGGGCGTAGCAGCCGCCAAACCCGCCGCCAACGATGATGATGTCTGCGACCAGATCGGGTTGCGTCATAGCTGCGTTCTGTTTAGAGAATTACTTTTCAATTGGAGTCTGGTGGTTGTAAGTGCTCACCGTAACCTTTGAGGGCTCCAAAAGTTTGGCCTCCAATTCTTTGCTTTCTTTTTGGTTTTCTGAAGAAGTCCAATGCAACGAGACAAGCTGTAATGCGTCATGTACCAAATCGAAGAAGCAGCCTTCGACAATATATTATATACTAAAACGGGCGAAAGGAAAGCAAGTACGGATAGCTTAGATTCCGTGTCCCGATTGTGGAGCAGTGTGGCAGGATGGATAGCGCAGATTCCGTGATCCGGATACCTATTATGCCGGTCCTCTGTTACTAGGTTTACTTAAGAGCTTATATGTAAAAATTTAATTGTAACGGGATTTAATTTTTTTATTTATTTAGTAAATTATAAGGTAGTAGATTTTAGAGCGATTCAACAGATGGTAGGTTCTAGAGCGATTCAAGAGATGGTGGGTTGTAGAGCAGTTCAAGATATGGTGGGTTTTGAAGCGATCCAAGACACGGTGGGTTTTAGAGCGATAAGTAGGGGCTTAAGCGAAAAGTAGATTATTAAGTAATTATCCGTAACGGCAAATGCGCCGCGTGCGGGTGGCTGCGCAAACCGAGAGTCACTAGCAGGCGGCGGTTTGGTGATTACCTATCGAGATGTCTCGTATAGGGATGGCGTAGCCGACAGTTAAAGTCTTGACTTAGGAGCAACCCCCCATTGGCTGCTCGGTCTTACTGTGTCTCTCCGACCGCGGTAATCTTGTCCTCGGATTTAGCGCAGCGGGGAAAGGCTTCGCGATAAAGTCGACGTTCTCTTCTTTCCGGCTTTTCCACCTCTTACATATCGGAAGCAGCGCAGAAATGCCAGCCGCCCCTAGGGACGCATCTAATCCGCCGACTCGGTGCTCTACATGCAATAAGTCGTACTCCACAAGCAGTCATCTGCGCCGCCACGAGGCCACACGTGCGACAGGCCCCGCCCGTGAGCTAAGACAGCCAAGTAACCAAGGCGCAGACACCGGCGAACGGTCCACGAAGTGCCCTATCTGCAAAAAGACCTTCTCGCGAGTGTACGTCTGCCAAAGATGTAGACCGCACAAATACTGATAGAGCAGCGATGCGGTTCGCCGCCATATTAGGAAGTGTGCGCCGAGCGATGCCCGTAGCACCGTCTTACCAACAGACATCCCAGTAATAAATATATATTTATTATTAAGGGCATATTTATTGTTAAGCTTTTCCATAAGGATAATAATATAGACGCTGCCAATAAATATATATTGTTAACTATTAATAATATAGGCCCACTATTTTCCAGCGCCAATTCCCCCAGAGTGTTTCAGATTAAATTGCAGTCTTGTACGCATATTACTGCTTATCAGGCCTCTAGATAGGAGGTGAACTCCAATGTTTGTAACTCCTAGCAACCGAAACTGCTGCCTCGCCATACCCGTCACGTTGCAAGTACGCAGTTCGTAATACATCAGCGACATATCTCTACACACGACAATGGACGTCAACATATCCTCACTGCCCCAATCCAATGCCCCGTCAAGTTCTTCCTCCGTGGTACCCTCTGACAGTGCCTCATAAGTTGCCAGCACACTGTCAGAACCCGAGGCATCGTCAGCTCAGCATACGGTCAAGAGACGGAAACTGAGAGCCACATCAACATGGGATCACTTTCGAGAAGCTCAAGGCGACGAGCCACGTACTATGAGCGGGAAATTACTTCACTACTGCACGCGTTGTCGCAATCCATCCTGGTCAACCCACATATCTGGCAACGCCCGCTATCATCTCGAGAAGGCTCATCACATACTTGTTCGAGAGGATTCAAAATCTCAAAACAGGCGCCAACTAGCCATCGAAAATGCCTTCGCAAGAACAACCGGCAAGCGGCTGCAGCAAGTCAGGGAGAATGAGATGAACACTCTACGGAGTGTAATCAATGTCGATGCCTTTCGGGAGGCACAGATGTTGCTATCCGCACATAAACATTTACCGCTCAACTTCGTAACCTGGCCGGAATACCAGGCACTTCTGGCCGCGATAAACCCTGCCGTTGAAGAGTTCCTAACTGATTCCGGTAGCACAGTTGCGGCGGACTTGGATAGGGCCTACGATGCGCATCAACAATCCGTAAAGGAATGGCTAGAACGTGCCCGGAGCCTCGTACACATTGCTATGGACGTATGGTCTTCTCCTCAGCGGAAGGCCTATATCGCTGTTCACGCCCAATGGGTTGACGAGGCCTACAAACCTCGGAAAGCATTGCTAGGGCTACCAAACCTCCGCCGCTCTCACGCCGGCACGGCTATGGCACCTCACTTGATGACGATTATCCGACAGTACCACTTAGCGCCCCGAATCGGCTACTTCACTGGGGACAATGACGCAAAGAATGACACCTGTCTCCGCCAACTTGCTGTTGAGCTGTCGCAAGAGTACGGCCTTACACTTGACCCAGTGTCCTCTCGAACGCGGTGTGCCGGCCACATCATTAACTTGTCCCTTCAAGCCTTTCTCTTTGCAACTAGTGAGGACGCTCTGCAGGCCGCAATTGCGCAGGCGCAACACGAGGTAAATGATGTAACAGTTGCGGACGCGTTACACGACCAAATTCAGTCGAACACTTGTCACAAGAGTCACGACAGGCGCAAGAAACGCCATGACACTGCCGGCTGGCGGAGCATCGGCCCAATGGGTAAACTCCACAACATTGCGGTGTTCATCCGTAATTCCACAGTGCGCAACGATGCATGGGATGACATTGCAGAAAAGGCGCTTGGAATTGACAATATCACCCGTTGGAACTCATGGTTCAAGTTGCTTGATGCGGCTATCAGCCAAGAGGGTCCATTGTCAATATTCCTCAACCAATACCACAACGAGCTGGAAGACGACATCCTCACACATGATGATTGGCAAGTACTCAAAATGACTCACGAGTTCTTGCAGCCGTTTTACCAAGCGACCTTGGAGCAGCAAATGGAGTGGGCATCAATAGATCAGGTGCTAGAGAATATGGATATTCTTTTCATGCAGTTTGAGAATGCCAAGGTAAGCCATGGACGGCTCGATCGATTACCAGACCTGGACTGATGTTAAAGCAGGGCAAATACGCCAGCAACGCGCGTATGGTTCATTCCATTCACATGGGTTGGTGGGTTCTCTCGAAGTATTATGAAGAGAGTGACAGAAACCCAATATATGCCACGGCATTATTGCTCCATCCAGAAAAGCGCCAGAGGTACCTTGACCGCCACTGGGCAGAGGAATGGAGGCAGACCGCTATTGCTGGTGCACGGCAGCATTGGGCGAAGTACAAGGACCGGCCACTCCCGTCGGAGTCCGCGGCTCGGCTGAACGACGAACGACGGGAAGTAACACCGTACGAGCGTATCAAGCAGTCAATGAGTGTCTTGGATGAACCCGGAGATGAGGATGAATTCGAAAAATTCGTCAATTCTCCGCCAAGACCTATGACGACCAAAACACCGCTTGAATGGTGGTGTCGAGAAGAACAGAGGATTGAGTATCCACGTTTACACCAATTGGCCATTGACATACTAAGTGTGCCGGCGATGTCCGACGATCCGGAACGGGTATTCTCTTGCGCAAGGCGGACAATTTCTTGGGACAGGGCACGGCTCTCGCCTGATACTATCGAGAAGCTTCAATGCCTGAGCAACTGGGTGAAGAATGACTTGGTCCGCAAAGTCTACGTGGCAGTAGATGGTAAGGTCATGGATATTGCTGGCGGCAACGACGACATGCATGGCGCTTCAGTTTTATATTAATAATTATTGATAAGCTTAGCAATCGATAATAATATTAGGATCTGCCAATGAATACATAAGAATATGTCAATATTATGTATTTATTTATTATTGGGATGTCTGCTTACCAACAGCAAAGCGAGGCAGAAAGTGGCAAGCTTGCGACAGCTGCAGGCACAGTAAGCTGTCATGTGACACCGAAACGCCATGCACGCGCTGCCGTGAACGAGGAACCGCTTGTTCTTACCGACGTCTTGAACTTCACCATTCCCCGTCTTCTTCAAACAATGCAGCTGACAAGCAACACTGCTCCCCGGGAGTTGAACAAGACCGCGGCCACGAGCGTGTCTCTTCGTCAACTTCTGTCGATTTCCTTTTGAAATTTACGGACCCGTCAATGGGCAACATAGAAGCAGTCATTACAGAGCTAATGGCGCAAGATCACGATCAGCAGCCCATAGGCCACTTCGCTCCTTGGCCAGCATTGGAAACAACCTACGACTCCGCTGATCCTTACACGAGCGACGCGGATTGGCTGCTTCACGCGGCAGATGCCGTTTCCGACACACTGGAACAAGAGAGCCCGGCAGAGCGCACTGGAAAAACTGACAGGCTAGAAGTGCGAACAGGAGAGATCATCGATGGGCTCTCCAAAACACATCATGCTCTACCAGCTTGTGGCTTTGCCACCGAAAAGGCAGCATTCAACTGGGAGCTCGCGAGGTCCGTATTTACCATCCACAATCTTCGGCTCTTCATTCGAGCGTACTTCCGTCATGCGCACCAATACAATCCTGTCATCTATCCGCCTGCTTTCGACTGCGAGAAAACTTCCGCACGCCTTCTTCTGTCTGTTTTCCTATTCGGATCAATGGTGTCAGCACCCTGTGATTCGACCTTAGCAGCACGCTGTTTCTTCGACCTTGCGGAAGAGTATATCTTCAGCCACACTATTTTCAGTCCCACTTACGAATGGGCCTTACAAGGGGAAAGGCACCAAGGAAGCTCCGTGGCTGATATGGAAGTCCTCCAAGCGGCACAGGTCATCCAGGTTTTGCAAATTACCAGAAATGACACCAAGACCAGGCGTAGGATACGGATCGATCGACACCCACGTCTTGTTGCCGCATTAAGACTATCGGGCTTGCTGTGCAATAAACGTAATTCTCAGGCTTCGAACTGGGAGAATTATATTAGACATGAAACAGGCGTAAGGTAAGCTAATCTTCAAGCATAAATGCATTCTCCTACTTAACATGCATATAGATTAGCGACCTGGTCATTTGTTAACGACGCATATCTCGCGACATTCTTCAACAATGTACCACAGATAATGCCTTCTGAACTTCTTAGCGACCTCCCCCGCCACGGGGATCTTTTCGAGCCAGAGACGGCCTTGGACTTCGAGCGCATGAGACCCTTAGATATCCAACGCTTGCAGCCTCCATCGGTTTCAGGCTTCATCCTATCGCTGTTCCAGGACACATGGCCGGGCCCACAGGACGATTTATACAGTTCTGTCACGTCTACTCATCTCCTCATCCTCGTCTTTGGTGAGCTCTCTTCCCCACTGGCGCCTTGGTATTAACGACGCGATTAACACTACATCATCAGCGTTACTCTCTGTAATAGCGAACCTCAGGACAAGCTATTTTGCCAACGTAGTCTCTAAGACGGTGCTCCGTGCAACAGACCGGTGGAGCAAATTTGGGATGCTGTGGCAGAAAGAAACCGGACCAAGCCACAGCAAGAGCAACAGCAAGGACTTGCAAGACATTCGTTAGAGTTCTTATGGCTAGCAAGAGCAGTAGTTCACGTTAGTCGATCGGGGGAGAAGACTTTTCAGTACATGCAGAGCATTGCGACGGACTCTCTCTACGACGTAAATTTCTTAATTCGTAAGTGTAGAGATATTTAGACATTCTTCATTAGGCTTCTTGAGAGCCTACTACAAAGGGAATTTAAATTATATAGAGATCATATGCGCGTCACCGTGACACTGCAAAGTAGCTATATATTAGGAACATCCCTGGGCAGCTTTATGTTACAACCTCCAGAACACACGGGCTTTATAAGCCCACGGTCGCAACGCCCGCACGGGAGAACTGGCCTTAAGGAAAGACAGCGCGTACCGGCCTAGGCAAGACAGTAGTTAAGGCCCCGTACGGACACGGCCCCCACGCGGCGGAGTAGATACTAGAAATAATAAAAGAGCCCGAAATCCCGCAGGGGAAGAACGCCCAGGAAGGATAGATAAGAAATCTAGAAAACGAGTTTCCAGTTTAAGAAACAAACGAGTTTCCAGTTTAAGAAACAAACGAGACAAAGACAGATGTAATATACGCACAAGGAAAGGATGCTCTCTACAAGCATAACAAGTGGATGGGGAGTCACGCGAAAGCCCTTGGTGGCTAATGGCAGGGGCAGGTTCGTGTCTCAGTGTATTTTGTTGCACCCGAGTGACGCCGGTTTTGCAACCGACTGTAACAAGCTTCAGACGGCGCGATGGGCAGTCCGGCAAATCTGCTGTTCGAACGTTGAAGCCTGATGAAAGTTCCCGTCATTTATTTGAGGAAGAGCCCAAAGTCGAACAAAAAGCCAAGCCAGATGTGCGGAGTACCTTGCCAAGGGTGAATACAGAATTTGCACACGAGGATGGCTACACCGCCCTGGTAAGCTGCGCAGGTACATGAGCATGAGCTTGCCTGTGTGAAAGCAACAGAAAATCTGTATACCCCAGCCCGAGATGCTAGAAGCAGCTTAGTTTGGGATAATATTCCTGTCTTCCTATATGGAGACATTAGGCGCAAACCCCCAAGGGCATTGATCTGCTCAACAATGTACGAAGAGAGGGTTTCTAAAGTCATATTTCTACGCAACAAATCTTAACACGGATGGGCGGTTGCATCCGCGTGATTCCTAGACGTACTCGAGAAATATTGGGCTCGTCACCACTTTCCCTCCATTCCATTCCCTACCGACAAAAAATACTGACCTGGACTGTCCTTTTGGAGCTCCTCTCACCTCTAAAGAGCCTTTTACGGCTGTGGGGAGTGCCGTGTCAGGAACGGCCTGCACCTTGATGAACAACTCCGCTCCACCTTTGATGTGAAGCGTTTCGCCCCCCGTCTTCAATATGCCTGCCTTGGAGAAGGACTTTTCGAAAGTCGGTTGCGGTCTGTGAGGGTTGCCATCAAGCACATTGCCAACCTTAACATACCCCCCGAGACTTCCAGAAATACGTACTGACTCAGGAAGGGCATCTCCATCCAGGAAAATGTTAACCCCATCATAATCACCACTGGTTCGTGTGCTGAAAGAAACTCTTGCTTTGTCAAGTAGAGCTACACTCTCTTCTGGGACGTAGCTTGTGCCGCCGAGAGGTTCAATCTGGCGGATGCCGCTGCTTCCTTTGATGGTGATCTTTCCATCCCAAACAGCCTCCCTGTAGCGGTCGTAGAGGCGAGCACCGCCCCAAGTGACGCGGATGATCTTCTTACTCGTCTGATCACCAGCTTCAGACCAGAGATCGCGTTGGTAGAAGATCTCAGATGCGTCAAAAGCTTCCAGACTAGAGAATCCGCTCGAGCCGAGGACGTGGTACCAAAGCTCCAATGTTTGACCGGCCGGAACTCTGACATCATCTCCCTGCAGAAACTTCCCATCTCTTGTTCCCAGAAGACCAACCAGCCTCTCACCACTTGTGGCAAACGTCCTTCTTGCTCGCAGCGTGTCACCGACCTCTTGTCTCTCCAACGCGCGACTCAGAACACCTGTGAGGCCGCCTTTGGTTCCGAAAACAGCGGTTCCAGGAACGCCTCCGCCGCATCTTCCACGATGCTCGTCGCTGTTTGCACAAGCGCCCATCTTCCACCCCCTCTTTATGGCGTCCTTCAGCAGCCACTCGAACTGGCCCCACGCTGAACCAATCTCCACCAAGCGCTCCAACCGAGGGTGATGCCACCCAAGGTTGCACCTTCTACCGCCCACATGCGGAATCAGTAGGTGATTCTTCTCGTCGTGGGCGTAGGTGGCGTAAACTTCATCCAGCGGCCATGCACCGGGTGCGAGCTGCGCGCTAGTTCCCAAGTCTTCATTCCATTCAAAGCTGCGCGCCATATTTCCCCTCCTGTCAATTGGGAACTCCGGGGGCGAGCTTTCGGGATCGCCCAAGAAAACAACGTTGTGGTCGCCTCCCACAGCACTATTGCCGCACCATTCAGTGCCCGGAAATATTAGCAATTTCGCCTTATTTTCGCGGTTGATCTTCTTGATGAGCTCAAGCGTTGAAGACCAGCGTGCCGCGGTAATGTTAAAATCATTCGCAGTGTAACCTACGATATCCAGGCCTGCGATGAGCTGTGCGTACGAGAAGTTGTGTGCGCTGTCGTTGGTGCCCACTGTATCGTCGGAATGGACGTGGAGGTCTGCAAACAGAATCCTCGGGACGGGGCTACTCAGACTCACGGTCAGAAGTTCATCAGAAGTCCAGGATTGCTTGGACGATATGTCAATGAACTGGACAGTGATTCGGTAATCTCCCTCGTCCGGAAGCGCAATGTCCGCAAATGTGGCATAAGTCCATCCGTTCGATGGGACAAGCTGCTCCAGAACGTAGGCGACACCGTTCTTCCCGTCGCCCGAGGAGGATATGCGTAGCTCTGCTTTGATATTTTTCATGTCCGTCGTGGCATTTCCCCATATGTCCTCCGCATGCACGTGGACAGGGAAACCAACATTCGGCCAGCACAACCTGGGTGAAAGGGCCTTGATCTGGTGAATTGGCCCTGGGAGGATGGGAATGGCAATGTCTGGCTTTAT
The DNA here is from genome assembly GCA_024180945.1 of Macrophomina tecta. Lineage (NCBI taxonomy): Eukaryota > Fungi > Ascomycota > Dothideomycetes > Botryosphaeriales > Botryosphaeriaceae > Macrophomina > Macrophomina tecta. The sequence continues at coordinate 94,850 of JAKSGN010000001.1, forward strand.
CGCGGCAAAGCGGGAGGTCCCAACGGGATCGATGTACCAACGCATCAGGAATTTGTCTTCCACGAAAGTTTGCGCTCTTGTGCCGCGAGCGCCAAAGCGGCGGTCGCCGAGACGGACTACGATCTTGTCCCCTGGGTTGAGATATCCGTCCACAATGTCCACTATGATGGCCTTTTGAAATGGCCTCTCATGCCCTTTCTGATCGAAGCGCACGGACAATCCTTGGACTGTGGCAGGGTCTTGACCGGGTAGAAGGGGGCTGGGCATATATTCGGCAGACACGAAGTTGTCCTTCGTCGGATCAGATGTCTGGAAAAGTGCCCAATCCTACATTCCTGTCAGCTCATGGCTGCCGGTCGAGCGGTCCGATACCAACCGAATAAAATTTAAAAGTCCCTTTAATCCACGCCCCGTCGGCAAGACCACTGCCACCGACAGTATACTCAACGATGACTTCAGTCCATTGCCCTGCTATGAGAGTATCAATGTTGCAGGCCAACATTCCCAAAAACGGCAACGACTTGACTCGCTGATAAAAGCCTGTCGGTGCTACATAGTCTCCCGCCGCGGCTCGGAGTTCTTCGTCGGTAAGAGTCTTCATGTCTAATTGCCACCTGGAGCGTGCGAATGGAATGGGATTACTGCTGTTCTCTGGCCAATTTTGCGCGTTCTCTGCGTTTCAAAGGCACTCGGAAGAAGAAAGATTATGGTCACGACTTCCTCGTGGTGGATTGCGTGCTTTCACGGGCCTTTCCAGTGGAGGCTGGGTGTACTGTTGCCGACGTCGCTTGGAAATAACAGCTATGGATATCGTATCCCCAAGAGCTGAAGCAGTCTTTAGATGCATATACTCTCAATCATTTATTGTATTGACTTGCTGAGGATTGCCGTATCCATAGCCAGAGGCCGTGCTTGACGCCCCGACAAATTCGCGCAACAAGAGTGCGAAAAGTCAAAAACTCTCACAAAGTGTCTGGCCGGCTTGCAGAAGCTTGGCATGATGGACTGCCATCGCACAGGAAAGACTTTCCGAACGCTCTTTCGACCATTCAGAAGGGCAAAGGCGCCCGCGGCCACTCCAGTCACAAATCCGTCGCCCAGTCAAAACCTCCGCACGCCGCAATCACCCGGCGTTGCTCGACCTGGTCCGCATGTTGCCGGCTCGCCCTCTCTTCCTACTCAATGTGTAGTGTCCCAACATTCTCGCACCTCATACCAAATATTTACAGCTCGTTGCGTTCTTCACGCTCTCCGTCCGAATTTCGAAGGGAATGCATTCGTCCTTATATTGCTGGGGCTTGCCATAGTCCTTCTCAGAATAGATCCAAAAGCTTTGGTCAGAGCCACTGCAGGCCAGCCAATTTCCTCCTCCGTACTGAAGCTTGTTTTCAATTCTTGAGAACCGATTCAGATATGGGTACTCGTTGGTGGGCTTGCTGAAGTAGTCAGGCCAACTGTAGGCGAATAGTCCGTCCGCAACACCGGAGATATCGACGTATGCTTTGTCTATTGGTCAGCAAACCCTCGCGATCAGGCCCAATGCCGTATGGGGTAGAACGCACCAGTCTGCGAATAGTTTGCATTGGGACTCCTATACATCGTAAGAGTTCCGTTGATATCGCCCATAGCCAGAATAGGGTCCACATCGCCACAGGTTGAGTTCGTCTCTCGGCCAATGAAAAAAAATTGATCGGTGGCTTTGAGGGGGGCACCATCGATAGTGGCATTTTTCGACACGGCGATCATCTTGAATGGTGTGGTGTCAATGGCGGCATAGGCCGCGGGCAACAGGGCCGCAATGGAGGGGAGAGTGCTGAGCTTCATAATGTCGTGCTTAAGAGGATATTCCTAGCTTCAGGAAAGTTGACAGCGAGGCTTCAAGCGGCTTCTTATAGCACAAATCGCGTTCAGGAGAGACTTCCTCCTTGGCTGCCTGACCGGCCAATCTCGAACAGCTTGGTCCAGCCTTCACCGACTCGTGGCAGCACAGTGATCGCCTTCGGGTTCGTGCATGAGCCACTCAGCCGTCATTTTCACAGCTTGAATGACTCGCCAAAGGACATTGCCAACTACAAGTGTCCTATACTGGCTTTCTTCCCATTTTCAGGCTGCTGCATGCAAGCCGTCTGACAACTTGAAATCACATAGCTCTGCTCAGGCCGCATTTTGACATTAGGACTAGATTTTATCGTACATGAGTTGGTATCTTCTGACTGAACGCAAAAGGCTGCTCGGAGGAAAATAAAGCTCAGGGGAGCCGACGTCCAGTTTACTTCTTGGAGCCTCCAAGGCCGCCAAACCCGGACAGACCGCTCATGAGACCAGATCCGCCGCTGGATCCTCCGAGCCCAGAAAGGGCAGAAAGCCCACCCAGACCGCTACCGGATCCGCCCAACCCCCCCAAAAGGCCGGATCCGCCGCCCGAGCCGCCAAGACCACCGAATAGGCCGGACCCAGAAGAAGAGCTGCCTGAGGACGAGCTACTGCTGCCCTCGGATGAAGCGCCACTGCTACCTTCGGACGAGTTTCCAGAGGAAGTGCCGCCGGAGGATGGTGGAGTGCTACCCAGCTGGCTTTGGATGAACTCTGCCGCGGGGCCGGTGGAAGCGGACGCGTATGAAAGATGAGCGGGAGTGATAATGAACTGGTTGGTGCAGACAAGGTCTCCAGCTGCGCAAAAGATCTTTGTCTTGGATTGGTCGATATTGCGGAACGGTTGCGCGCGAAGAGGATCACCAAAGGTCACAGCCGCCTGCACACAGGGTCAGTCCGCGGCCAGAAGAAGTGATTTCAGCGTGGGGGAAAAACTTACGGCCACCTTCTGTGCTTCTGTTCCGCTCAAGTTCATGAGGCATCCATGAACCTGCTGAGCTCCTTGAGAGTAGCCCGCCAGAACGATCTTGGTGTCTGGGCATTTGGCCACAGCTTGCTTGACAAGCTGAGCGCAATTCTGGCTACCCTGCGCCTGGGCTGGAGACACACTTCCTACGAACGTACCAGCCATATCAGCAGGGTAATTCACCCCCTGGGTGGCGAGTTGGCCAGCGCCGAGAGCGGACTCCAGCTTCTGCTTGAGGGCGGGACCAACGGTTGATCCCATCTACGATTCACATTAGCCCCACGTCCCCCGGCATGCAGATGAGATTGACGAACATTTCCCTGTTCGGTGGTTCCGCGTGCGAAGATGTAGGTAACAGGCTTGCATTCCCCGGACTGGACGTCGTTGGCGGTATTGCCGCCCATGCCTGGAATGGAGAAGCCTTGGCGGGCCTCCAGCTGCGGGACGGGAATAGCTGGGGCAGCGCTTGCTGCCGCAGCGAGAGCCAAGAGAGTGTAGTAGTTGAGAGCAACCATGATTAGATGGGTCTGGGTATCAGATGTATGTGTGGTTATTACGATGGAGGGGTTTGAGATGGGAACGAGTGTAAGATGAGTAAGCTTTGGAAAGTGGGAGCCTCAGAGCGAGTGATGAGGATGTAGATGCTTCCTTCTTGCATGTCTCAGGCATTTTGTCCTTAAGTATTGCTCTGGCGATGCCTACCTCGTACTGCCCAGCATCGCTAGCGTACTGGAACGTCCCATCTGAAACGCTGAGCCGCTGGATGGGAACGTGGCCGAGGCTGCAAAAGCAAGTTTCCGAGGCCCGTTTCGATGGTGATAAACCAAACGTGTTTACAAGCAGGACTCGGTTGTGGTGTGAGGAGAATGCCTCATACGCGCCGTTGTAGCAGAGGAACCACTAGGCCGTGCCCATGACGCCGTCGCGCTATTGTCTAACCAGCCAGAACGTCAGAATACGGTGCGGGTGGCTTGGTGTGTTCGGCCTGGACGGAGGAGCTAGCGGGGGTGCTTTCATGCCTCGGGACGTAGGAAGAACGGTGAAGGTCCTTGGACAGTCTAGCGGACGATCGTGTTCTTTGCCCGCTGAGATTGGGCCGAGATCCCGAAGAAGCCATGCTCTGCACTACAACAATTCACACTCTCGCTGGGCGATGGAGAGGATGCTACAGTGGCAGAGCCAGGAAGCCCGGTGGAACGTGGCAACGTCTTGAGAACAGTCTCGCCAGGTGGCCGTACACGTCGGGGTTGACTTAAAGGTGCTGGCTTGCGGGAAAGCGGCGTGGTGCAACGGGACTCGTCGAGCTCAGGTCGCAAGATGGCCGTGCAAGCCGGACGGTTCGCTCTCTGTAACGCATCGTGTGGATGGCCACTCGCTTGCTCGCACTAGACGCCGAATAGATGCCGGCTGGCGCTGAGCCAGGCCGAGGGAAAGCTACAGATTGTTGTTGCGCCGAGAGGTTGAAAACGGCATCATCACTTGTGTGGGATGGCTGGATTGACAAGCCAAGGCACTCTAGCGGAGGGTAGAGAGGGCCACTTCTTCAGCATGTTTCGGGATGCAACCATTCGAGGATCCTCCAACAACAAAAAGCACCCGGAAAAGCGGCTACGAGAAAAAGCAAAAAGCCGAGGTTGCACCTATTCTCTACGCTCATCAAGGAGCCAAGTTTAGCCTCCTTTCCACCCGCACACTGCGAGTCTGTCTCCTCCACTGCCCCGGAAATGATTGCCCTCGATCCTTGTGCGACCGCCGCGAGCCCTGAATTATCCGGAACATGATCTCCTCCCTTGCGCGACCGAGAGTGCGGTTCTGCCGCGCATCAATGGGAATCAATAAGCCCGGGCAAGAGCTGAAGGCGAAATCAGGATCGGACACTGCGAGCTACACTCCGGGCAGACCGTAGCAGCGCCTTTGAACTCCCGGCACGAAAACAAGGAGCCGCTTGATCAAGGCTGTGAACAGATCCGTTCATGTAAAATGAAAACGGCTCCGTCAACGCCTTGACTACTACGCAGCACGAGCCCTGATTCGGCTTCGCTGCCCACGGCAAGAGTTGGTAGTAGGATTACTGCCCTGAGGCTTGGGAGCGTTCGCCCGCACGCGGATATGACCAGCTCATCTGTGCGTCTTCGTCGCGATGAACACTTCCTCTCTCCACGATGCCAGCGCGCTGCGAGTCATCATCCACCGCGGACTTGTCCTTGCTGTTCCACGAATGTCTCCGACGAGGGTTTCGCTCCCACAAACTTCCGGGCATTTGCTTGCGGGAACTCTCGATGCAGCTTACCCCACGGCTTGGTGCGCAGGCGCACCAATCGCGGCGGGCGCCTGAGAAGTGAGTTTCCCTTGGTTCCGGAACGTATTCGGCTCAGCCAATGAAACGGTCGAGTCTCGTCACAGCATTCCAGATTGCGGGGACGAAGACTGTGATGCGCGGCCAGGTTCCCCACGATCTTACTTCGTCCTGTCCCGCAGCTTGGCCCAGCGCTGGTTCCATCTCCTCCTCCGCCCGTCCCGCCCGCTCGCAGCTATGGTACAAAGATCTCCGCCCTACGCTGTGCGAGACGCGGACATGCCGCAGGACTTCGATTCCGGGGGCAGCTCACACGTGAATCTGAACGACTACATCGACAACGACGACGACATGGACACCAGCAACGGAAAGCAGCGCATCACCATCATCGGCACCGGATGGGCCGGCTTCACGCTGGCAACATCGCTGGACGAATCCAAGTTCGCCATCACCATCATCTCTCCGCAGCCGTCGCTCGTCTACACGCCCCTCCTCGCCAGCGCTGCAACCGCCAAGTTTGCATTCTACCTTGCCGAGGAGCCAATACGCGGGAAGAAGAGGGGCATGCGCTACGTCAAAGCGACTGTTGAGGACATCGACCTCGACAGGAAGGTTCTACGCTGCAAGACCGCGTTCGATTGGTGCAAGCAGGACGACACGTTCGAAGAGTCCTACGACAGGCTTGTCATAGCCCCGGGCTGCAAACCCAACATGTTCAACACGCCCGGCGTGGAGAAGTATGCCCAGTTCGTGAAGACGGTCGACGACGCACGTCAACTGCGCCGGCGGCTCTTCGAGCAGCTGGAGAAAGCATCCATGCCCGGCCTTACCGAGCAGCAACAGCGAGACAAGCTGCGAGTCATCATTGTTGGCGGAGGGCCGACCGGCGTGGAGATCTGCGCCGAGATGTGGGATCTCGCACACACTGACCTGCAAAAGCTGTACCCCGGCGTAGCGGACAAGCTCAGCATCGCCATCCACGATGTTGCACCCCACATCCTTAGCGCGTACGATCAGAAGCTGTACGAGTATGCCCGTGAGCGGCTGGTGGAGAGGAACGTCGAAGTCCGAACGAATTCCCACATTGAGCGGGTGGAGCAAAACGAGCTGTACACCAAGGAAGACGGCTGCCTGCCTTGCGGCTTGCTGATCTGGGCTACTGGAAACAAAAACGTGCCTCTGATTGAACGCCTCGCTGTCAAGAAATGCGAAAAAGGGCTCGTGCGCGTGCTCACCGACAATCGTCTGCGCGTATACAGACTAGAAGGAGATGGCGGAGAGAAGGGTGAGATTTGGGAAGGCGTGTATGGGCTGGGAGATGCATGCGACATTGAGGGTGCGCCTTTACCAACCACGGCAGAAGTTGCGGTGCAAAAGGCTCGCTATCTGGCAAGTGTTTTGAACAGCGGCTCAGAGACAGCCTACAAGTTCCGACCAAAGGGGCTGGTCACCTACATTGGCGGCCACGATGGCATCATCCAAGATGGCGAATGGACGGGCAAACTTGCGTGGCTCTCGTGGAGGCAAGGTAGTCTGGGCTGGACGAGGAGCCTGAGAGCAAAGTCAATGATATTCCTGACTTGGGGGGTAAATTGGCTGTTTGGCTCCGAGCTTGCGAGACTTTGAGACATCTGTTGCATCCGTCCGAATACCAAGCATAGGCCAAAGCTTCCCCAGTCAACTACTGAGCTCTCGGGTGCTCCAGCGCGCGGTGTTTCTCTATTTGTACCGGCGTTGTGTGGAATTCGCGAACGCAAGTTGTATGCAGTTGCTCTTGTACTTCAGGGCATTAATCCCTTGCCCCCGAACAAATGCAACACCGTCTCGGCAAACAGATAGCCGACGCGATTGAGATCTGAGGTCACCTTTAGCTTCTCTCACCAGGATGGCGCTGGTCCTGTGCACAAGGAGATAATGACGAACCGTGATCTACACACATTGGAAGACCGAGGTTCTGTTACGGCCGATGAACAGGACTCGGGATTAGCCCATGAGTATTTGCAGGGATACTCTTGCACTAGCCAGAGTAAGAAGGCATGTCAGTCCAAGTATTGGTGGGAGTTTGCACCGCTGATCCTCGGTGATAGCACGCCACCTCGGGGATAAAAATACTGGACGGCCTTAGGAAATTGAGAACGATAGCTTCACGGCTCACGTGGACTACGGGGATAACATCTCGGCTCGGTATTAGTTTTGCTATTCTCAAAGGCGAGGGAACATCCCCTCCTTCGCCGTCATTGGTACTGGGGCCCTTAACGAGTGGCCTTGTATCTCCGAAGCCACGTTCTCATGAGTTGCGCCATGATTCGGAACCTCGACGGCCTAGCCAAGCGAAGCCTAAGGCCGCGGAATATTTTTGATGAGACACAGTCTGGCCCGCGCTGTGCTGGTACGGGGAGCAGCAACAGAGGCTGATAGGCGCGGTGAGCATGCGGCACAACAGCATGCACGCACAGTGCTCAGCGATTCGGGTCGGCATCACAGGCGTTGGCAATGCCGAGTCTAGAATAGGAGAGTCCCGGCTTCACCGGTGCTCAGTTATAAACAGCCTTCTCCCATCCGGGGTATGAGTTTTTCTGACAGGCAACCCTCCGCAGAAGACCAAGACGCGCTCTGCGCTCTCGTTCGTTAGCAGTCTGTCATTTTGAACCGCACAATCGTTTTCCGGGCAGGAATTAACATGCTGTCTCCTTCCCGTGTCGCCATGGCGGCCGCCTCTCTCGCAGTCGTGCAAGCTGCTTCACTTGCGGATGTTTGCACCAAGACCTACGTGCAATCTGCACTCCCAGCCGATGATTTCTACCCGGGCATCACCATCGACGCCACTTCCGTTCAAGCTGCCGTGGTTACCAATTCCTCGGTCAGCTCCGAGTGGTATCCCACCGGTGTCATCGAGTACTGCAATGTCACCTTCGCTTACTCCCACGACGGTATCGCCAATGACGCCGTGCATGTTTCATACCTGGTCCCCAGGCCTGAGGACTTTCAGAACCGCTACGTATCCACCGGCGGAGGTGGATTGGCCATCAACTCGCAAGCGCAGTACAGTCCCTCCGGCATCCTCGTTGGTGCTGTCTCCGGAATAACTGACGGTGGTTTCGGAACGTTCTCGACCGACTGGGACGACGTTTTCCTCCTTGCCAACAACACCATCAATTGGCAGTCAACCTACATGTTTGGCTACCAGGCCCACCACGAGCTTGCCATACTGGGCAAGCAATTCTCCCGCAACTTCTTCAACGTCTCCGAGGCCGACAAGGTCTATTCATACTACCAGGGCTGCTCCGAGGGTGGCCGCGAGGGCTGGAGCCAAGTGCAGCGTTTTGCTGACCAGTTCGACGGCGCTGTTATCGGGGCTCCTGCGTTCAGGTATGGCCAGCAGCAAGTCAATCACCTGGTTCCCAACGTCGTTGAAAAGACGGTCGGCTACTACCCTCCGACCTGTGAGTTGGAGAAGATCATGAATCTGACCATCGCCGCTTGCGACCTTCTGGACGGCAAGGCCGATGGCGTTGTTTCTCGCTCCGACTTGTGCAAGCTGCACTTCAACATCAACAGCACGATTGGCAAACCGTACTACTGCGCAGCTACGGCTGCTTCTGGGAGCAGTGGCTTTGGTGCGTTGGAGGCCCGCCAAATGCCCACCGCCGCCACGCCGGAGCAGAATGGAACAATCACCGCCAAGGGCGTCGCTGTCGCAAGCACTATCATCGACGGCCTTCATGACTCTGAGGGACGCCGCGTTTACATATCGTACCAGCCTGGTGCGTCTTTCGCTGATGCTGCCACAGCTTACGACTCGACTACCGGAACGTGGGGCCTGAGCATCAGCTCTCTCGGCGGTGAGTGGGTTGCACGCTACCTCTTGCTTCAGGATGAGACCAACCTTTCCGCTCTCGATAATGTCACGTACGACACCCTGAAGGATTGGATGGGTCTGGGGATGAGCAGATACGGAGATTCTCTACAGACGACCCACCCCGATCTTACGGCCTTCCAGTCCGCTGGCGGCAAGGTCATCCACCTCCACGGCGAGCAAGATAACTCCATCCCCACGGGCTCATCTGTGCATTACTACGAGTCCGTGCGCAGCATCATGTACCCGCACCTGAGCTACAACGACAGTACTGCCGCGCTTGACGATTTCTACCGTCTCTATTTAGTCCCTGGCGCCGCTCACTGTTCGTCCAACCCCTACCAACCCGCTGGCTCCTGGCCCCAAACGACGCTGCAGACAATGATTGAATGGGTTGAGAACGCAGCAGCTCCTGACACGCTCAGCCGTACCTCTGGGCTTGACCCCATTTGCCGCTGGCCTCTGCGCCCGTTGTGGGCCAACAACGGAACTTCTTTCGACTGCGTGTACGACCAGGCCTCCATCAACACCTGGAAGTACAACTTCGACGCCTGGAAGATGCCGCTTTATTGATGCGGGCAAGTGGGGCGTCCGGCCGTTTTCAGACGTCGGCCTGTCCATGAACATGTAGCTACATCTGCCAAAGAGACTCAATTCATCCTGTCCATCGTTTTAACCCTCTGTTCTCCCAGAGCCCGAAGCAGACGACCCTGTGAATGTGTTAGGCAAGACAACATCTAACTGCACATTGATTCATGAAACGCTTGGCTTTTCCTGGCTCGTCGACGTCAGCTCACGCCATGGGCCGCAGTCGATTTTCAGCGGGCATCCAAAGGCCATACAAAGATGCTCACCGGTTTCCCTGGAGACCTAACCCACCTATGACAGTGCTTGCATCAGTCGTACACGTCGGCAAAACATTAAGTTGGGCAATGCTGCTGGGATGGCTTCCCCGCACGAGAGTCTCCACCCTCCCTCGGCCACAACAACATCCGAACCCGGCGCCGGAATGGCGCGGCCGACAGCATGGCTGACACCGCCGCAACACCTTCCGGTCGAGTTATTTCAGCGCTTGCACCGCACGCATCACCAAGCTTGCATTTCGCAAACACGCATTTCTGACAATGGCAAGGCCCGAGTCCGCAGATGTCGTCATCGTCGGAGCAGGGCTCAGCGGCCTCACAGCCGCGCAGCACGTCCAGCAGGCAGGATACTCATGCATCTTGCTCGAGGCCGAGGACCGCGTGGGCGGCATGACGCTCTCGGTCAAGACGACCAGGGCTGCGGTGGATTCTGGTGCGGCCTGGCTGAACGACACCACCCAGCCGCACATCTGGGCTCTCGTCAAGAAATACGGCCTGACCCCGGAAGCTCAGAACTCTGATGGAGAACTGTTGAGAGAGATGCAGGACGGATCGATCCTGACAGGGACCGAGGGAAACAAACAGGCATGGACAAGTTTCTTCTGCTGATGCTCCCGGCTTTTGTCTCCATGGTCGCTCTCCTTACCCACCTCGTTCATTTCTCAGTCCTTTTTCTTTCTTTCCTTTTTTTTTTTTTTTTCTTTTGAAAGCATTTGTCTGTCTAATGCTTCTCGCAGCTCACCCCTGGGGAACTCAAGGCCATGGCCGATTTCTTTGGCCAGGTCGGCCCCATTGTTGAGAGTATCGACCCGGAAAAGCCGCATGAACATCCAGATGCAGCCAAGCTCGACAGCATCACGCTGGCACAGTTTTGCAAAGACAAGTCCGGGAACGAGCTGGTTGCTTTCCTTCTCAATTCCTCTGTGCGGTATCTGCTGGGCGTGGAGGCCGACGAGATCAGCGCGCTCTGGTTCTTCGCGTACGCCAAAGCGGGCACAGGCCTCCAGAACATGATGTCGGCCCGTCAAGGCGGCGGGCAGTACCTGCGCCTGCATGAGGGTGGGTTGACGCGGCTGGTCGGGGGCCCGCAGCAAGGACGGGGGGGGTTGCTGACGCTGGATGCCAGGGACCCAAACCCTCTCGCGCAAACTCGCCGCCGAGCTCTCCCCCAAGCGCGTCCGGCTCTCGTCGCCGGTGTCGGCCATCACGCATTCCTCTGACGGATGCACCGTCACGACAACCGCCGGCAAAGCCTTCCGGAGCCGCCGCGTCATCGTCTCCATTCCCACCCCCCTTTACCGCAAGATCGACTTCTTGCCGCCCCTGCCGGCCACTAAGCAGCAGCTCTCCTCGGCCACCTTCATGGGCTTCTTCGCCAAAGTGACCCTGGTTTACTCGAAGCCGTGGTGGCAAGACCACGGCCTGAACGCCATATTCGAATCCGCGCTCGGCCCGGTCATCTACTCCCGCAGCACAAGCATCCCTTCGACGAACCACTGGAGCATCACCGGCTTCGTGGTCGGCGAGCCGGGCCGAAAGTGGTCAAAGCTGTCCGCGGAAGACCGCAAGGCGGCCGTCATCAAGCAACTCAGCCACGGTTTTGGGAGCCACATTGGCAGCGAGGTGCCGGCGCCTGTGGAGTATGTGGAGGAGGACTGGTCGAAGCGGGTATATTTCGGTGGAGGGCCGATGCCCGTCATGGGACCGGGTGCAGTGACCGGCCCGGCCAAGGGAGCGTGGGCGGAGCCAGTAGGTCCCGTCCACTTCGTTGGGTCGGAGACTGCAAGTGCATGGAGGGGCTACATGGAGGGCGCTGTGAGGTCGGGGCTGCGGGGCGCTGAGGAGGTCATCGCGGGTTTGAAGAGGCAGACCCAGGCCGGGAAATTGTAGCCGCAGCCGCCTTGCCTGCTACTCAGAAGCGTTGACCTGTAGATTAGTAAGCGTATCACTTGCTGGCGCACGAGGGGCGCGGTCGGCCAGGTACGAATGCCAGAAAGGTTTCTTCCAATTACGTCCACAATGTTGCATGATCTTCCCATGTCATTCTGGGTTCAACACGCTGTTCTCGTATCTGTATATTTTTCTAGTATTTATTCCGCCTCGATATACTTAAGGAATAGTGGGGCATGTGCTTTTCAGCTATCAGCCTGTTCATGTTTCTAGGAAGCAGCTCGCCAGTAAGCCCAGTTGTCCTGCATCTTCGCCCCTTGATCGGGTGTGAACTCCTCGTAGCATGCGCTTTTGCAATCATTAGCAACCACCCAGGTGAAAACCGGAAGGTACAAGTCTACTCACTCATCAGAGTAATCCATGTAGTTGTGGATGGGGTCGAGGCCGGGTTGATCGGGGCATGAATCGCGCCCAATGGGGCAGCCCTCGCTTTGAGACGCTTGATATGGTGTATCATCGATATAGTCGCCGCCGGACAATGGGTTGCAGCCACCGGTAAATGTGTGATAGAGGCCTCAATGGACGCGTTAGCCGTGGATCTGATCCTATCGTCATGCAAACGCAAGCCATACCAAACCAATGCCCGGTCTGGTGTTAGGGAGAATGTCAATCAGCACATTTGCAGCAGTCACGTATTCGGACGCCTTGCCTCGTGAGTTGCCGTTTTGCCCATGTTGAAGGGCTCCCTGCTTCCTCCCGGAACCGTTTGAGCGTCGAGCACACATCCATCATTGTAAAAGTCCACTGTGCCTTCTTCAACGCTGCCTGGAAATGTGCAGTATCTGTTCGAACTCAGCTGCAGTCATCGAAACACCCGTGGGACCAATCTACCCTTGAGAGTTTCCTGGCAGCGTCTTCTCCATGTGTCAGTCAAGGTCACAATCCTGGATGACCGTCCTTACACGTGCAAAATACAGATTGAGGGTGGCATAATCTCCTTTGCGGAGACTTGTTTTCATGGCCGAGATATCGCCGTTATCGGACCAAGTGCTGTTGATAGTGCGAGTTATTCCGGTGAGGTTGAACTGGATGCTATGGGGCGCGAAGTTCGAGTTCAGTACGTCAATTTGGCCGTTAGGCATCTCATCCTGGTCCAAAGTTAACCATACAATGGCGCCGTCCCTGATGGATGAATATTCTCACGGCGATGTTACCGTCCTCGAGAGCCTCCGAAGCTGCCACAACGTGGAACCAAGTATTGACGGTGATGGGAGCTTTGGAGACCATGACTCCCGCCTCCTTCAAAGCATCGCTGTGAGCCTTCAGCTCCCGAGACTTCTGGAGGAGCTCGGCAGGAGGGTCCAGGGTACCGCAGGTACGGATGGCATTTGCAGGCCCGATAGTGGCCAACAAACCTATCAGCGTGGGTTTTGTGATGAACATGGCTACACGCGCGGTAAAGGAACCACGGGTCAGTATAATGGTTTCTGCACAGGAAGAAGAGGTCTTCATATTTCTATATCATGCTTTTGCAACAGCCAAAAGACCGATGCTGCTGGCAACAACTTGGCTGTGGAGCTTCCGGTCTTGGTGCCTGCCTCGTTGGTACAAGTTCCTCGTATTCCGTCGTGATTTTCGGTCACCAAACCACATGAAGCAGCACATCCCAGCAAATTTCTTTTCTAACTCAGGCGATAGCGGTAGTTTTCCCTGAGCAAAGTGCAGGTAGCTACGGTTGCGGGGACAAGGGTGTGGTCTGCTGATAAAGTTCGTAAATGCAACCCTTCCCGGGTCACTCACACCGAATGTAACCGGGGATGATGTGCCAGCCCTTGCGGAGAAGAAACGCAGCACCTTCAATGCATCGCAATGCCCTCCCTCTCGGAGGCAATCCTGTTGCCCCATTCACCCCCAGTGTCGACCATATTCGCCCCCCATTCTATGCTCGGTGGCCAGCCATGCTTCGCTAAAAATGCAGAACAAAGAAAGAATAGGAAAACTCTGTGTGGGCAATCCCGGCAGACGAACGCCAATCAGATGCAATCATACCAAAGCCATCATTCAATGCAGCCCACTCTCTCCAGTCTCGGCCATATGCAGCTGGCATTGCACCAGTGTCTCAACCATCTTGGCCACTTCCTCCAGTCGCGTCAAGACGACCTTATTACCGTCCACGAAGCCTTGACATTGGTACTTGATTCCCGTCTTGGTGCAAAAGTCGCGGACGAGAGCCTGACATTTCCTGAGGTTATGCCTGGGAACGCGGGGGAAAAGATGGTGCACGGCCTGAAACTGCAGGCCGCCGTGGAGGAAGTCGAGCCACTCGGGGCAGTCCACGTCCATGGTGGTGCGGAGCTGGCGTTGCGGGAAGGATTCGGTGGGACCGAGATCGGAGGTTGGCATGCCCCAGTGGGAGAGGGTAATCTGGACGTGGAGGACCATGGTGATCATGTGGGAAACGAGCACAAAGGCCACACGGGTAGGCCAGTCGGGCAACGTCCGCAGCAGTAGCGCATAACCGAAGATAGCCCAGTAGCATGTCATGAAGACAAGCTCGAGGTACCGCGTCCACCAAGCAGAGCCAAGCTGAGCGGCGCGCGGGGAAAGCAGATGCAGCCAGGAGAGGAGATAGAGGTTAAACCGGGCAATGGCCATGACAGGGTAGTAGGTGTATTTCTGGTAGGGAACGAGCAGGTCTGCAGCCTTGTCCCAGTAGAAGGTGAAGTCGTAGAACGTGCTGCGAATCGACTTGAAGTACGTGGGAGAGGTCGAGAACAACGGGATGTTCTGGATGTCCGGGTCGTGCTCGGGCATGTTGGTGACGAGGTGGTGGACATTGTGGGAGCTCTTCCACCAGCCAATGGACAGGCCGCAGCAGAAGTCGGCAATGAAGGCGCCGATGACCGTGTCGACAACGAAATCGCCGGTGATGCCGCGATGGCCGGCGTCATGCGCGGTGAACATGATCTGCTGCCAAAACATGCCCAGGAACGCGGCGGAGGTCATGTACCACTCCTTGCGGAGGAAGTATACGAAGAAGCCGAACAGGATGGCGTAGCGGATCATCTCCTTGCCGTACTCCAGGTAAGGGCAGTTGTAGTAGCCCTTTTCCTGGATGAGCTTGTGCAGGGCATCGTAGTCGGTCCTGATGGCTTGCTGCGTCTCGGGATCCAACGAGGGGTAGCTGCGAATGCCGTCGGCAATTTCCTGCTGCTCGAGAGCGGCGGTGTAGACGGCGCGAGAGAGGCCTTCGGCAGCAAGCTTGCTTGCCGTGGCACCCGCGGCGGGCGCAGTCGGTTTGGCGGCAATTCTCCGCCTGCATTCAGAGCTCTTGGCGGCGTCGGGCTCGCTGTCGGAGGCGCCGACGCTCGAGTTGCTGGAGCTCAGCGGGTCGGGCTTGGCACTGAAGATGGAAGAAGCGTCGTGGTTGGAGGCCGAGGAAGCTGAGTCGTCGCCATCGGATTCGTGTTCGGGGGTCTTGCGGTGAGGGCCGGCCCGAATGGGGGGCTCCAAGTTGGTCCAGGGCTGCTGCACCCGACCGATGCGGTAAGCCTTCATGATCGCCAGGGTCTTCTCGAAGTGGTACCTGCATGTAGGGCCGCGGTGTCAGCGTCATGGCGTCCAGTCCAGCCCCACGTTCCCGTCGGCCTGCGCAGCGCACACTCACCTGGCGCGGAGTGGTGTCTGGGGGTAGGGAGCGGTGGTAATTACACGTTGATCTCGTCCGTCGCGTCTCTGCCGACCATGTGCAGGATGGCCAGCCGGCCGCCGGGGTGACGGTCAATCCAGCTGTCCAGCTTCAGCGCGTGGCCCTCGTGGATGACGATGAGGTGGCCGTCGGCGACGAGGGCCTGGACCTCGCGCGCAGAAACAAGTCGATTGCGGTCCATTGCGGTACTGAGGGCGAGAAGCGAGGAAGGGCGGTCGCTGCAGAGAGTGAGCAATCGCCGGCGTCGAAGAGGCAGGCGCAGCGATATTTGACTGCCTTGCGGGCCGCAGCAAACATCCCGCACGTGGCTCCAAGCCGCCACCACTGGACCCTGATCGTCTTCTCGAGCCCCTTCTCTCCCCGCGCGGAGACCAATGCTTGTGCAGCTGAAACTGCGCCCCTTTGCCGCGTCAGGCCCGCGCACGACCAGAGGACGTCGTCCGGAAGAATGCGAGACGGCCAAGGCGACGTCCGCGCAATTTGCCCCCGCTGTGTCGCCCGCCCTGGGGAAGTACCGGGCTATTCTCAAGCCACGGGCGGCGGAGTTTTGCGCCCGGAGGCTAGCAATGCGAATACGTCGAGCAGGAGAGGTCGGTACAGCTTCGCTTGCGTTTCCGTTTTCGTATAGTCGTGCCGGCTGGTCTCGATCTCGGGTTCTCCTTCCACCCTGCTGGCATTGTTCCAGTTCGCCCGCATCCGCTGCCTCCCTTGCGGAGCTCTTTCAATGAATTCCGGGCCGGTATCCACAGGACGCTGCGCGGCTCGAGGACGAGCGTGCCAACACGCCGGAGGTTCAGCGGGCGTCGCTCGTGCAAACATGCCAACCCCTCCTGTTAAGCCGGCCAGATGCAGGGCCGTTGCTGGTAGCGTTCCTGGATGCAGAGGTTCGCCAGGAACTGGCTGTCCCAGACGTGCGCGCCGGCATGCACAATGCCTGTTACTTTGTGCTCCGAGTCGTCCGCACAAGCTACGTTGTTGAGCCAGGCCGTGTTTCCGGTTTCTTCCAGAGTGCCGCGCTTCTTGACTCGAGACCTTGGACGACATTGGCGCCACCGCAATGTCGCCCTGTCCAGCGGCGCTGTGGCCCAGTCCCCGTTGAGAGAATATCCACCCCCTTTCGGCAATCAAGGCAGACGTTGTGCAACGCCAAGGCAGCTGCGGGGCAGCGACGGGTGCGCAAAAGAATACGTAAACATGTGCGGAAGCCGCCTCTCGCTATCGTTACGCGCGAGCTGAGAATCCGTGGTCTGTGCCCGTGGCTGAGCGGCAACGCCCCTTCTCTCGGCAGCACCCAGAAAGCCTCAGCCAGTCGGAGCCAGCTTCGTTGAATTGCGGGAGGGCTCTGGGCCTGAATGCCTTGTGTCTCCGTCTGTGGCGGGCCAAGATATGGCCTGGACCGAAAGCCCCTGCGAGCCCCTGCGTCCGTGTCAAAGGAACGCTCCAGGAATACTCCTAAAGCTGAACATTGGCAAAGGAAACCAGGCTAACGCAGTCACCCGTTCGCAAAATTAGCAGCACGGTTGGCGGCGTTCACGGGCTCACGACGGCCCCATCTCCACGGGGTCAGAAGTGACCGTCTGGTTGCTCCAAAGGTGCGGGCGGGATCATTCGAGGTGTTCGCACAACAGCAGATGGGATTGGAAAGCCGGCATCTGGACGGAGCTCGCCTTTTTCCTCCCGGCTGCCTGGAATGGTGACGGCGTAGGTGCCAACCTCGAGGTCGGGACCGTTGTTCTTCGGTCTCTCTTAGCGCCACGGAGTCTTACATAAGTATAGAGGGTGCAAATCCGGGGCGGACTAGCCATCCACGGTACCCAATTCTGCACCCAGTGGAGAACAGGCCTCAGCCGTCGACGATGCTCGGGCGATGCATGGCAGCATGGGTCGCAGCGAACATTATGCAGCAGCGCCAGTGTTCCGGAAAAGGCCGGGAGAGACACGAGGGATGCATGGCCGCGCGCTAGGCTTGGGTGGTGAGCGAGAGCGAGAGGGCGGGCCGGCGAGGCCCGGGGGAACGAGCGCGGGCGTTGAGCGATGGGGACACGCGCAGAGGCGGGCGGTGCGGGTGGCAGCAGCTGGAGAGTGTGCGCGAAGTCCGACGAGGAGCAGAGAGGTCGAAGAAGAGCGCTGGTGGAGGCCGGAGGCTGCTTATTCACTCGCAGCTCGACGCATCCGAACGCCGAGCGCCGAGCATCTTCCGTCGGGCCTGCACCCTCCCTGTTCCGAGCACGAGGGAAGTCTCCCGCTGCATCAAGGGATCAGGCGTGCATGCGAAGAAACGAGCACGGGGGACGGAGAATGGAGGAGGGCCTGGTTGGCTCTGGGGGCGGCGGATCCGCGTGTTATCGATAAGGCGGCGCGGCTCTCTCCCTCTCTCTCCCTCCTCTCCCTCTTCTTCCTCCTCTCCCGCCTCTTGCTCTTCCGTCCCCTTGCGCTCTCCAGCCACGTCTCCGTCACCCTCCCAGCTCCATCCCTCCTCGGCGGCCGCCATTGGCGCCACTCCCGCCCCTGCACGCCCAGCCATGTCCGCCCCGCCCCTCTCGAGGATTAAGGACCTTGTTCGACACCGCATTCTTCGCCTCCTACCGCCTTGATCAGTGCCCGCAGAAGCGCAACCACCCGCCGCGCTGTAGCCCTACGCCGTCGCGCTCCCAGATGCTTCAGCCACGGCCGCCACTGTCTGAACGCCGACCCGACTCCACGGACCCTCCAGCAGTGTTGGCCTCCCACGCGTAGATGGAACAAGGCTTCCTTCATTCTCGGCTCCTCCTCTACTCTGCTCAGCAAGGTCCGTTCGCGCGTAGCACTGTGGTGCCTCATCCGTTTCGCAGTAGTCGCGCCGCGCCAACCTGGTTCCGCCCACCGACGTGATGTTTTCGCCCGTCCACACGCCACCATGACTGCCGGTGCCCGATTCCTTGCGCCCCGCCCCCCCCAAGCAGTGTGAATTGAACGCCAACATATAATCCTGACGTGGAAACGCAGGGAGAGGGAATGCCCAGAAGCACACGCCCGCCCGCCATTTTGCAACTGGCTTGCGTAGCACCGACACTCGGTCGCGTCGGAAGGATTTTTCAGCCTGGCAGGTGTCCAGCCACGAGCTTCGCCGCTTTCGTCCATCTCGAATTCGACTAGACTAGCTGCGCTGCCTGACACTGCCTGCTCATTGCTGTGTCCGCGAACCTACTTTGACGGCCGCAGCGTAGGCCGATCGCAAGCAACGCTCGGGAAAAAAAAAAAAAAAAAAAAAGCCTAGGGAAAAAGTGAGAAGTCGAGTCCTAGGTGAAGTAGACGCAGGATCAGGCTGGAATTACTGAGGGTGACAACCCCTTCCAGAAAAAGAATATCTTCAAGGAGGAGGTTGCAGAGCACTCGGTGCAGTAGAAAACGACAGCAAAGAAGTGTGCTGCTAACGGTGCCGGAGTTTTATGCTCGACTCATTTACCACTGTATGCACCTTCTGTCACATAATGCGCCAGCATTACTTTCTTCCACGCGTAACTCCTCCACGTCCGCATGGGTCTACGTCTCTCCCTTTGCCAATGTGCTGCGATGATGCATTCCTACAACACTCGTGTGTTTGGTACTGCCTGTCTTTTCTCGAACGTTTCTGTCATGGCTTAAATAGAAGATTGGGTCGGGTAAGTCCTAACATAGTACGACCAGTGCACATACGGGTGCTTATAGATCTGGGTTTAGAACTTTAATCGATGTTACTCAGAAGTGTTCGATGTTCCCTTTCTGTAGTATGTATAGTAGAGGCTCTACCGTACCAAAAATAGATAAAGTATCTAATTAGAGACTTAAGGAAGTAATTTTTAACTTTAATCCTACTTTTTGCCTAATCTTATGCTAAAGGATTAAGAAGGATACCATGCTTTACAAAAGTCCACACGTCATGTGACGGGCCGTTTTACTTTGTATATTTTCTAATAACGTCACTGAAGATACTCTAACCGGTGCAGTGGCCGAGTGGTTAAGGCGCTACGTTTAGGAATTGATCCAAACCGTAGTGGGAAACCGCGTGCGTTCGAACCGCACCTGCATCAACATCTTTTCTTTTTTCTTTGCTCAGTGCCGAATTGTGATGTTGATAGTGCATGCTCTGCTCTTTTGGGCCATGCGGAGCGGTGCAATTTTGGTTCTGAGAAGATGCAGCCACGTCAAAGCTGAAATGCGATCAGTTCGTCGAAATTTACCTTTTCGATGCACAGCGACCGCCGTTTCATGATACACTCTTTTGCCTTGTAGAACGCCGACCAAGTAGCAGGCCAGGACTGGGTACGAAGCCACTGAATGGCGGGCTGTGAGGGACTCACCTTGTTACCGAATCAGTAACAAGGCCCTGCAGGCGTATCGCGTTCAAGATGCATGCATGAAGCGTATTTTGCATATGCATCGATTCATGTCGCGTCTTCCATGCAGCCATGCCAGCTCTTCACAAGCCAAATATGCATCCGGTCTGCACGCCACCCGTCTCGAAAGCCACCGAGCAGTTTTACGGCGGGGGCTGCGGAAATCCTCCCGCTTACCCCTTCCGGAGGTTCCGTCTCCCCGCTGACACATTACCACATCCGGCGAAGCTGGCAAGTAGTTTGACATTAGTGTTGGTGGCTGTAGCAGGAGAGGCGTTATTTTCATCCCGGCAAATGTCCCGGCTCGCGATCAACTGAGACAGGATCACGAGAACACGTAAGTTCATCCGTCACTACAAGTGGCTCCAGCCTGACTATCCTCGGAACAGGTTCCTCTCGCTTTCCGACAGACTCTGCGCTTCCATATTCTCAAGTTGCTGATCACTCAATGTCCCCGCATCATCCTTTGAGAAGGATCTTGCTGCCGCCACAATTCCACCGTCCTTTTGTGAAGTCCGAAGCGCATCCAAGCGAATCGACTTTCTCCCAGCGGTTGATAGGTTGTCCGTGAACGGCAGGTGAGCATCCTGTCCAGAGGGCCGTGTAGTTGAAGGGTAGCCAGTGCTGTGCAGGAAGCGAGGGAACATCCGTTGCAGGGCCTTTCTCAGTGCCGGCAGAGACGCGCAGGTGATGGCGACAAAGACCTCCAACGCAGACCATGTTATGGGCTCGATGTTGTTCCACGTCGCATCCCTGCTGTCTGAGTTCCTGATCACGTAAATCAGCCTGACCACGGTCGTAATGCAGCCGCTGGGTCGAGCTCCGTCAGCACTACTTGGGGGGCATGTGGGCGGGTCCGACTCACAATGAACCCAGAGCAAAGATGCCGATGAGAGCATACCTCTCCTTTCCCGACATTTTCAATGAGCTGATAGCTGGGACCGGAAGCAGGATTACGAGCAGATCGCTGCAGATGTTGAGGCTGCTTTGAGCAACATACAGCCGAGTGAGGTCCATGCAGCTCCGCAGGTCTTGGCTGGCCCAAAATTTCGAGACTGGGGTGCAGATAAAGACGGCGAAGAAGAACGCCTGGGTGAGCGCAATGACGAGGAAACACAGCGCGCAGATACAAGCGATGCGGGTGGCTGGCGCTGCGGCGAAGATCCGGAGATACTGCACGACGATGGATATCTTCGTTAAACCTAGTGCGAGCGTATAAAAAATGCTTTCGATCCAGTAATACTGCCCGGGATTCGGCATGATTAGTTCTGATGCTCGTCGGCGGGACGGGGCCGGTGAGGAATGAACGGACCTTGGAAATGGTAGAGACCTCAGCGGCTGCTAGATCGTAGGTGTGTTTCCCAAGCCCCTGGTTTACTAGGTGCACAAGCAAACCGGCCATTATTATGGAGCAGACCTCACAGTTCGTCAACTAAATTCTGTTGGTGGACCAAATCAGACTCACCGATGCCGCCAGGAGAATCCAATCCTCCCATCCCGGACTTCGTACGATGGCCAAGCGAGTGTAGAGGCGTAAAATGACCATACATGTCGAGAGAAGTGTAAACGCGGCTGCCACCGGTATAATGGTCCCGCCCCGATCTTCAACTGAGCCTGTGTCTCTCAAGCTATGAGCAAGCCGGGCGATGCGGTATGAAGATCCCATGAGGCTCGGCAGGTGTCAAAGTTACCCCAGGTCAAGCAAAACCTTCGGGCTACTACTCTTACTTTTGTATTTTGAGCAGCGACAATCTGGGCTTGGGCTTAATTCCCACCGGTGGCACACCTCACCCCTTCTCCCGTTGCCAGCCGCATTCGGCCCTAAATCCTACATCCATCGCTTTCAGTAGCCCTATCAGAGCCCCGCAGTAACTCCCCGTACCTGGTTTCACCAGCGGGTCGACCCCGGACCGCTGCATATGCGGCCTTGCGCCAACATTCGTATTATCCAGGTAAAAGAGGTAGTAAAACATGAAGCTGCATGCTGGGGCGTGAGAATGCGCTTTCGATTACTCATGACGTGCGGAGTAGGATGAAGGATGCTCAACTGAAGATGGTAGACAGACCGAGAGCTGTACTATTTTGGACACGCATGAACGGATCTCGGTCTTGGAGACTTAGAAATAACTTCCCTTAACGCAGCGTCCCTTTGTCGAGGTTACCGCGAGGAAAGGCGGCACTACCCAGGGATAATCGGACTGTGGATTACTCAGCTCACTGATCAGCATCACAGATCTACTTCAGGTATAGGCAATGAGGCTCGAGTGATGGTCTCCGACGGTGCCCCGATGATCCTGTTCGAGTAATGTCGTGCATCATCTAAGGGAATGATGGCGTTTCTTCGGCTTGCTCACCCGGCAGTCCGCGATTCCACGCCAGAAGTTGCCCCCCACTAAATAAAAAAAAAAAAGAAAAAGAAAAAGAAGAAACCGAGTCACGCCTGGGCAAGCGCCTGCTTTCGTGGTGAATTATATGATTGACTCCGTCATGGCTCAGGGGCAGATGCGATATATATTGGGCTCAGGTGCCTGGCGAAGCTGTAACTCTCCTACACGCGTCAACCAAGCAAGAAGTGGCTTCATCACGGAGTGGGCCGCGCTGGCTATGCTTCCAGAAAGAAGCTATTCTTCAGCCGAGGCATAGTCCCATGAATCTAAAGAGATAGCGGTCGGGCATTGCGGTTGCAAATGAGATGAGTTGGTTCTTCGTCGTTTCACACGAGTAGCGTTGCAGAAGGCTGTGGTCGGGCTTATTTCCCGGGCTGCAAGGAGATGCGGAGCTAAAACAAAAAAAAAGTTAGAAATACGAGCAGCACTGGAATATATATTCTTCGGCGACGTCGGTAGCTTTCTAGAAAGTCTTTTGCAGCCCCCAGGCGTGCGACCGACACCAGCTCCTGTTCTCCCAGGCCTCATCACCCATTGGTGGGATATTCAGAACGCCCAGATTCTTGCCACTTTCTGCCAGCTCTCCCAACGCTGTCTCGGATCTGCCGGTGGCTCTCTCGGTACGGGAAGCGATTGTGGGGCAATAATGTCCGGGGCGCGGCAGTCCCCCCCGGGGTTGATGCTGCGGGGCCATCTCCACGCGCTCGGCCGCAGCCGCCATGTATCCGGGACAGCCTCGAATGGACTGGCAACGCCGTTCCGCCAATCATCGGTTTGTACGGCCTCTATACCTCCGGATTTTCCATTGTGGACTTCCCTCGTCCGCGAACGCCGAGCGTCTTTAATGGCCAAGCACCCGGAACAGAGGGCCTTTTATCTCCTTGCCTTTTCGGTCGAGCTGCACTACCATCCACAGTCCCAGTCACAGCCATGCTTTTGCTACGCACGCTAGGCGTAGCTTGGTACGTTGCTGCCTCGGCTCAGGCTGCACCGCTCGTGTCCAACTTCTCCGAACGACCGGTCATTTTCCGAGGGCAAGAGATGCACAATTTGCTTGCATTTGGAGACTCCTACACCTACGTCCAAGGCACCCAGGGCCACTGGAACTATAGCTTCATATCCGACGCTTTCAACTACAGCTTTACCCCGGACCAGCTGCTCTCCAGCCAGATCGTCAAGAATACCACCAGCTCAGGAGGTCCCAATTGGGTCGAGTATCTAACGGGCTGCTACGAAGGGCTGCCAGCAGCGTGTCCGCGGACAAAACTTTGGGACTTTGCCTTCGCTGGGGCGGACATCAGCGCGGAATAGTCAGTCACCTGGACGGAAACATATCCGGCGAGATCCTGAACTGACTCGAGCGTAGCCTGCCGTTGCATCACAACTACACCGTGGACCTGGACGACCAGGTAAAGCAGTGGGATCTGTACGCCCGCGAGGCGTTGCGGCTCGAGCCAAAGTAAACTTTGGTTGCATTCTGGATTGGGTGCGGCCCTCCGCACTGTCCCTTCAAGTACCTGTCGGCTGACAGACGTGCAGGATCAACGACATCAATGACAGCGACAAATTTACCAACGGCAGCTTCGCGGCCTGGTATGAGAAGCTAGTCGACAAGTGGTTTGAGTCTGTCGTGTGTAGCCCCTTTTCCTCGCGCTCTTCCGTCATGGTGTTGACTCGGTGCTCACCGATGCCGGCTCCCTTCGGCGAATTTCGTTAATTAACTTGCACGCACAGGAACTCGTGTATAGCAGAGGCTACAGGAACTTCCTGTTCGTATGTGGCGTCAGGTCCCTCGTATTATCGTAGGTTACGGCTGACACCGTCAAGATGCTGCCTCCGCCGCTCGAGAAAACGGCGTCGAACCTTGCAAGCGCCAATCCGCTGCCTAACGCCACGATGATGGGGCAATGGAATGCGGCGGTGCAGTCGCGGGTTTCAGCCTTTCGGGCGGGCCACAATGATTCAAGCACATTCGTGTTCGACACCTACACGTTCCTCAACGGCGTGCTGGCAGACCCGGCGAAATACAGCATCCACAACACCACGGGGTGAGTACAGCACACTCGCTCAGCCGGCCTAGGGCGCGGGCGACGTCAGGCAGTGCTAAGACCGTGTGCCAAGTTACTGCCAATCCTACGCTCAATCAGACGTGCTGTGGAACTACGCTGCGTACGGCTGCCAGCCGATACAGCAGTACTTCTGGTTCAGTAAGTCAAGCGCCCGGGATGCAGCGGAAATGGAGAGGACAGCAGCTCATCAACTTGGCTTTACAGACTCTGGGCACATCACATTTACTGTGCATCAGATTATCGCCACCGAGCTTCTGAAGCAGTTGGCGTAAGGCCGCGAGAGGAACACGCAGGAACGTCTTCGTACATTACATAGGATCACGCTTGGCCTTGAAGAATGCGGCGCAGACGCGTCAGGCAGACTGTTCTCATCTCCTTGTCGGCTGTTCAGGGACGGTGATCTGCTCTTGGCGTTTCATAGAGTGGGCCCGACGACACTCGGCAAGAAGGCTTGCCGTGCTTGCGTCGAAAGCAAAGATTTCCGCCGGCGCGGGTCCAGCCGAGGAGGCGGCCTGTCTGACTGTTCTGTAGCGAAGAAGACTTCAAAGACAACCACGCAGAGAGCGCGGTGCGAGGGCAAAGTGAGATCTCGGCAGGCGACCGTGGATGCGGTCTCTGTTCCCCACAACACACATCCACCAGCTAGCGCCAATCCGCTCGCCCCAGCGCGGGGAAATCACAGGCATCGCCCATCACATCTGTCTATCCCGCCAGCACATCAATCGACTGCTGCATCCCCGGACAGGGGCGTCTCCCGGGCGAGCTTTGAATTGCCGGAACGGCCAATCCTTCGTCAACGGAAGCTGATTTCTCCGCCCAACCAGGCCTCCCGACCCATGCGCTTTCGCGGACGGTCTGTGTCCTAGTCCCTCGCGCCAAGCAGGGCCAAGCAGCCCGTTAGATGTCTCGCGGGCTGCTCAGGCACGCATTTGGTGGATCTTGGCACGGAGGAGGAGAGGGACCCACCACCATCTCCATGACCTGCATGCGCGGCGGCCTGCATTTCCGGCCAAGGGATCTTCTGGTGCTGCAGAGGGAAAAGAGAACAATGCATGTCCCACATCATGCCAGAATATAAGGCTGCCCTGGACGGCTGTTTCGTTTCGTTTCTTTCGTCACTGGAGCCCTCCTTTCCTTCCGTTGCCCCTCGCTCACTTCCCAGCACAAACGCGGGGTCGACGCTTGCTCCGATTCCGGCGCCATGAAGCTTTCTTCCTTTGCCGCCGCCGCGGCGCTCTCCGCTTCCACGGCCGCCGCCCAGGCCCAGCAGAAGTACTCGACTTGGATGGCCGACTCCCTCATCCTCAAGAACATCGCGGCGGACAACCACTACACAAATGCCGTCCTCTACCGCGGGATCGACCTCGTCTACAAGGCGTACGGCAATGAGTCGTACTACACCTGGGTCAAGGAGCAGCTGGACCAGATTGTCAGCGACAACGGCACCATCGCGACCTACCCCACGGACAAGGACTCGCTCGACGACATCCTGCTGGGCCGCGCTCTGCTGGAGCTGTACGGCCAGACCAACGCCACCAAGTACAAGGCGGCGGCCGGCCTGCTTCGCGAGCAGCTCAACTTCCAGGCGCGCACGCCCGCTGGCGGCTTCTGGCACCGCGTGCCCACGTACCCCAACCAGATGTGGCTGGACGGCATCTACATGGCCGACGTCTTCTACGCCCAGTGGACCGCCGCCTTTGAGCCCACCAACACCACCGCCTGGGACGACATCCTGCTGCAGTACGAGCTGATCGAGCAGCACCTGCGCAACAAGACGTCCAACCTGCTGTACCACGGCTACGACGAGCTGAAGAAGGCCGTCTGGGCTGACCCGGTGACGGGTGCCTCGCCCCACGTCTGGGATCGTGCTCTGGGCTGGTACGTCATGGCGCTCCTGGACGTGCTCGACTACTTCCCCAAGGACCACGCCGGCCACCAGAAGCTCATCGACTGGTACGTCGCGTGTGCGGACGGCATTCTCGCTGCGCAGGACGCCGAGACCGGCGGCTGGTGGCTGGTCATGGACGAGCCGTACCCGGGCATGGCTGGCAACTACATCGAGAGCTCCGGCACCGCCATGTTCACCTACGGTCTGCTCAAGGGCGCGCGCATGGGCTACATCAGCGACGAGAAGTACACCGCCGCTGCGACCAAGGCATACGAGCTCATGACCACTGAGTACGCTGTTGCCAACGCTACCGGCGGCATGCTGAACTGGGAGGGTACCGTCGAGGTCGGCAGCTTGAGCGGCAATGCTTCCTACCAGGTGGGTCTCCAATTCTCCTTCACCGCTACATCCTCATCCTTCGTGAATGATCTGCTAACACGCGGCCTGGCTTCAGTACTACATCGGCGTCCCGCTCGCCGAGAACGACCTGAAGGGCGCTGGTCCCTTCATCTACGCCGCTCTCGAGTACGAGGCCTTCACCGCGTAGAGAGGTGTATCTGGAGTAGCTGTACATACCGTAACGCTTTTATCATATTCACTGTCCAAATATTTCACGACGAAAAAAAAAAAGAAATGGAGACGCATTTGCCAATGACCATGGCGGGCCCGTCCGCGTGACTGCTGCCCGAATGACCAATCACGTCTATTTATATCCCAGCTGCTACGCCGCTTACGGAGACGCCTGGCCGGCCGGAGAAATTCCTGTTACGCGTAGGCGCTCCGATCTGCAGCATCACGTGTCCAATCACTGCCGCAGTAGATGACGAAGTCTGATTATAGGCGCCTCTGGCGGCTATCATTCGTTGCTCCATCTCCGATGCAGAATTGCTTTGTATACTGCTCCTCATTGCGCCCATGCTATCTACTAGGGAATGCACCAAGTATGGACATTAAGATTAGGGTTCGATCAAGATCCAAGCAGGCCGGGTATACTGACCAAACACCGTCTCCTCTCTAAATGTGAAAGCCTGTCGTACGCCGGTCATCCTTCGTAAAACTCCCTTGAAAAAGAGAAGGGGGGGAGGGGGACGAAAAAGAAAATAATGGCAAAGACCCAAAAAACGAATGTAACGGAAGACCGTATATACTCCCAAACAGAGAGAGGAAAAGAGGAGGTATGGGAAGGGAAAATAGGCATGAAAAGCAAAAAGACGTTACTTCATCATCATCATCATCATCATCATCATCATCATCAGAAGAGAAGAAGAAGAAGAAGAAGAAGAAACACCAGCATCATCAACAACCAGCCCCCAAAAACCCTTACAACCACCTATCTAGCTCGCCATAAGGCGGGAACCCTCTCCTCCTGCCAGCCCCGCCCGCCCTCCTCCCGCCATCATCGTCCCACCTCACCCTCCTGCCGCCACTGCTGCCCGCCGGCGGCGGCGCCCCCGGCCGCGCCATCTGATCGCGGAACGCCTGCCTCCGCACGTTCTCGAGCGCCTGGTTCGTGGCGGCCCTGACGGCGAACGCGGACGCCGGGGCCGCGCCCGTCGCCGCGTGCGGCTCGGCCACGTGGGCGTGCGCGCTGTACGACACGGCGCCGGCCGGCCTGTACGTGTAGCCGGTGCCGGTCGTGCCGACGTCAATGATGGGGGCGTCGGCCCTGCGGGAGCTGCGGCGGGCGGCGGTGTTGGGGCGGGCGTGGGCGCGGCTGCTGCTGCCGCCACTGCCGAGGGGGCGGCGGTACGCGCCGGGCGGGGAGACGTGGTGGGCGGTGCTGCCGCCGCTCGACGAGCCGTAGACGGGGCCGGTGCCGTAGGAGAAGCCGCGGCCGCTGGCGATGCGGGCCGTCGTGCGGGTCGAGCTGCCTGGTTCACCGGTGAGCGGGGCGGCCCGGCGCAGGGTGCGGTGCGAGTCCGGGGCGGGGGCGGCAGAGCGGGTGTAGTGGTGGTGTTGGTGCTGGGAGGAGCGGGAGGAGGAGGGGTGTTGGTGATGGGCGGTCCTGTGGGCGTGGCCCGGGTGGTGCAGGGCGCAGGACGCGCAGGGATGAGGATCGGGGTGTGGTTTTGGGGGGCCGCGCTTGGTGCCTCTACCTCTCAGCTTGCCGGAAGACTCGTACTTCGAGGATTTGGTCTTGGGTTTCTTGGGGGAAGGCGGGTTATGGTAGGAGCTGTTGGGTCTGGCTTCGCGGACTCGTTTGTTATTTGTGGCGGTGGTGGTATGATATGTGCCGTCATTGCGGGCGTAGAGAGAGGATGTTGCGGCAGGGCGAGGTGCTAGTAGAGGGGTACCGTCGGTCGAAGAGGAGTATGAGATCGGGCGCCGGCGGGGAGCAGATGTATTTGCTTTGGCGGCCTTTTTCTTCTTATTTGAAGATGGCGCTTGTGCTGGCCAGAACCAGCAGCACACCATGATGCCGCTGTATTCCAGGCGTTGAAGGTGCGGTGACTGTTGTATGATGGTGGCGGCGATGTGTGTGGGGAGTTGGTGTTTGGGGAAAGACTTTCAGGCCTCAGAGCGAGCGCGCTCTTTAGATGGGAACGGAAAGCAGCGTTTATTCTGCACGTCCTGCTGGTCTTCTTCTTCTTCTTCTTCTTCTCGTTCGGAAGATTCAGCGTGAGGTTGGTGGTCCTGAGCCTGGTGGTCTGCTTGCTGAGCGGGACGCCTTTTCCGAAGGCGATTGCGCGGAGCAGGCAGGCAGCTCTTCGGCTCCGCCTCTTCTTCCTCCGGCCGGGGTTCTTGTTTCTTTTTGGAAGCGAAGAGGGCGCAGCGCCGGTTGGGCTGCGGCTCCTCTTCGTCTTTGTGTTGTTTGTTGGGGCAGCAGCAGTAGTAGACGCAGGGCGATACACACTCCCAAACTAGCACAGCGGTCTTGATGATCCTGAGAAGCTCAGCAAGGGGTATCATTTCGACTCGGATTGAACGAGAGAGGAGTAGACCTTACAACGAGGCGGCCAACAACTAGGGTGTGTGTATGACAGACGAGAAAAACCAATGCAAACACTCTCTCCAAGGCCAACTTGAAAGGCTCCACCGCAGGACTCAAATACGCCTTCCCAACACCTCGCCTTCTTCACGCGGCAGTCTCAAGCAGAGCGTGCTCACATCTGACCGCGATGCAGCGAGTGACCTGCTTGTCGGGCGGGCGTAGCGTCCACCCTTCCCGCGAGAAAAGTCAGCACACAGGCGCGCCTTATGAGCATACCACGGGCATGCGCAGGGGCGCCCAGCGTGCAACGGGGAAAAGGGGAGAAAACGAGGGCGAGGCGTGCGAGGGCGGAAGGCTGCTCAGAGCAGCAGCAGCATGGGGGCGGAGGCGCGCACCAGTTTCGGAATGACCATTTTGCATGACACGAGCGCGAGCGTGATCTTAAAAGGGCAGAGAGGGAAGGAGGAGGGAAACGGCGCGTTCGACACGGGGCCCGCCCGGTGGGTACGATGACTGAGTTTTGAGGCGGGCATCTCGTGCACAGCTGAGGAGAAGATGGTGGTGACCCTCCTTGTCATGGTGGGCCGCCGCCGCCCATGTGATGGTGCTCGTGATCACTTTGGCTGCAGTCCCGCCCTCCCGCCTGCGCCCGTTCCTGCAAGCGCTGCGTCATTGCGACCGGACCAGAAGCAGGAACCCGCAGGAAGAGCAGCAGCAAGCGATAGGCCGGCCTGTCTGGGCCTGCCGTCCACTGCAAAAGCAACAAGCGCGGACGCGCACGCCCTGGGGGGCGGTCTTGGGGGCGCGGCACGCGGTGGCTGGCTGCTGCGGACCGCCCCCGCCGGCTGCCCACGCTGCCGGGACTGCAGACGGGGCCAGTGTGCTCGCATGGGGGCAGCTCGTCATGAACACGGGTGATGGGCGCGGAAGACGGTCCGAAAGAGGTAGGGCGCGAGGAGGATAAGAGGGAAAATATGCCATACACACACATACACTACCTACTTACAGCGAGAAATGGTATCTAGATCTCTGGTCTATCTGCTGACGATGATGATTCTGGGCACACTTCCGCGTGCGCCACCCAAGCGCCGGACTCCATCCAAGGAAAATGATGACAGCTTTCTGTCTTTGTCTAGTCATCTCAAAAGTAAGCGCTCCGCGATCAAATGCCCCAGAAGCCGCTCCCTCTCCGCACGGGGCTGCCGTTTCCCGCGCTCGACGTCGCCGCGCTGTACCCCGAATCCCTGCCGGGGTCGTCGTCGTCGATGTCGATGTCGAATTTCTCCTCGCCCGCCTCGCCTTTCTCGTCGCCCGCGTCCCAGGCCTTCTGCTGCGCGCCGCGCGTGTTCCAGCGCAGCGTCCGGCCGAGGCTATCGAACCACTCGGTCGGCCGGCTGAGCACCGTCGGGAAGGGGTACTGCGACGCGGCGATGGTAACGTGGTCGCCCTGTCGCAGCTCCACGCGGCCCTTGCCGTCAAAGGCACAGTAGGCCGTGGCGCGGCTGTTGCGCGGGACGGCGACGCGGAGGAGCATGCTGTCGTTCAGCAGCATGGGGCGGAAGGAGAGGGTGTGAGGGCAGATGGGGGTGAGGAGGATGGCAGGGATGTCGGGGTGCACCAGCGAGCCGCCCGCCGAGAGCGAGTAGGCGGTGCTGCCCGTGGGCGTCGAGAAGATACAGCCGTCGGCTTGCACGATGGTGAGCAGCTCGTTGTCGCCGTAGAGCTCGAGGTTCGAGACGTACGGGCTGGGCCCGCGGTCAATGACCAGCTCGTTGAGCACCTCGTACTGCTCGGCCTCAAGGTGGGCGGGCGACTCGGGGTCGGAGGCGTCGTGGTTGGGATTAGCGCGGTAGACGGTGCAGGTAAAGCGCATGCGCAGGTTGACGCGCATGCCTGCATCGCCCATGACGCGCGACAGCTGTCCCTTGTAGCTGTTGAATTCGAAGTTTGTGAGGAAGCCGAGGCTTCCGAGGCTGAAGGACAGAATGGGCGGCACAATGCGCTGAAACAGCCAGCTCGTGTACAGCACGGTGCCGTCGCCGCCGAGCGTGAGCACCAGGTCGAATTTCTCGGGCATGGAGA
This sequence comes from Macrophomina tecta, assembly GCA_024180945.1. Taxonomy (NCBI): domain Eukaryota; kingdom Fungi; phylum Ascomycota; class Dothideomycetes; order Botryosphaeriales; family Botryosphaeriaceae; genus Macrophomina; species Macrophomina tecta. The sequence continues at coordinate 126,016 of JAKSGN010000001.1, forward strand.
GACAGAGCTCAGGAGTCCAGTAGCGCAGCATGGAGCCGAAGCGCTCGTCCTTGGCCAGCAAGCTCTGCGCATCGAAGCGGCGCGAGTTGCGCAGCTTGTGGTCGACGTAGACGTTGACGCCGACGTCGCGGCCGTGCCGGGGGGTGGTGAGCAGCCAGTCGGCGAGCTCGCGCGTCAGGTCGACGAGCTGGTTGTCGCGGGCCTTGGTGACAATCATGACATTCTTGACGGCAATCTTGACGGGCCGGCGCTGCAGCTGCTTCGAGACCTCGCGCACGCCCGTGGCCGTCTGCAACAGGCGCGAGTGCGACATGCCGTCGTCCTCGCGGATCTCCTCGAGCACCTTGTCGATGTTGACGGCCGCATCGAATTTCTTGTGGAAGAAGCACGGCGAGGCCAGGGCGGTGATCTTGCTGGCCGTCAGGCACTCGGGATTCAGCGTGAGGTCCGCAATGGCGCCCGAGAGGCGCTTCCGCGAAAGGGCCGGGCGGGCCTGCTGCTGGTCCTGCTGCTCGCGGTTGTTCTGCAGCAGGCCGTTGATGGACGAGGCGATGGACATGTTGGAAGTGGGCGGCGGGCGGCTGGCGAGCGCCTTCATGATCGTCTGGCGCGGAACCGAGTCGATGGACACGGCGTTCTTGCGATGTCGGCGCTCGCGGAAGGACTTGTGGGGCCGGTCTTCGTCTCGCTCGTGGAGGTGTGACGGAGGGGAGAGGCGGGTGGAGGCGGCGACGGGCGTTGGGCACTCGCTGGCGTCTTGTAGGAAGGAGAGCGATGCGGTGGCCGTCGGGGTTTGTCCGCTTACTTCCAGCGACGGAGATATGAGTGGTGAGGTCGCAGGCTGATCGCCGCCGGCAAGGCTATCTCCGGACGGTGCAGGCCTGGGGCTCTGGAGTGGGTGGTGGACAGCGGGCGTCGAGACGCTCCTCAGCCGTGCCGCGGGCTTGCGGCGGGGGGAGGGTGAGGGGGACGAGGCGCGGTAGAGTAGGCCATGGTGGGAGGCGGGATCGCGGCTGGGGTGGGCGAGGGCATCGTGGATGGATAAAGGCTGCTGCGATGCGGAGCCCGGAGAGCTGTCGGCCACGGCCATTGTGATTACGGATTATGCGCTATTGCCGGCTTTTCCGTTTTCCGCGCTGCGCTGTCTCGCCTCCAATAATGCCCCGAACTTCCGCCTCTGCTTCGCTCGCTTGCTTCTCTCTCTCTCTATCTCTCTCTCTCTCTCTCTCCCGCCGTCACCGCCGCGGCGCCCTCTGATTCGCGGCCGGCGTGATGCGGCTTGCTGCTGCTCTTCCTGCACGGCGTGCCTGACGCCTTGCAGTGTGCCTACAGAAGTCGGGGTGCGTGATGCAGGGTGACGCACAGCGACCGATGCAGCCGAGATCCAGTCCCAGCCGCGGGTGTATTATTAATTCGGATGTCGCACCGAGGTCTGCGCGGAGGGCGGAGTCGAGGCGCGCCGCGGTCGAAAAGGAGTCCTGCTCGGTCTTCGATGGGGCAAGAGATGAGGGCAAAGGGTACAACAAAGAGTGTACACGAAGGGAAGGGTGGCGGCCTGAAGCTGGAGAGCTGGAGCAACGGACACCTCTGCGCCTCTTAACCCATCGCACAACATCTTGCCGGCGAATCGCTGCGGCGCGTGTGGAGACGTCTCATCCATGTGCTGCTCTGTTAAAAGCCGCAAGGTACTTTGACACCGGACATGCCTCAGGACCGGCGCGCCCCATCTGGCCCCTCGCCCGCCGCCTGCAGGCCCCAAGCTTCGGCCAAGCTTCGACAAAGACCGGTCGTCTGTCAGAAGTGTTCTCTTTCGGACATGCGAGATGGCTGGCGTTCGAAAGGGGGAGGTGTTGATTCGCTGCACCGCGCCGCTTTGGCGTCGAGCTCCGCTACTTGAAGGCGGCACGGGAAGGAAGGCGTCACGGTGGCACTCAATCAACCCGCATTCCAGCGTTGCTCAGGGGCCATCACATTCCGGATGCCAGAGGCGTCTTCCCCGGCGGCTATCGCGTACCAGTCCCAGCTACCAGGACGCTGTGAGACGTCTCAGCCGCATACAGATTCCTGCAACACCACGCCCAGCACGGACGATGCCGCTTCAGGCAAGGCAAATCCTCCGACGGCAGCACGTGTCGCCCCCGCGCGCATCCGGCTAAGACGGCTGGGGTCTAGCTGCTGAGACTGCTCCAGCCGGAGCATCAAACACCATCGTCCAGCTGCGCGATGCGCTGCCTTCTCCTCCCACCCGCACTGGCTTGGCGCGCATGGCAGAGCCGCCCTGTGCCAATCTTGTTCTCGCCCTCAGCCCACGTTTTGCTGGGCAGCCTCCACATCCACCCGCAAACGCGCGGCAACCGCCCTCGGCTCGGCCGTGGACGAGCCTTTTGAGGGCGGCCATGTTTGAGGGAGGCCTTCCCCACGGCGCGTATCGGCAGCGCCGCGGTTTCCGTGGGCGATAGCGGGAGAACGGACGAGGCGGTGTGAGCTGCTATTGCCCGCTCCCGTGTGCCGGCTGAAAATAGCTGGCAATGGACGCTGACGCGTTTCGCATGCGGTCGCAGAAGCCAGCGGTAGCGAGTGCGGGGTTGCAAGGCCAGCGAGCACAGAGGGTGAAAACGCGGAGAGGCGGAGGAGGATTGGCGGTGCTGCTTAAGTAAACACAAGCGACCGCCCGAACGAGGTTTTTGGCGAGCAGGCGGTCCACGCTAGCCGCAAGAGGCGCTGCGGCTACGGCTGCGGCTCGCGGCTGCGGCTCAATTACACTGTCGCTGGCACGCGAAAAGGCAAATCCAGGCCTTGGCGGTTTTTGGTTTATCACGGCTGTTTCCTGCGCGCAATGCGGGAGTCTGCCGTTTGAGTTCTGCGGCATCCCAGGCTCGCCGGGCGCAGGTGGTGGATGGCGGGTGGAAACGCAGGTGTGCCGCTCGATGCAGCCAACTGACACCAGCAGGGTTTCAGCGCGCCCGCCCTGCCTGCGACTCCGGGCGCGCCACAGCCATGACGTCGCGCCCGGAGGCGCGTCGCCCAAGACAGCAAGGGACGCGAAAAGCAGCGCGCAATCTGGGTGCAGCAGATCGGGAAGATCCGCGCAATGATGCGCAGGCTTGGCAGCGGCCTGCTGCTGTGCAGCCGCGACCCCTCCACCTACGTCATCCATCGCGCGACCTTCACGCGCGCGGCAGCTGCAGCTGTGCATATATTTCCTGCGCACCACCCCCGGCTGTCTGCTCGCCATCAAACAATCTCTCGAAACCATCAGCACCTGCAACTGCCCACTCCTCCTGCTCTACCACCCACAACCACCACCACCACCACCAACACCAACAAACAACCGCAACCATGTCCGACAAGAACACCTCCACCCTCCAGTCCTACGTCGACTCTGCCACCAGCGCAGTCCAGTCGGCCATCGGCTCCGTCACCGGCAACCCTGCCGACAAGGTGCGCAGTTCCCTCCCTCTCCACAGCTCGCTCAGCACCACCAGCAGCCTCGCTAACACTCCCTGCAGAAGCAAGCCGACGACAAGAAGGCCGAAGCCCAGGCCAAGGACGACCTCTCTCACGCCTCTGCTAAGGCCGGCCCCTTCACCGTGTCCGCCTCTGGCGTCGCCAAGGATGACCCCAACCGCACCGAGGGCTCCTGGAACCAGACCATCGGCTCGGGCAAGGAGACGCTGGGCAACCTGATCGGCAATGAGTCCCTCAAGAAGGAGGGTGCCCGCCAGAACCAGGAAGGCAAGGGCCAGGAGGCCCAGGGCCAGCTGAGTGACCTCGGCCAGGGCATCTCCGACCGCGTTGGCGGCACTGTCGGTGGCGCCATCGCCGGCCTGACTGGCAACGAGAAGGCCAAGGCCGAATACGAGAAGCAGCACGACCAGGGCAAGACGGCTCAAAGGGGCGTCGAGGCCGATCTGCAAAAGCAGGCTGACGCTTGAGCGGGGGCTGAAAGGACAGGCGGCCTTGGGCTGCCGAGCAAGTATGCGGGATGCATGCGTGGATGTTTTACTAGTACGATGATTACGATTACGACCTGATGGTTTATACCCTGAAATCAATTTCACTTCGAATCCTTCCAGCTACCGCATTTGAGAGTATGACAATGCTTTGATGCCTTGCAAGCCGCGATGATGGAAACAGCTGTTTCTCTCACGCACGCCCTTGTGGAAGGAGGAAGAGGCAGAATCGACTGAAGCAAAGGGCAGCGCGTCGGTCTAGCTTATAGCTTCCAAATTATCCATTATGCGGCTACTGGCACGCCAACAGGGAAGAGGGAGCACACGCAGCGATGTGCTGTGATTGTGTCAAATGACATTTCCGCCTCAATCGTGCAATGCGAAGGGGGGGCACGGCTCCGTCGACAGCACTTTCGCTAGCGCGGCGAGCCTGGCCAGGTGGCCCACCGCCTATGATGACGGCTCCCTTGAGTGGATGCCTAAATTGATCTCAAAAACAAGGTACACAACCTTCACCTTTAAACAAAGCATTTTCATTGGCTGCAGCCCGCCCCCTCCCCAATCAGCAAGCCCGTCTCGACGTCCTCACCGCGGTGGAAAGGGGCGCCGTTGGGCTATCCAACCCGTTCTTCGACCTCAGTCATGATGAATACCTCTAGCTATTCAATCATCAAGAACGTGTGCCTTTGACTGCGCTTGGCTCTTCGTTTAGGTTGGGATATACTGGGTCTGAATGGCAAAATTATCATCATCCATCGGCGTAAACACAGGCTTAGGCCTCGAGACAAACTCTCAGCTTGCAAAAAACATGCCCCGCCCACATATACCTCGCAGCGCGGTCTGAAGACAAGGATACTACAGCGGTCCAGCAGATCCAGGTCTCCGACCTAAGTGCCACGCCTATCTCTTTCCTCCCACTCGGCCTCTCCTCTGTCGTCAGCATCGAAACCGCCGTCAAAGCCTTCCAGTCTTCCCTTCCCGCCTCGAAGTCTCACCAACGGTGCCGGCATCATGATGAAGGTCCCAAGCCTCCCGGCCGTGGGCTACGACAGCCGTGGGCTACGACAGCCGTGGGCTACGATGTCCACTTCGGCACCAACTACATGGGCCTCGGGCTCCTTACCCAGCTCCTCCTACACGTCCTCAAGTACACGGCCAAATCAATGAGCCCAGACGTGGGCGCCATTACCGTGCCCTTGGCCTCTGAGTCAATGGCGCCCAACGGACATTTACAATTCCGGGGAGCTCAAGACAGAAGCGGCTGCACAGCACACGACCACACGCTATTGCCATTCCAGGATCGCAAATGTGCACTACAAGACAGCCATCGCGCAGCGATGTAGAGACGTAGTCTTTGTGTCCGCCAACCCAGACATGGTGGTAACGAACTTGCACCAACAACCGACGGCCTCCTTTTTCGAGGCATTCCTTTGGACGTCGCAATCTGGGCGCTCGCGGCGCCGGTACAGAGGGGTGCAACAAATTAGTTGCCGGCGGCTGTCAGTCTCCGATGTGCAGCCTTGAGAGTTCTACCCTCCAAAGAGCTTGGCAAAGGGTGGGAGCAGGGAGTTGGCGGAGCGGTCGTGGGAGTGCACGCGTGCGGAGCTGGAAACGCATTTTAGAGAGGATGAAGTGCTTGTACTCAACTGTAGCGCATATCTCGCTCGCGCGAAGAACGCGCCGAATTCCAATTCATCCCAGTCCATTGTGGTCTTTTGTTGATATTATATCAACAGCGCCGTTGTAAGGCGAGCCGTAGTACTGAGGAAATAAGCAAGAAAAGTATTGCGGCAGCTACTCACTTTGAACGTTGGGGAAATGCGTGCCAGAAAACGTCATCGGCGATGATCTCTTCCTCGGATTCGTGGAGGTGGCTCCGAACAGGCCGAGATGGACGCGGAGGATTGAGCTTGACGCATGCTCGGAGAGGAAATGTCTCAGCCGCTATCGATCGTAGGTATGTACCATTACTCGCTTCCCACGTGAACGATAATGATCCCTACGCAGCCACAACGACCGCTTGGTCATCGTCGTTGCTCTGTCAGCCGTGCCAAGGGATGCGTCAGGCGGGTGTGAGCCGAATCTGATGCTGCGTCACACAGTTGTAGACGGACTACATGCCGAGAGGAGTAAAGAGTAGGAAACCTGCTCCGCAACAATTTGGAATAGCAGAGTCTGCATGTTGCCTGTAAATCGTATAAAGAGTGCCTCTTCCACTCCAGGTTGAAAAGGTGCAAGAATCCTCGACCACATACCGGCATCGAACACCATGTCGCCTCCTCGCAAAGCTCTCATCGCCATTACGTCGGCCCATGCGCCTCTGTACCCAGAGGGCAAAGAGACAGGTGAGTGACGCGGCGTAGTTGAGCCTGAGCAGGTTGGCTGACGCCTGGAAAAGGGCTGTTCATCACGGAAGCTCTGCATCCGTTCAAGGTCTTCCGTGCGGCGGGCTTCGAAGTCGACCTTGTCTCGGAGACGGGGCATTGGCAGCCTGACTGGCTGAGCGTGCAGAAGGACTGGCTCCCGGAGGACGACAGGAAGATCTACGAGGACACAAGCTCCGAGTTCCGTCGCAAGCTCGACAACCTGCTCAAGCCGAGTGACGTGAAGTGGGAAGATGTATGTACACCCGCCAGGATGCCGCCGTGTACTGCATTGCTGACCGGCCGCAGTACGGCCTCTTCTTCGCGTCGGCCGGCCACGCGTCTCTGATCGACTACCCCACCGCTACCGGCCTCCAGGCGCTGGCGACCAACATCTACTACAAGAACGCTGGCATCATGTCAGCCGTGTGCCACGGCGGAGCCATCTTCCTCGGGCTGAGCGACCCGGCGAACAAGGAGCCAATGATCAAGGGCAAGACAGTGACGGGCTTCACCAACCGCGGCGAGGAGGAGGAGGGCATCCTCGACGTAATCAAGAGCTGGGACAAGCTGACCATCGAGGCGGGGGCAGCGGCGTGCGGCGCGAAGTACGTGGCGCCTCCGGGGCCTTGGGACGCCTTCTCCCTCGTTGATGGCAGAATTGTGACGGGCGCAAACCCGGCCAGCGCCCACGTGACGGCGGAAAATGCGGTCAAGGCCTTTGATACCCTTGCATAGGTGCAGTTTCTTTTCTAAGGTGGCTTGCCCGAGGGCGCCCTGCCTGTACGCGTCTCTGGAGAGTGCTGCGTCTGCTGGGTCAGTGCGTGGTGGGAGATGCAAGCAGACAGATGACGGCCGCGGCGCTAAGCAGAGCTGGCAACGGCTAGGAATAGTAATATAATTCTTTCGAGACAAAAATGGGCAGAAGCAGGACAATGGTTGCGGTGCGGTGGCCAAGAGCCGGGCGGAGGATGCGGATGCAAGCCTCTACCTCCACCTCGCCCTGTTTCCGTCCACACTCTTGCCTCTGGCGACCGTCGCATCGCACTCTCCCGCCCTCCTCATCCTGGCCTCGCGCTCCCAGGAGACCATCGACGCCACCGCCGCCGCCCTCCGCAAGAAGAGCCCCGACGTCGCGCTCTGCAGCGTCGTCGTCGACCTGGGCTCACTCGCCTCGGTGCGCAGAGCCGCCGACCAGGTCGTCGCCATGCAGCGCGACGAGGGCATCGCCATCGACGCGCTGATGCTCAACGCCGGCATCATGGCCTGCCCTTACGGCACGACCGCGGACGGCTTGGAGAGGCAGTTCGGCACCAACCACCTCGGCCACTTCGTCTTCGCCCATCAACACGAATCTTGCGAGGCACATCGACATGCAGGGAGATGGCTGGAAGAGTCTGAGCAAGTCGTGCACTGTTGCTGGCTTGGGAGTCGCAGGAGGCTCGTCTGGTTGCTGACACGCGTGTGCTTTTGCAGTTGAGAGCTTCCAGCACAACGGCAAGTTCTTGAGGGACGCCAAGGTTGCAGAGTTTGACATGGTCGCCGCGTGGGCTCGGAACTCGTACAATGCCGAGAGGTTGTGGAAGATGAGCGAGGAGATGGTCGGACAGAAGCTTGATTTTTGATCCCAAGTCGGGTTTGTTGCAGGGGCACGAGTAAGTTGGCATACTCTGCGCCTGCACTACCGCATATATGAAAGGACGGTATGTTAGCGTCGCTAGCAGTAGTTCTGCATGGCGCGGCGGATATTGTGGCACAGCAAAGCTGACCGTGGCACGTGCTAGAGTATCGAGACACGCACTTATGAGCGGAACAATGGCGGAGGAGCCGAAGTCCGAAATAGTAACATGAAGCTTCAACCCTAAAGAAGTCTACAAGATCGGGCAACTCGGCGGAACGAACGTCGGACATCTCAACATGTAGACAAGAAGGAAAAATTAAACACTGATGCGCATGTCGCGCCGTCACTCAGTGACTGCTCAGGTTGGCCTCATCCGAGATTTCCACAAATTCTTCATGTCCCAGAGGCGCATCATCCGACCTCGTAATGACGATCCACATGGTCCTGTTCGCGACCCTCTCCTCCTTCTTTTCACTCTTCTTCATCTTCTTCGCGCCCGCCCTCTTGATCTCCTCGATAATCTGCGCTCTTCGCTCTAGGCTTGCCGCTAAATCTTGGCTCGCCGTCTTGTCATGGCCTATGTGGCTACCACCCGTGCTTCGGGCCTGGTTAGCGAGGTGCTGATTCTCTAACATCTCCTGCGTAGCGGCCAATTGCTTCAACTCCTCGATCTCGCGGTTGGCGGCGGCCAGCTCCTCGTCCAGTGTAATAGCCTTGCGGCGCTGCTGCTCAAGACCCTTTTCACGAGCCTTAACTAAGCCGCGTTCGCTACGGCTATTCATCCAGCGTGTGGGGGCCGTTATGTAGCGCTTAAGCGCGCCATGGGGCTGCGGCTCCTGTGACTCGTCGAACGAGATGTGCGAGACATAGCCCTCGAGCGCGCGTAGACGGCGCATACGCGGGTCTTCGGGGATGCCCTGCTCGTACGCGGGAGCGCTGCGGCTGGAGGGTGTAGTATGCTGTAAAAGACCAAACTCGAGGCCGTCGGCGTCTTTAGGCGGGGGCAGGCTAAGCTTGGTCTCGGGGAGGCCGACTGCCTGCATCAATGTTTTGGTCGCGCAGATGCGCACGGTCAGGCCGCGAGGACCGAAGATCGCGGCGTTGGCTTGCTTGAGGTACTTTTTCGTCTGCACGGCCGCAACGGCGCTGGACCCGGCGGCCGCGAGCACCTGTAAGCCGCAGCCAGCGAGCTGGACGGGGGGTAGCTGCACACATGTGGCGATGCCGCCGGCCAGAAAGCTGGCTTGGAAGACGGGGTGCATCATAAAGGCGTCATTGAGGCCTTCGATAGAGGCGAGGAACTCGTCCTGTAAGGTCGGGTTCGGCAGCTCGGCGAGGGCGGGGGCGTAGGCGCGGGCGAAGGGGGAGAGAGATCGGGCGTAAAATATATTGCTGGTTTCTAGAACGAGGTGGTCAACGTCCCTCGTTCTGCTTTGGTTTTGTGGTTCTTGGGCGGAACTTACGAGGAATTACGATAGGCTTCTGAAGGGTACGTCTGGTTGAAGCCGTCGATCGAACCTGCTCCCTCGAGGAAGGAAACTCGACTGCAGATTGACCTTCGGAAGACATGCTGTAGTGAAATGCCAGAGAAATTTGACGACAGTCTAGTAATGGCTGAATCGAGCTAGTGCTACTCGGACCTTGGGCTCAGGGGCTATCTGTTATGTTGCTCCCTGCTTTGTTCGTGGATATGCTGGCAGCAGGGTGAAGTTTTGAAACTTTCCAAGCAGGAATCTCTGCGATTTTATAGAAGCAATGGTAGTTCCACGTGTGTCCGAGCATTTCCGGGCTTGGCTTCTCCGTATTGTTGAGCTCTGCCGGCACACGTAGGCTGGTGGCTGAGTATTAAGTATAAATATATATCCTCCAGGGCCGAGGCGAAGATATGACACGCTGAGTACGAGATAGGCTTTCGGGTCCCTGTCTTAGTGCAAAATGATAAATAATGTGCAACCGAATGTAGTTAGCCTATATAGCGAAAGAACACGAGGCCCCTCCTGCCCGTTGCAATCGCGGGTCATTGCCAGTGATACAGCCTCCGTATTCTTTTGCAAGCTATTTACGCAATTGTCCCTATTTCATTTCCATCTCTTTTCCTACGAGATAAACCTGGAATAGGCTTCCGCCCCCTTAGACGTTCTGATCCTCTGTTGAAGGGGCCTGTCGTCACACTACCTTACCTCTTGAAGAATAGTCACCTATACCGCATTAGTGCGGCATAGACAAAGACCAAGTACGGCCTTATAGAATCAAGACTACCGTACTAGACGGAGTTCAGCGTCTTTAGAATACCTATTACTTGCCTAGCATCGGCTCTTCTATGCGCTCTAGGAATATGCGCCCTCCTAGATCGTAAGGAGAGAGGACTGGACGGGCGCTCACAGTATCTATAATTATCGATCTTGCGGTCATGATTAGCACAGAGAAAGAGAATCGTAAACGGAACCGCTATCAGCCTTGGCACGAAGTCGCAAATGAAACCAATGAATCGGCCTCCTGTACGAGCTAAGTTGACCTAAAAATTCTCCTACTTTAACTGGAAAGTCTCCCATGTCACGGGAAAGCCCCATAGTAAGCTTGAGTACTTCGCTAGCACCGGCATTTTAAGGCTATGTAGATCTTGGGGTCGTGGTTAGTGCTTGCCCACTGAGTCTCGGCACAAGCTCGTACATATAGCCAATGAAATAACCTACTGTACGAGCTAACTCGGTGCCAAGCCCCTTTACAAAATTTAGAAAGTGCTTCGTCCCACTTATCATTCTTTGAATGAGTCGTGCTCCTCCCGGGTTGAAATACGAGTACTTATAAGAGTACGACCGATTTCTCAATTACCGGATCCCGCGAGAAGCCAATCATAGATGTGTTGAATGTGGTAAGCGGCCATTTGGAGATATCATAGAAATAGCATTCCGGTAGGGTAAGACGACTCTGATTGCTTGATAAACAGAACGGATAAAATGGCTAGCGTAGTAGCTGAGGGAGGATAGTTCAAGAAGACTGTATCCTATACTATCCCTGCACGAGAAGCAGATGTTGAAAGTGTTTGAGCCGCACTATCTCTATATCCAAGAAAAGCAACGTAGTGAAGTAATCATTTAATGGTGGCGCGAACGATAAACATCTTAAGGTTTTCTAAAATAAAGCTTCTTTCGACGGGAGGCATGGCGACGAACAAGTATCAAAGGCACCGCTGACTGTGAAGTCGCCGACACCACTACACGCTGTTTTATGGTTTTAGGCACACATTCTTGGCCTTTTATGAATCAAACTGCCCTCAGTATGTTTTCAAGAGCGTATTAAGGAGGCAAATTAAAGAGACCCAGTCTTTCGTATTCGGGGCAAGATATACGGGATATCTGGTGGCGTGGGTTTCCGAGACAGTGTGTATCTGGGTCTCTGCCGAATAAGGTAAATGATCTTTGCCGGGTGCCGGAAACTATTTGCTTCCGAGTCTCCTTTTGTGGTTGAGTAGAAGGGTCACAAAGGACAAGCGAGTTAGGGTTATTCTATCTACAGGTTATAAAATGGCCTCAACATTCCCGCCCTTCATGTCCCGGACTATCTACTCAGTTTATACTCGCGTGTATTCATAAGTTACAACTGCACCCAGTTCCTCGCCACGGTGATGAAAAGATATCTTGGGACTGCCTGTCTTATATCTTCGATTAGTCCAATCTCCGGGCTCGATGGAGGAGAGCAATGTTTTGTAGCATTATACTTTTAGCCTTTGATAGGCTCGGTGAGACCGTCTATACTTCTTCCGAACTAACATTATACCACTTTCTAATCTACTCCGGCCCAGAATACCCTCTACCTACTCGGAAAAATCATCTATAACATCTTCCTTCACCCCCTCCACCGCTTTCCAGGCCCGCTCACCCATGCTGCAACCCGCCTCCCCTACTGCGTGCACCTGCGCCGTGGGAATCTCCCCTTCCACATCCACGCCCTGCATGGCGCCTACGGCCCGATCGTTCGCGTCGGCCCCGACGAGCTTACCTTCTCCTCGCCAGGCGCCTGGAAGGATATAATGGGCCACTAGCACGGCGCCCGGGAGTTCGGAAAATGGGGCAACTTCTACCGCCCCGTCCCCAGCTCCGACGAGGGCGTGGGATATTATTGTGGCGCCGCGCGAAATGCAGCCGCGGCTGCGGAGGGCCCTTGCGTACGGTTTATCCAACAAGGCAATGCGCGAGCAAGGGCCGCTTATCACGCGCTACGTCAATCTGCTTGTCCGCCGCTTGCACGAAAACTGCGACGGGGGTCGCAAGGCACTGGACATCCTTTCGTGGTACAATTTCACCACGTTTGATCTCATCGGCGACCCAGCGTTCGGTGAGTCGTCCGGCTGCCTGGAAAATTCGGATTAGCACCCGTGGGTCAAGGCGATCTTCGAGATGGCCAGGGGCGGCGTGATGATGCAGACGTCAACCTTTTTCCCAGGATTGACGAAGATCCTGCCCAAGCTGGTTCTGGAGAATGCGAAGGAGGTGAAGTGGAACCACGACGCGCTCACTCGAGCGAAGCTAGAAAGGCGCGTGGAGTTAGGGAAGGAGAGGAAAAGCCCAGACACGCTTGCGAAGCTGACGGACGAGATCCGATCGACATTCCAGAGCGAGGATGAAATCAACATCAACTCGGCCGGCCAGTTGAAACACATGCTCGCCTGGCTTAATGAAGTGCTGCGCCTCTACCCGCCAACGCCCGGTAGGCCGCCTCGCGTCGTTCCCCGAGGCGGCGGTAACATCATCGGAAACTCTGTACCGGAGAATATAAGTCTAGCAGTCTAAAAGAGTACATGACGCGACAACGAGGAGCTTACGAGATTTGCCTGCCAGACTGTTGTCTCGGTCCATATGTGGGCGGCTTACCACGACGAGAGCAACTTCACGAAACCCTTCGAGATCCACCCTGAGCGGTACCTGGGCGATTCGCGCTTTGCGAGCGACAAGCTTGACATGCTACAGCCTTTTCAGGCCGGCCCTCGCGCTTGTCTTGGTAGAAAGTAAGTATCCTTCAACTTGGTGTACCCTCTTTTCGAGACTTTGTTCGCTGACGGAACTGTCGCACAGCCTCGCGCATGCAGAGATGCGCACTATTTTAGCTCCTGTCATTTACAATTTTGACATGAAGCTGGCTGAGGACAGCAAGGATTGGATAGGGAAGCAGAAAATATACTGTCTCTGGAACAAGGGGCCGCTCAATGTGTACCTTACGCCGGTCAGCCGATTGTAATGGCCGTTGAGATGATCAGGAAAGTGAGATAGACAGGCTCATGGAACTCTGATATAAGATCGGAGTCTAAACATTATATTATACGATTGACTACAGCGAACAACGTATAATTTAAAGAGAAACCATAGAGTAGAGAAGCGACTTCTATTAGTATATTTGCGCGGCGGCTTCTAAAAGATTTGCTAAGCTATTGCTATAAAGAGTAACACCGAGCATTTGCTCTTCCGTGTCCTCATCCGGGCCGGCCTTCACCATAGCCGCAAAGGGTTTTGACCCGAGGTTGCCATGCATGGCTGCGTTGACGGCGCCAGTCAGAGCTTGCGTGAGGGGCTCGATAGGCTGTGGCGAGTGCGGACGAGGGCGAGAGCCGCTCCGGAGACCGTTCCAGCGGCGAGTCGAGGATGAGCGGAGGCCCGTGGCTGCCGTCGGGGCGCGACACAAGGAAAGCGAAGGACGCAGAGGAGAGTGCGGTCGGGGGCGTGCCTGAGCAGCAGCAATGCATTGCAGGGGAGAGGGTGGAGCGAGCGAGCGTGCCGTAGAGCTGCTCGCTGCTTATAAAAGCAGACGAAACTGTGGTGTTGGTGCAGGTGGACGATCAGCGAAGCTGGGGAGCCCTTGAATTTCTTCCCCCTTCTTCTGCAAATCATCTCCGCGCTATCAACGCACCTCGTTGCACCAGCTGTCATCAGCATGCCACATGCCACATTCCACAACATGATAGTACGCTGAGCTAGCAGCGCACGCTGTAGCCACTACAACATGACCGTGGCGATCCGAGGCCATCCCCAGTGCCTGGGCCTGGGCCGCGCCGGCTGAGCATAGTCCATCCACCACGATCCATCCCCCGCATTCATCCTTGCTCAGCGTGGAGAGGCCTCCCCGAAGACGTTCGGCCCTGCCACTGATTTCTCCTTACGGAGGAGACGCTCGGCCGAGAGATTGGCAGGGAGCTGGCGGCCGTGCTGTTCCCCGCATCGTGTGGTCCCGACCCGATCTGGGATGCGTCGTATAAGTACAGCGTAAAAGCTCACAGGTACCCTCGCCATGAGCAGCCTCCAACGCACTCTCACTTCGCTATAGAATCGGAATGCCGTCCTTCCCTGAGCTGCCGCTCCGTCAGACGGAGCGCAAAGTCCAAGATGGCTATGTTCGCCTCAAAGACGTCTACATTCCCACCCGAGATGGTTCTGTTCTCTGTGCCAACATCTATCTGCCGACGGTAGACGAGAAGTCGGCTAAGTTCCCATGTCTCTTGACGCTGGGGCCATATGGCAAAGATGTTCACTTTGCCGAGTTTGGCAAGCCCCAAACGGACATGTACGCGAACATGGCCAAGGCTATCTCTCCTCTCGGTCCAGACGCGTGCTTTGAGGTCCCCGATCCCATTGTTTGGGTAAGTGCGCCGCTGTTTGCTGACGTCCGCGATGCTGATTGATCACAGTGCAAAGAGTACAAGTATGCTCTTGTAAGGGTGGACACTCGCGGGTCAGGTGGCAGCCCCGGGAAGCTGGATCCCTTCGGCCTTGGCCGGACTTGTGAGATTGGAAGGGACGCCGAGGGAGAAGGTAACTCCGATAGCACTCTTCTGGTAGGCATGACGCTGACCGTCTCCCCCAGATGGATACGATGCCGTCGAATGGGCGGGAACTCAAGACTGGTCCAACGGCAAAGTCGCCATGTGTGGAATTAGCTACTTTGCCATGGCCTGCTACTGGACTGCAATGCAGCAGCCCCCACACCTTGCCGCCATTGTGCCCTATGAGGGGTTGACGGATAACTACGGCCACACCACTCGCCAGGGCGGGGTGTTCCACTCCGGCTTCCAAAAACATTGGTTCAACAACATCGTGGTCCCCCAGCAGTACGGCAGACTAGAAGGGGTCGACGAGGTAGAGCTTGCCAAGGCCCGCTTTGACTTCACCGGCCTCGAGTCCAGCTGGATCTGGCGAAGTGAAGGCGCGTGGCCGGTGCTGGGCCGCTACAGAGACCTGCGGAAAATTAAGGTCCCCCTCCTCTCCGCCGGCAACTGGATGGACTCAGAAGTACATCTGCCAGGCAACCTTGTTGCTTTTGAAGAGGCCTCGTCGGAGAAGTTCCTCGAAATGCACACTGGGAACCATCTGGCGGCATATTACGCCCCCAATCAGCTGAAAAGACAGAGGCAGTTCCTCGACTACTTCCTCCTAGATAAAAAGAATAACGGCTTGGATCAGGCGCCACAGATTGACCTTCTCATCAGAAAAGGCGCGGAAGGTTTCTATCGAAGGGAAGAGACGTGGCCGCCTCAGGACATCGAATACGTCTCCGCCTACATCGCGCCCGACGACAAACTCTCCTTCTCTCCATATTCTGCGACGTCGCCAGGAGACTCGATTGAATACGCGGGGCTGACTGGTTCCACCGAACTGAGGACAGAGCCCTTCCAGAGTGACTTCGAGATCCTCGGGTACCCCTACTTGGACTTGACCGTCTCAACCGACGCGAAAGACATGGATCTCTTTGTCTACTTCTACCTCATCGACGCCAACGGCGAAAAGGTGGTCTTCCGCGGAAATCACGATGAGCCCGCTCTCTCTTTCCTGCGCAGCTGGTTCCGGCTGTCTCACCGCACCCTTTCCGAGAAGTCGACGACACACCGGCCCATGCTCGACCAACAGTCAGCCGCACCGGTCAAGCCGAACGAGCTGTACTCGGTCAAAGTGCCTATCCCACCGACGTCGATGATATTCGAAAAGGGCACCAGGCTCGCCGTAGCGCTAAGAGCTGACGACGAGGAAACCACGATTCCGCCGATGCGACACGTCGGCCCGGACAGGTCGGAGGAGGTGTTTGCGGGCAAGAACCGGATTCTACGCGGTGGCAGGCTTGTGCTTCCTGCCGTCAAGAGGACCAATTAGCAGACGCAGCATCTCTAATGATATTTCTCTTGCATAGAAGCTCTTGTGTACTCTCACCGTCCAGCGTTCTGGTTTCCTTTTCAGCAGCACTCACGCATGCCATTTCGGTGTGCCCGCTTCACCAGATTGGAGGAGTCGTAGGCGCCATAGACGGGAGGACTACTTGCACATGCACAAGACTACTGTTTGATATCTCGGTGCTTGTTCGCTCAGCCAAGTGCTGCTCTTCGCTGACGTTCGCGCGCGTTCGCGGGACGGGAAGGGGAATGGCGCACTCCAGCGTCGGGCGTAGCAGCGGAGAAGACCCCGTATCTTCTGTTATACTGGCCTGCTGAAACGACGTCCCTGCCGAGAGGCAGTTGCGTGGTAGCGTCAAGCCTTACCCGTCCCAGGAGGGGCAGGGATGGTCAGCATGGCTTGGCGCGGCTTGTCGTGTTGGGTTGAAACACTGCACTGGCCCGCCCAGTCAGTGGCTGATGCTGGAAGACAGCTTCTGCCCTCGGCCTTTTATCTGTCTCCTTTTCTTCGCATTTTTGAAGCTCGAAGCACATTCTTTCCGCGCTCAATGGAATTTCGGACTTGGGCTACTCCACAGGCGCACTGCGCTTGGATCCCTCCCTTATCACTTGGCTGCGTTCAAGGAGGCAGTGCAAAGCAGCTCTTTGACTCGGTCGCAGGCCGGATTGCGGAAGTTCGCGATGGAGCTGAGGGAAGCGCGGTGCAGTATCCGCAAAGCCCCCACCGCACCACTGCCCAGACCGTTGTTCTGGAGCACTTGCACTGGCATTTGGCGAAAAGGAGAACAGGAAGGTGGAGCGAGAGATAAGGTCAATAATAGCAAGACTTGTGCTGGCTTCCCTGACCCACCAATCATAGCGAGCACGCAATGCACGATTTGTCGGCACCTCGCGGATAGCTGATCTGCAGGTTGCCGGACCGCAACACCATGAGGTACGGCAATGATGTTGCGTGATCGGACTGACTCGAGCGGAAGCGGCCATCAGAAACAGCCAGGGGCGCAAGGCATCGAGTACCGGAGAGCGTGGACGGGTCGCTGAAACCTGCGCACCGGCATCGGCTGTCGGTGGACGCAACACAGAGATACGTGCGAACAAACCGCAAATCCGACGGGCTGGGCCGATCTAAGCATAACAAGAAAGAGAAACAGAAGGCCCCAGAAGTTTTATGGGTCCGCCCTGGTTGTCCAGCCCGCAGTCGGAAGGCGGACGAGGCATGCTGCAACAGTGGCCGTCAGGGCGTGGCAGCAGCATGCGAGATTGGCAGTACATCGAATTGAGCAGCTCTGTTTTGCAGTCCAGGAGGGAAGTGGGCCCCGAACTCCATCCGGCGTGCGGCTCCGGAGCACAGGAGTTCGAGAAGTGTTTGCAGGCGTCGGAGGCCGCATGATCCGGTAATTCCGCCTGCCGTTGTTGGTGTTAAGGCTGAAGAGATTTTGCTTACCAAAGCCAGCACCGTCAATTCCGCAACGAGGCTTGAAGCTTAGAGGCCCTGGGGCTAGACGAACAAGGAAAGAGAGTGGGTAGGTTCAATCTGCCATCCCAGCAGAAGATCGCGACTGCTGCAGTGTCGGCCCGATGGCTTGCGACAATTTTTCGACCTCCTTCGCCGCCTCCCGTTCTCGCATGCTGCTTCGTCACAGCCGTCGCAGGCCAGGGCCGTGCCATCATTGCATGCCGGGCCTATGGGCGCTGGCATGACAGGATGGTTCACCTGCAGGAGGCAGGCTGTCCTGGACCGCGGCGCAGTGGCTCAGCCCGTGACAAATGCCCAAGAGTTTGCCTCCGATGGCGACCTCGCCGCCTCCCGCTTGGCAACGACGCAAGCCGAGCACCGGAGGTCAGACCGTCAGGCCGTTTCTCGGCACGGTCCGATGATGAAACGAATCTTCTCGGTGGCCGGCCCTGTCGATCGCCTGGCCAATTTTGAAGCGCCGAGGCGAACAGCAGGGCCAGGCCTGTGAGATCATCGTGGTGGCCCATTGCTAAGCATGACAAAAGGCCACTGTCTCGTACCTCGCGTATGCTGGAACCTTTCTCTATACAGCTGCAGGCCATCAGATGGTGGGACGCCGGATTTACGCACCCCTTCCTCAGGCTATATAGTTCAAGATCTGGCGTGGCCCCCTCATTGCCCTCTCCTCCAGCAGCGTCAGACATACCAACTCTTCCCTCACACTCACACACAGCACGCAGGTATCTGTGGAAAGATGCACCGTGTTCTCGCAACCGCCCCCCTCCTTGCGGCTTCGGCCCTCGCGGCTCCGGCTGCCCCCGCCAAGTACGACTACATTGTCGTCGGAGGCGGCACTAGCGGCCTGGTTGTTGCCAACCGGCTCTCGGAGTTGAGCAACGTCACCGTCGCCGTCATCGAGGCTGGTGGCTCCGTCTTGAACAACGAGAACGTTACCGACGTCAACGGCTATGGATTGGCTTTCGGTATGGGGAGTGATGCCCACCTCGTCCCAAGCCCGATACTGACAGTCATCACCAGGCACTGAGATCGACTGGGCCTACGAGAGTGTCAACCAGACTTACGCTGGCAACAAGGCTCAGACCCTGAGGGCCGGCAAGGCTCTTGGTGGCACTAGCACGATTAACGGTGAGAGCGACTTCTACAGAGCTCAAGCGGACTGACGCTGACAGCGTGCCAGGCATGGCCTACACGAGGGCTGAGGACGCCCAGGTCGACGCTTGGGAGGCAATTGGGAACAAGGGCTGGAACTGGAAGGAGCTGTTCCCCTACTACAAGAAGAGCGAGCGTGTGCAGCCTCCCAAGGCGGATCAGCTGGCTGGCGGTGCTACCTACGACCCGGCCTACCACGGCACGGGCGGTCCTCTCAAGGTCGGCTGGAAGAACCAGATGATGAACATCAGCTTCCCCGAGGTTCTGAACGCCACTTACAAGGCCAACTCCGTGCCGTACCTGTACGACATCGCTGGTGGCAACATGGCCGGCTGGAACGTCTTCCCCTCCACCATCGACGTTGACCTTAACATCCGTGAGGATGCTGCTCGCGCCTACTACTTCCCCTACCAGAACAGGACCAACTACCACGTCATCCTCAACACGGAGGCCCAGAAGCTCGTCTGGTCCGAGTCGGGCTCTGAGGCAACGGCCACCGGTGTCCAGGTCAAGGACAGCACCGGCAACACTCGCACCATCTACGCCAACAAGGAAGTCATCCTCTCAGCTGGCTCACTCAAGTCTCCCCTCCTTCTCGAGCTCTCCGGTGTTGGGAACCCCGAGTAAGTCTTGTCCAATTCTCGCCGTGTACTGCGTGATTGAGCGCTGACAAATGGCGCAATAGCATCCTCAAGGCCGCTGGCGTCGGCGTCAAGGTCGAGCTCCCTGCCGTCGGCGAGAACCTGCAGGACCAGACTAACAACGGCTTCGATGGCACCGCCACCAAGGCCTTCACTGGCACTCCCGTGAACGTCGCCTACCCTAACGTTGAGCAGATCTTCGGCAACGAGACTGCCGTTGTTGCCGCGGATGTCAAGAAGTCGCTGGCCAAGTACGCTGAGGAGGCGTCCAAGTACTCCAACGGCGTCATCAGCGTCGAAGCGCTCACCAAGTTCTTCGATATTCAATATGACTTGATCTTCAAGCACAAGGTGCCGCTGGCCGAGATCCTGGTCTACCCGACCGACACGGCCTTCAGCGCCGAGTTCTGGAGCCTGCTGCCTTTCGCGCGCGGCAACATCCACATCGGCGGCCCCGACGCCGCCTCCGCCAAGATCAACCCCAACTACTACATGGTAAGCTTCTTCCCTTGGCGTCTTGTTTCATTGGATCCCACCGCCACCCCGTAGAGGCCGACAGAGTGCTGACGCATAATCCTTGCCGCGCAGTTCGACTGGGACATGACCGAGCAGGTTGGAACCGCCAAGTTCGTCCGCCAGCTCTTCCACACTTCTCCCCTCAGCTCGCTTCTGGCCAACGAGACCGAGCCGGGCACTGCGGTCTCGTCCGATGAGCAGCTGAAGGCGTGGATCATCGACAACTGTAAGTCACACTGACTTCCCCCCCAACATCCTGGTGTTCCAGGCTGAACGTCTCCACCCACAGACCGCTCCAACTTCCACCCCGTCGGCACCACCGCCATGATGCCCAAGGAGGTCGGCGGTGTCGTCGACCCCTCTCTGAAGGTATACGGCACCAGCAACGTGCGCGTCGTCGATGCTGGTATCTTGCCCTTCCAAGTGTGTGGCCACTTGGTCAGCACTCTGTACGCAGTCGCCGAGAAGGCCGCGGACATCATCAAGTCTGAGGCTTGAACGCAATCTTCTTAGTTTGGCCAGCCAAGCTGATGCTTACATGCGGAAGCATTATTGGCATCGGCTGCCTTTTCCTTCATTTTCTGATTTAGGGATGGGTTTTTTTTTTTTTTTTTTTTTTTGCATAGCTTAGACATAGACGGCGGGATCGGAAAATACCCTCCACTGCCAAGAATTAGGCAGTCATTACATGAAGCCATCGGATAGGCACCAAGTCAAGCCGCCGAACAGACGGAATACCAATTCAGACTGATTACTCTGTTGAGCTGCTCGTGTCGTGTTTGGTCAGGGCAATGCCTCTCATGTGATTGGGCCGGCTGAGTAGCGGCTGGGGAGGCGTTTTGCATGATGCATGGAGCCGCGCTTATTAGCTTCTGCACTCTCATGACCCGGTTGCTGGGATGGAGACTCTCTGCAGTCACCCACGATGCCGCTGCTGCGGATCCGCGAGGCATGATAAAAATAGCCTGCCAGCTGATGGGCAGCCTCTACTTGCGCTCCTCTCCTCCGCAGAGGCGAAGCACAGCCGCCCCAAACACTCAGGCCGCGAATGCCGTCTACGTGCACCCGGCAATGCCGACAGCGTTCATGACCTCGTGGCAGAGCCGGCTTTCCCGTGTGTACAACCCGTGTTTCGGCTCCCTAGCAGTCCAGAACGGGCCAGCTGGAGAGTCGGACGATGCGGGGAGTCTGGAACCGGTCAGCCACGGTGAGCGGCAGCAGACAAGACTGCGGGCTAATGAAGCTTGGGGAGCGCGCCAAGCCGTCGGGATTTGCCCGAATGGCGCCTCCAGCTTTCCCGCTCTGGGGTCTCGGTTGCCCGTTCGGGCAATCTCACGTGCGGGGAGGATGGAGCTGCATGATGGAAATACTAGAGTTCAGCCGCACGCCTGCGCCCGGATCTCCGCCCCAGCCACCGGGAAAGAATCATTTTAGCACGCGCTCCAGAAACCCCCTCTTCTCTGCTCCGCTCGCTCCACTCTTCCGCGGCGTGCTTTCTGCTCTGCCGCAGCGCCAGCCAGCGTTCCGCCAAGACTGCCGGCTTGCCTTCACCGGTCCTCTGGCTGGCCCGCCTGAAGCTGGACGTCGGTCGGCAGTTAGAGGGGCTGATTGCCACGGCCTAGCGTGTGGCTGGCTTGCCTCATCGCCCAAGTAACGCTGAAGTGCTGGCTCTTTTTTACGCGAAGCTCTGCTTGGCAACGCCATCAAGCCAGCATTCAGAGAGATCTCGGGTACATCCTGCATCGCGCCAACAGCCCCCAACGGCAGAACCGGTGAGAGGCTACAGCCAATGCTGCTGCCGGAGTTCGATACGGTGCCGGCCCAGCTGATGAGTCCATGAGACGGATCCCGGACGGCGGGCGTGAGAAAGTGGTGCCAGAGGCGGAAAGTGGTGGCGGATGGGCGTTGGAGTCAGTCGCAGCAGAGGTATTCTCCGCACGCTTTGCTTCATGAGGAGTTCGAGATGGCGGCTCTCTCGCAGACGTAAATCTATAAAGCCTTGCCGCGACTTTCTTTTGTGTATCTCATCAGCATCGAGTTCCGCAAGAGCCTGCTTCCTCTCCTCACTGAGCCTAGCGAGGAGCATCACTCAGAACCCTCCAATCCCAATGCGGACCTCATCCCTTTTCCTTGCTTCCGCATGCGGAACCTCTGCTTACACCCTCGTCTCGCTCGACTCTCTGCCAAGCACTCTTCATGACATAACCTCCCGCACCATCTCCAACCTCGACCCCCGCAACCTCCTCTCCGCGCGCAGGACGCCCGACTGCCCGGCCATCTGGAGGACCATCTCAGCCGACCTGACCAAGAGCTTCCTCGCCAACGGCGAGTGCACCGACCTCGCCCGCGCCGCCATCCGCTACGCCTTCCACGACGCGGGCACCTTCTCGCTCAAGCTGCCCACCTACGCGCCGGCCTCCGGCGGCGCCGACGGCTCGCTGCTGCTCGCCGATTCGGAGATCCAGCGGCCCGAGAACAACGGGCTGCAGGCGTACAACGACTTCATCAAGGCCAAGTACAGCACGTACAAGTCCTCGGGCGTCGGCGCCGCCGACCTGATCCAGTTCGCCGGCAACCACGCCGTGGTGACGTGCCCGGGCGGGCCCACGGTCAAGACGCTCGTCGGCCGCGGCAACAGCACGACCGCGTCGCCGCTGAACGTGATGCCGCCGGGGTTCGGCGCGGGCAGCGACCACGACTCGCTGCTCCAGCTCTTCCGGGACAAGGGGTTCAGCGCCGTCGACCTGGCCGCGCTGATCGGCGCCCACACCACCTCCAAGAACATCGCGGAGACGCAGATCCCCGTCGGCGCGCCGCAGGACAGCACGCCGGGCAGGTGGGACGTCAAGTACTACGCCGAGACGTACGCCCCGCCCGCGGGCGTCTCCCGCTTCGCCTCCGACATCAACCTCTCCGACCCGACGAAAGCGGTCGGCAAAGAGTTCCAGGGATTCGTCAACAACCAGGGTAAGTGGACGGGCAAGTTTGCCGACGCCATGTTCCGTCTGAGTGTGTTGGGCATCCCGCCGGCGACGTACAAGAATTTCGCGGACTGCACCGCTGCGCTGCCCAAGGGCACGAGCGCCAAGCGGGACATCCGCAGCGCCCCGATCAACGACCGCGCAAGGTAGAGGAGGAGGAGAGAAAGAAAATGAAAAGCGCAGCGAGGATGGATCGGTTGGGGCAGGGCGTTTCGGTTGAGGTTGTTTGTTTGCTCGCCTGTCTTTTTTTTTTTTTTTTTTTTTTTAATCCCTCTCATGATCCATCGAATGAGAACACCTAACGATCCTTGACGAGAACTACAAAGGAATTCCGAGGAAGGGCTGCTATTCTTGTAAATTCTTTTTATATGCTCTGCATTCAGGGGCGGGATGTTTAGCCGCTAAGCTGTACATAGACTTCCGAGTCACGACGAAACGAATCGGCATTTATGCCATGCCTGCAAACCTTGTTACGCCTGACACACGGAATAATGGCACTTCATGTGTCCAATAGTCAAGCCACCTCACCGTCATTTTGTAGGGACGTGAAGCGGTCCTCTGGACGCACATATCATGAACAATTCAGGACATTTGCATGCGGGCGACTGCCTCAACGCTCCCCGGGATAAGCATCTGTTACTGGAGGCAGAAGCTCGGCGTCCTAATCTTCCGGCGCGGCAGGGGGGCATGTGCCTATTCGCGCCCGATCGTGTTTCTCGAAGCTCTTGTCACAGCTTGGCGAGCTCAAAGTAGACAGCCGCGTAACCACTGGGCCCCCCCGAAAGCGGAAGAGCGAGGCGATGGGATGAAGGGAAAATCACGGATAAGCCCGGGGTAGTAGATCGAGTTGCTATATTATAGACCATGGCGATTGCAGGGGTGCGAGGCACATCATTCGTCATTGGATGGGCGATTGAATCATGGGGACGGTCCGTCTTCGTCATAAGATATTTGCTTGGAGAGTCAAGCTCCAGCGTGTTCGACTCTCCCTTCGTTCGTGCGTAATTGGGGAGTGACAAGAAGTCAGAAAGTTTCGTACCGACGGAACTCCCCCCCTCCCCCCCCCCCCCTTTTTTTTTTTCGCTCGGCGCGCATGTGTTGTTTCTTTTGTCGCCAGCCCGTCTGCAGACCTGTCGGCCACCGCACATGCCCGAAACATCTGGTCTATAGTTTATATCGTGCACGCGCGGTAGGATGGAGCCGATGTGGACTGAACGGCTGGCGGGCGCGCGTTGGTGAAGCGGCTCGGGGTTTCAGTTGCCAGGCATGGCGAAGTCTTGACTCTGAGGACGACCGCACCCTCCATCTCCCGTCGGCCAGTAGCACGGCCTTGAGAGCTGTGCTTTGTGCAAGATTGGAAGCAAGATGGGCGACCGGATGGGCCGGGAAGCCTGGGCAAACGCCGCAGTTCGAGTCAAGAGGCTCGCTGTGCATGAAACGGCCTGCGCTGGCCCGTTTGACAGCGGAGAGGCGGCATGGGGCGTATGGCGTATTTTGGACAACAGCAGGCCAAGACGTGTAAGCGCTGGTCCGGCGCGTTTCTTAGAGATGCAAGAAGCAGAGGTTAAAGAGGGAGATGAAGATTGCAGAGGGCGCAAAGTATGTGGACGGCTGCTGGCGACGGACTCTGCCTGGGGCATTTCTCCAAGAGTTTAATGCGCCAACGACTCGCATGCCTCACAGCCATTGGGCAGCCTTGCGGTGCCAGTGCCAGCCGGTGCCGCCGCTACCCCCGAAACAACACCTTCCATACATTTGCGCGGGGACGCACTGACTCGTCCTGACCATCCCCTTTGATGAGCCTCTCTCAGCAAGCTTCATCGACTGACACGCCCTCCATGCTCAATAAATTCCCAGTCATCTGCGCCCGTCATGTCCCTTTGTCCACGCCCGCTGACCTCCATCCACCGTGACCCGTGGGTGTGTCGAGTAGTCTCTCCTTAACCCAACTTTGCATATTCAAACTCTCGTTCATTTTCTTATTTCAGAAGCCACTCCCTCACCCCGCTCGACACATCAAATCGCACCGCCACCATGAAGTTCCTCTCCACCGCCGCAGCGGCGCTGCTGGCCCAGCTGGCCTCCGCCCGCTACATCATGTACGTTGACGAGTGGCATCTGTCGGACCTGGGCAACTCCACCACCAATGCCGGCATCGACACGGCCATCATGGCCTTCCTCCCCACCACAGACTTCCTGACCGAGGAGGGCGGCTCCTTCGAGCTCTTCGAGCCCATCGAGACCTTCCGTGCCCGTTTCGACCCGGGCGTTCAGGTCCTGGCCGCCATTGGTGGGTGGAACGATGTCAACTACACGCAGACTCTGAAGGATGAGAAGTCCCGCACCATTTTCGCCAACAACTGCAAGAAGGTGATTGACAAGTACGGCTTCGACGGCATTGGTAAGTCATGATTTAGACACGCTCAGACGGGAAGAACCCTCTAAAATGGCGGATGATCGCTGATCACGTGCCCTTCTACTGCAACAGACATCGACTATGAGTACGTCGGTGGTAACGGTGCCGACTACAAGATCGTTCCCAACTCGGAGAAGGTGTGGGAGATCGACGCCTTCCCGCTGCTGCTCAACGCCACCCGCGCCGCCATCGGCGAGGACAAGCTCCTGTCCATCGCCGTGCCCGGCCTGGAGCGCGACATGATGGCCTTCACCGAGGAGACCATGCCCAAGATCGTCCCGCTCGTTGACTGGTTTGGCATCATGACCTACGACTTCATGAACCGCCGCGACAACTTCACCAAGCACCACACCGACAAGGTCGGCTCCGCGGAGTCCATCCAGCGCTACCTCGACCTCGGCCTTCCCCCGTGCAAGGCCACTCTGGGCTTCGCCTTCTACGCCAAGTACTTCACCATCGACATGGCCTCTGGCTGCGCCACCGAGCCCCTCGGCGAGTCCTGCAAGACCGTGCCTCTCGAGAACGCTGACGGCTCCGACAACGGCAAGTCTGGTGCTTTGACTTTCGAGCCTTCCAGCGTCGGCGGCCCCGCTCCCACCAACTTGACCGAGGCCACCGATGGTTCTTGCGGTGCCTCCGTTGGCAAGAAGTGCCCTGCCGGTTACTGCTGCAGCTCCAGCGGCTTCTGTGGTGACACTGAGGCCCACTGCGGTCTCTCCTGCCAGGCCAACTACGGCAAGTGCAACGGCCTTACCGCCATCCAATCCTGGGAGAACGCCCTGGCTGGCGCCGTGGTTGACGAGGTCAACGGTGGCAACTACTACCTTGACAAGAACGCCAGCCTCTTCTGGACCTGGGACGAGCCCACTCACATTGAGAAGAAGTTCGTCGAGATCATTGAGGGTCTTGGTGTTGAGAACGTCATGGCCTGGTCTCTGTCCGAGGATTCCCTTGACTGGCGCCACCTGCTTGCCATCCAGAAGGGTGTCAAGGAGACCTGCCTGTCTTCGATCGAGGGCTTCAGCGATATCAAATGTGCCGTCAAGTCGAAGCGTGTCCAGCCCAAGTTCGGGTTTAAGGACAACGTGGGCCCTTACTACCGTAACACTCGCCGTGACTACGCTGCCCCTGCCGAGCCTCGCCTCGCTGCTCGTGGTATTGAGGAGGTTAACAGGCACGGCCACGCCATTTGAGCGGATGCTTAATCTGTTGTGTATTGAAAATATTCTTTATGCGGTCAGAATCTCCATCAAGGACTGATGCAACATGTAGTTAGTGAATCTAGACTTGGTGTGCAAACAAAAATCGCCTTTCCTGTTCATGATTGTAATGTATACGTGAAACTGCTCGGAGATTCAACAGGCGGGGGCTTCTCCGATACGATATGATATTCAGGGCATGGATATACCGACCTCGACATGATGATTGGGTAACCCCGCTGGAGTGCCCAGAGAAGGGGGAGGGGGAGCAACTGAGGCGAAATCACATGGTGTTTCCCTGAGGCTGTCGTCGCTCATTCGGTCCGGCAATGCTCGCCTGGTCTTCGTCAAAAGAAGGTTGCAGACAGAGTAGTGCTACTGCGATGTTGAGGCACATTATTATTCACATTTCTTACAACCTTTCGTCCCAGCATTGTTATTCCGCGGGGGTGCTGCTGGTGGCTTCAAGATTGCGGTCCGAATTGCCAGTGACACCGCGCAGAGGTTGAAGATAAGCCCGTGGGGACTACTGCGAAAGTATGTATCCGCTCGTATAGGTGATAATGTAGCGATCGGCAGATACTTGTAGGAGAGGGAGAATACTAGAACCATATCCAAGTGCAAGATTGAGCTGAAAGCTACGTCGTGACGCCGGCATGGCTGGGCACGCCTCAGCTTCGCAGCCTTTCGAGAAGACCTACCAGGGAAGTTTGTCCCCAGCCGATCACAATCCACGTTGTCACCGATAGCGTCTTTTTTTTTTTCTTTTTTTGCTCGACATGCGCGGCCTTTTCTTCCTTATCAGTGTAATCAGCGCAGATCGCATGTCGATCAAGGGAACGGCACCCAAGCCTCGTCCTGTGCGCTTGCTAGGGCGTTCAGCGGCATTTGCTCGCAACAGCTCGTGACGAGAAGAATGTGCGTGCGGATCCAGCTCTGAGGCGGTGTCCGCTCAACCGGCAAGACTGGGTACTAGGAGCATTTCTGAGCGGGAGACAGGATATACTGGAGCTTCTCGCAGGCGCATGGTGATTTGCAGCATGTCGGCCGCGTATTCGATTCAGAGCTATGGGGTAATAGAAGATGCTGTGGACGGAGCAGATGGGTGTTTCGAGGTGGTGAGGTTTGGAGTTTCGCGGAGGCGAAGAGACGTGCGCGGGAAGGTGAAACGTCGTCAAGGCGGCATTGGGTGCAGTGACACGGATTTTACATGCGACTGTATATCGCGGACCCACTGGGAAGGATGAGGCCTTAATGAGATGGTGATAGTAAGAGCTGGTGGATGGGGCGGGCCAGGCGCGCAACCCCACATGCGGACGGAAATTGAGAGCAGCGCACAGGCGGTCGCATTTACGTGCCACGGATGGCGTGTCGTCGCAAATGGAGGGCAGGCGGCGGTATCCCGTCACGCGGACGCAGCCAGCAGTCGGGAGAGCCAGGATACGAGGCGGTGATTCGAGGCAGGGCTGAGGTAGGCGAGCGCGAGCGGCGCAGAGCGCGAAGTGCGATGCCGGGACGCGCCTGTGCTACCTATGGGCGGACAGAGCGGCCGGCTGGGCTGAGTCGAGAGCTGGCGAGATGGCGCGTGCGATGGATTTTGCTGTGTGTTGTGTTTTCATCCGGGCAAACAGCCGGTGAAGGTGCTCTGGTGCGCGCTGCCTGGAGCCTAGCGGCGATGCCTGGCTCCTGCGCCGCCAGCCAATCCTGTGCGCGACCTTCTGTGCCGCCGCCGGCCCGCTGCCTCTGCCTCTGCTCAACACCAAACATGCCCGTCTCAGACACGCACTTCGGCGGCCGCGATCGCTGCACGCCCCGCAATTGGCCGCCGCAACGCCAGCAGCACCGCTGGCGCTTCCTTCACCGGCCCGTTGCAACCACGAGCTTGCCCGGCGCCGGCCCCCAGAGCCAGGCCGGAGCAGGCAAATGAGCCCGCAGGCGCTGAGCTGTCCCGCAATTTGCAGCAAGATGCTCTGCAGCGGTGGCTAGCCGCAATCGGCAATGCTGGCGCAGCTGCCCCCAGTTGGCCGAGTCGCGAGGTCATTTCCCTGGCCCCGCGCGTCCTCCCTAATTCCGACCATTTGTTTCAGAGATAGAAGTACAAAAGTACTCGCCCGCCAACGACCGCAATTCTGCACCCTCTCGCCAATCCGCGCTGGTCGGCTCGCTCTCTCTTGCTTCTCTGTCTTCGCAGAGGTCCATTCTTTTTTGCCTCCCCCAGCAGCCGGCTTGCTTTCGCTCACTACCAACCACCCCCCCACCGTCTTTACCGCTCCCAGCATGCGTTTCAACAAAGCCGCCGCCGGCGCCCTGATCGCTGGCGCCAGCCTCGCCCGCGCCGACGAATACTGCAGTGACCGCTCCACCATTGTTGTCACCGAGTATGTGACTCTGCCCGGCCCCGTCAATTCCACCCCCGCGTCCGCCGAGTCCACGCCGCTCGCTTCGTCGTCCGTCGACGGCGCTGTCTCCAGCCCGACCCCGACCGCCTCCGAGACCACTTCCGTCCAGGTCGTCACTCTGACCCCGGTGCCTGCGACTTCTTCGCCGCCCTTGACTACCTCGACCCTGTACTCCACCTCGTCCACTGTCAATGGCGAGGGAGAGACCATCTACATGACCGTCAGCTCCACCACCACGGTATGTCATTGGCCAGCCATCTTTTCCCAATCGAGTAATCGCTGATCGTCCCTTGCCAGGTCTGCCCCGTTAGCGAGACTGCTGTTGCTGGCACTCCGGATGACGAGACTACCACCATCCACTTGACCTCGTCCACCACTGAGATCCGCACTATTACCCAGTGCGCCGAGTGCACCACTCCTCAGCCCACCCAGTGGACCACGTCCACCATCTACACCACTTCGGCCTCAGTTGACGAGAACGACAACACCGTCTATGTGACCGTGCCCCACACCACCACGGTACGGGACCAATGACTGGCGCTGCACCAACTCTTTCGAAAACTGACTGTTTTCTGCTAGGTCTGCCCTGTCACGGCTACGGAGGCCCCCAGCAGCTCCAGCTCCAAGTGCACCAACACCCGCACTGTGACCGTTGACCCGCCGGCCGTCACCGTCACTGTCCAGCCCTCTGCTTCCAGCGCTGCCGATGGTGCTGTTGGCGCCGCCGAATACACCCCGAGCAGCTCCTCATCGGTCTCCGTCGCTGTTGACACCCCCGTCTACACACCCGTTGCGTCTTCCTCGACTTCGGTGGCTGTCGACATTCCGGTCTACACCCCCGCGCCGGCCCCTGCTTCTACGCCTGCCGCTGATGCCGGCGTGGATGGTGCCCAGGGCCGCCCGTCGTCGAGCTCCGCCTCGGTGGCTGTTGACACGCCTGTCTACACCCCCGTTCCGGTCGCTTCTGCGCCTTCTTCCGCGGTGGACACTCCGGTGTATACCCCGGCCCCCGTTGAGTCCTCCACCTCTGTCGCTGTCGACACGCCCAGCTACACGCCGGCCCCTGTCTCCAGCACTCCCGCTGTGACTGTCGAGTCAGTCACTCCATCCAGCTCCACCTCCAGCGCCCCCGCTGCCACCAGCTCTGACTCTAGCCTTGTTGGAAGTGTGGGCGGCGCGGTCACAGCTCTGACCGAGGCTGTCACTGGTGAGGCTACCTACTACACCGGCGACATCTCGTCCGGTACTTGCTCTTTCACTGGCTACACTCTGCCTTCGTCCATCTTCGGCACTGCCCTGTCGGACTCCAACTGGGAGAGTGCCGGCAACTGCGGTGCCTGCGTTAGCATCAAGGGCCCCTCGGGCGATGCTATCACTGCCATGATTGTTGACAAGTGCCCTGGCTGTGGCACCAACCACCTGGACCTCTTTGAGGATGCCTTCAGCTCTCTGTCTGCTCTTGCCACCGGTGTCATCAACGTTTCCTGGGAGATTGTCGAGTGCGGTATCACCTCTCCCCTCAAGCTCACCAACAAGGACGGCGCTTCCGAGTACTGGTTCAGCATGCAGGTTGTCAACAGCAACCTGCCCGTCAAGTCGCTGTCCGTCTCCATCGACGGTGGCTCCACCTGGACCGAGACCACGCGCACCGACTACAACTTCTTCGAGTACGAGCAGGGCTTCGGCACCACCACCGTCGACGTCAAGGTCACTTCCACCACTGGCAAGGAGGTCATCACCAAGAATGTCACCATCGGCTCGGCTACTTCCCACGAGTGCGACTCGAACTTCTAAGCATTGGCCACGGGCGAGACGCGTATGGCTTCGTATCGCTTTTTTCTTCGGTCGGCGACGCTGGCTTAAACGTTAATTTTTTCACGTCTATAATTTTCATTGCACGGTTACGTTACTTTTGCAGATACCAATGGAGAAAGTTGGAGAGCAACCCATTCTTAATGATTATTGCGGTGACATTGACAATCGGAAAGTGTGAGGCGTATGCCAGGCTACGTCATAGGACGCCTCGACACGCAGCGTCTTGCACCGCTCAGTCTGATCAACGGATGCATGCCACGCATTCTTGCATGCAGATACCCGCAGTTCGTGGTCGGCCCTCGATTTCATTGGTCCGGCTCTTGGGTCTTTCCCCCTCTCTCCTTGGGCCTCGGAGTGTGAATGTGCGAAGTTCCACATCCGGACACGACTTGGTGCAGTCCAGGTGGGTCATTGCCGACTGGTCCATGAGAAACATTGCCAAGCAACAGCAGTGCGCAGAGCACCGAGTGAGTGGCCGAAGGAGGGGAGCGGGACTGACGCCCGATAGATTCGGCCGGACTATACGCACTTCCTCCAACCCGTCCCGATCAGCTTTCAAAAGGTACGCGACCTCGCTTTTGACGTCAACTTTATTCCCGAGCGATATTACCCAACTGCATAGCGGAGCCAAACACAAGGCGGCTTTGTGAGAACGAGAGCCACTAATTCCGCAGGCCCCGGCAAATGCGGGATTTGGTCGATCACCCCGCAGCCCCGCTACAAAGCCACCACTCATCTTGTCATCCTTCCCTGACATTTCCACTGCCTACTGCTGACTCCGGCCCTATCCTCTCGGCTGCGGCTCCACCGCTCGGTGCGTCCCTGAAGCTTGACGGCCAATGGATACGTCGTGATAATCAACCTTTGCGCCGGCGGAGTGGGTAACATAGATATGCATGCCTTCCGCATCTGGACTCGCCTCAGGTGCGGCGAGCGCACGTGCTGTTCGACCAAGGTTGGCTCCCTACCACGGCGGAATCTCTCCGCTCCAGACGCTCGTCTCGCATTGGGCAGGCAAGACTGGCGCCGGAGCTTCACAGGTGACGTCGCTCAGACCGAGGACCAAGAATGAGGAAAGCCCGCCCAAAGGGAAGGGCGTTTGCAGCTAAGGGGCGGAAGGCTCCCACGCTATCTACCCCGCTCTCAGTTCTTCCCCTTCCCGTTCCAGCGCAGGCTTCTGTGCTCTGCGGTGATTCGTCGCATGGACGGGAGAGCAGTGGATTCAAATGCGGGGGATGGTGGCCTGTGTTTCTGCGCTTGTACTTAAGACATCAGTTGCCCCTCCTTCCTCGTTTCCGGAAGGCTGATAAAAAGTTGTGCAAATCCTACGTGCCATTACAGATTCGAGAGGACAGCAAGAGCGACTTGCCTTGTGTGTTTAACCTCTCATTGCGACCATCGGCCAATTGACTTACCTTCATACGAGCCACCGACGATTCGAGATAGAAAAGTGTTCGCGATGTCAACCAAGCCCGAGAGCACGGCGCATACGGGGGAAACGCAGTTCGAAATCCCCAAGACGTGCAAGGCTGGCGTCGTCGTCAATGAGGGCCCGGATTTCCGCGTCGAGGTGCAAGATGTGCCAGTGCCCGAGCCAGGTATGCTTCTACCTTCTCTTGCCTCGTCTGCGAGATCAGGCAAGAGCATCTTGCAGAGACAATCCTCCCGGCCTTGATTTCTCGTCCATTGAGAACGATGGAGTATCACTGACGCCAGCATGCGACGACGGCGACGACAGGCCCGGACGAAGTCCTCCTCAAGCTCAACGCGACCGGGCTCTGCATGTCCGACATCCACTTCATGCAAAACGACTGGGCGGTGCCGCCCATGTCGACGTTCGGCACGCGGTGCGCGGGCCACGAGGGCGCGGGCGTCGTGGTCAAGGTGGGCGCCAACGTCAAGAACTGGAAGGTCGGCGACCGCGGCGGTGTGAAGCCGCTGTGGGACGTGTGCGGCAACTGCGAGCAGTGCTGGACGGGCAAGGAGAACTACTGCCAGAAGGGCGTGTACACGGGGCTCGTTGCTACGGGTGAGTCTTATCGCCATGGCCTGGGCCCTCTTCCTAGATTATTCTCTCTGTTCCTTCACCAGGGCCGAAGGTTTACGGGTCGGTGGTTGACATGAGCGGGTGCGATTGGACAGGAACCTACCAGCAGTATATCACTAGCCCGGCCAAGTACACCAGCCCCATCCCAGAGGGTGTTCCCGACTCGGTCGCGGCGCCCATCATGTGCTCGGCGTCGACGATGCACCGTGCGCTCATCGACTCCGGGCTCAAGCCGCGCGACTGGGTCGTCTTCCCCGGCGGCGGCGGCGGCGTCGGCATCCAGGGCGTGCAGCTGGCCAAGGCCATGGGCCTCCGGCCGGTGGTCGTCGACACGGGCGCGGCCAAGCGCGATCTCAGCACCAAGATGGGCGCGGAGCACTTCATAGACTTCAAGGAGGTGGATAGCGTGGCCGAGGAGATCAAGAAGGCGTGTGATGGGCTGGGCGCGCACGGCGTCATCGTCACGGCGCCCCAGGCCTACAAAGATGCCGTTTCATACGTCGGAGATCGGATCAGTGCGAAGATTGTCTGCGTTGGGTTGCGTAAGTTTTCCATCATTCTTGCGTTTTTGTGTTATTGTTGCTGGGTCAGATGATTGACGTGCATGAACGATGACAGCACCGGCGGGATCGACAACCATTGGGGCGGATCCCAACATTGTCGTTTTCAAGAACCTGACCATCGTAGGCAGCCTGGTGGGTACAATGTCGGACACGGCGGCGGCGCTGGAGTATGCCAAGCGCGGGCTATTGAAGCAGATCTGCGAAGTGCGTCCGCTGAGCCAGATGGCCGAGTCGGTGCAACAGTTGCGGCGAGGAGAGATTGCCGGGCGGGTGGTGATCGACTTCAATCAGCCGTGAAAAACACAGTGATGTAAATACTAAGAACGGGACGGGTGGCGACTTCGCTAGATGATGGGGATGGCGGAGAGAACGGCGAAGCGCAGACAAGGAATAAATATGGAGAACCAGTTCTATCATTGCAGTTTGTAGCAAGCCAGCAGTCTTAAGCCTGAGTCAGGACATCAAGGTACACCGGCTGGTGTGGGTGATCTTTCGGCTCATCTGTGGGTTATGCGTGGCTGGCCTCGTGACATGACTGGGTGGCAAAATGAGGCAGTGGCAGGCCAGCGTGTGCAACGGAGACGGCACCGGTACAAGCTTTCCCCTCCCCCATATTAAACAGAAATTCCGGGGATCTCTGGACCCTTCCACGTGCTTTGATGGGCCCTGACTCGGCTCAAATTAACCCAAAACCTTTTGCTCTGCCTGAGCCGCCCATTGTATCACCCAACCTCTGTCCTCGCGCCACACCTCTGCCCGGCGCGTTCGGGGGCTTGCCTCGAACATTTTCGTTGACTTCCATGCTTGTCAGTTGACCCACGCAAGGCGAGCCTGATGCCCGCCCCGCCCCGTTGCCCAGCACACACTTCGCACACGCGCAACAAGGCCTTCTCTCCGGCTCATGCATCCCGCCACTTATCGTCCACCACGCGCTGCCAGACCCTGATTTTTCCCCTGCATACTTCAACCCCGCGTGCCCCCGAGCAATCTCCGCCCAAACCAGCACCAGAGCAATGTACTTCTTCGCCGCCGAGGGTCTCGACGTCTATCCCAACACCGACCACGCCTGCACCACTCCCGTCCGCATCGACAACCCTCCCTCCAGTGTTTCCGCCGTCGCGGTTGCAGGAGCAGAAGCAGCAGCACAGCCAGCGCCTCTCCGTCGGTAGCCGAGCCCAAGAGCGCTGCCGGCATTGCCACTCCCGCGCCCCGAGAGGCCCATTCCCGTCGGTCCCGCCCTCCAACGCCACCGGAGACCCTTAAATCTCTCCCAGAGACTCACAACGGCGCAAGTTCAAGCAGCTCTCGCCCAGGAGCGACATGGAAGCCTCGAATAAACGTCGACGCACCGATGACAGCAATCACAATCACGGCCGCGTGGACGGCAGTCATGTAGACAACAACGACAACAGCCACAACGCCAGCAATGGAGTCGTCGAGCTCTCAACAAGCCGCCGCCCCCACGACAACGATGACGCCGACGGCCATCACCACCACCGCCAGAACCACCAAAACCAACAACGCCAACCCTCCCTCGAAACGGCCATCGCCTCCCTCCCGGCCTCCCACCTGCAAGCCCTCCTCCGCCGCCACGCCCCCGCCCACGCGCCCCTCGCGACCGATATTCTC
The DNA here is from genome assembly GCA_024180945.1 of Macrophomina tecta. Lineage (NCBI taxonomy): Eukaryota > Fungi > Ascomycota > Dothideomycetes > Botryosphaeriales > Botryosphaeriaceae > Macrophomina > Macrophomina tecta. The sequence continues at coordinate 160,934 of JAKSGN010000001.1, forward strand.
CGCGCCTACGCCGACCACGCCGCCGCCCGTCACCGCGAAGTCCAGACCTTCGACCACCTGAGCGCGTCGGTGTGGAGAGCTCTCAACACCACGGCCAGCAACAACAGCAAGAACAACGGCAGCAGGAACAGCGGCGCCGAACACAAACAGGAAGACGGAGATGGCGCCGAGGTCGGCGACGCGTACCGCCAGATCCGCCACGTCATCAAGCGCATCAGCGAGGCGGCGCGGCCGCCGGCGCCGTTCGCGACGCGGCGCAACGCGCTGGTCACGCTGTGGCGCATCGGGCGGTGCGTGTGCCTGAGCGGGGACGGGGAGGCGGTGGGCAGGCGGGTGGTGGAGATGCTGCAGGAGGGGGAGACGGCGTTTGTGGACGCGGTGGAGGAGATTGTCGAGGGGTTGAGCGAGGAGGAGAAGGCGGAGGTGCGGGGGTGGCAGGAGCAGAGGCAGGAGGGGGAGGGACAGGAGGAGGAGGAGAATGTCGAGGAAGATGATGAAGGGCGGGAGACGTTTGAGGATAAGCTGTTTGAGTTGGTGGGGCTGGCAGAGGAGAGGGGCGTTTTCGATGGGCTGGCGGTGGCGGCGGAGAAGCTGGGGCTGGTGTTTGACTATGGGGATAGCGATGAGAACGGGTACATGGATGGGCATGAGAGGGAGGAGCAGTTGAGGAATATGTTCGATGAGGGGTTCGGGGGGGTTGATTTCTCTAATGAGGAGAGGGAGGCCAGGAGGGCGCTGGCCGACCAGTCGCAGTCTTCTGGACGCGTCTACTTGCGGATTCTCGACCTCATCAGGAAGATTAGACGCACCACCAGGTCTGAGGCTTCCTTCGAAACACGCCGCAACGCTCTGTTCACCTTGCGAAGGATTGCCGACCTCTTCGTGATGAGAACTGCCGACGACCCTCTTACACGCGGTGTCCAGGAGCAATTCAGAGGTGATGGTGAGATGGGCCGGACTTTCATCCAGATCCTGAGCTCCATGTCCGATTTCGAGAAGAAGAGATTGTTGGACAGTATCGATGAAGACATGCCATTTGGAGGCAAGATTTTCGAGACCGCCCTCATGGCAAAGGCGAGCGGCATCATGCCTGCTTTGGAGGGCTGCCTAGAAGCACTACGGATGCCTTCCGAATCGCGGTAGGTCATGAGCCTTGGCGCGTAACCGTTGCCAGACCGAACTAACCATTCCAGTGTCAAAGACAGTGAGAATGGTGGAGGATGTCCTACACGCCGATCGCCCGCCGTAACCGGAGGCTACACGCCTATCATCTCAATGCATCGGAAAGAGACTATCGCATTCTCGCGGGCGTTTCAGGGTGTATTGAGCTCGCTGAACATCAACTGGCACGCGATACGCAAGTCCGACTACGAGCAGATCACCGCCGCCACCAACGTGTACAACAAGCTTATCGACCTGACCAACGAAGTTGACCGCGCCGCTAGGCCGTCGGCACCCTTTTCGATCCGCCGCCATGCCCTCGTCAAGCTGCTCAAGATTGCGAGCACCATTCTGCGTACTGTCGACCGGAAACCTGCGGCAGCTTATCCGATTAAGGGAAGATTTCTGAATGACGACATACTCGGGCCCACCTGCAGGATGATCGCGTTCCAAATGACGAGCGATGAGAAGCAAGAGGTGTTGAACATGAGAAATGGCAAAGGCCTGACCTTCGAGGCGGAGCTCGTCAAGATTGTCAAGCTCGCTAAGAGACACAACATCCTCCTCGGGATGAGGAGCTGCCTGGCTCAGCTTCGTTGTCAGACGCATGAGATATGAACTAGTCTCATCTCATCCTTTTTCTTTTTTCTTTTACTTTTCTGTTCACTTGTTTGGCCGGAAAAATAGGGGGAACACATGTGGGCATGTATTGGTGGCGTTGGACCCCCGGCGTCGTTCTGAGCCGGTCTCAGTGTGTTTGGCAAAGCGTCTGGCGTCAGCGAAGTTGCGGGAGCGCTAATATGTTATGACATCTGAACGATTTATGGCTTCCACGAATACCCACATGCGGTTTGTGCTTTTCTTTCCTCGATGGATTCTTTCATTGTCATGGTTCATTCGTCTCTATGTAGTTCATCGTTTGAAAATGCTTACTGTGCTCCTCCCCACCTGCCAATGTTCATCAGTTGGGCACAAGCTGCGTGTGCCCGTGGCAGGCTCCTTCAGACCGGACCTTGTGTGCCGGAGGCTCCCCGTTCAAAAATGGTAACGAGAATGATATCGTCGTCTGGTCTGTGGGATAGGTGGTGAAATGCCCGGAGCCCATCGTGTCGACGGCAACGATCAGCCCGTTCTCTCCGCCCAGAATCCAGGCTTCGTCGGTGCTGTTGGGCAAGGTGACGTGCGCCAGGCCGGACGCGAAGACGACAAACCTGCAGCGGGTATCTTTTTCAGGACCGCCAAAACCAAAGAAGATCATGCGCGGACGTGACCGACGGACGGCCTCAGTGGGGAAAGAAGCGGAAAGACGAGAAAGAGGTGGGGGGGCGCACTGGTTCTGGGGAGCGTTGTGCAAGCCGCCGTCAAAACGCGGCGGGATCGCGGCATACTCGACGGCGCTGGACAGGTTGAACTGGAAGCGCAGCGCGCCGGCGATGCCCGGGGTGGTGGGGACGTCGAGCGGGGTGGTGAACTCCCAGCACTGTAGGGCCGAGGCGTTGCGGGCGGTGTCCGTCACGATGGCCGTCGCGGTCAGGTAAGTCGCGTTCTGCGCAGCTGCCGTGCTGGCGCCGAGAGAGGCGGCGGCAGCAGCGAGAACGCCTTGAGAGAGAGACGGCTTCATGGTCGTAGTTAGGTTGGGAAGACGGAGAGCGAGGGAGGGTTTATGTCTGGTTTTGCTTTGCGTCGGACGCGGGAAAGAGGGCCAGAAGCCGTCCCGCATCTCGGTAGTGCAAGTGGGTGAGAATTTGGATCGCCATATTGAGCCGGCGGGGTGGCTGCGGGGAGATGCACCATGATGCTTCCCGGATTCGGCCGAGATGAGGCAATTGTGCAGCCGTGTGGTCGTGCAGCTTTTCTTTGCCCGGCGATGGTGTTGAGCGGACGGGAGTGGCGACGCGCATCCTTCTGCTTCCGAGCGGCATTGCGCAAGACGGCCGATTGCGGCCTCTCGGATTTCGGGCGAGGACGCCGGCTTGTGCAGAGGAGATTCCCGCCGTTGGAGACGGGCGGGTTGGAAGGAAATGCAAATTGATTAGACTATCCCGAGATCGGCTCTTACGTCACTGCCGCGGTCGAGACGCTCCATCTGACGAATTCTTGTCCCTCATGCTGCGCCTTCATATTCACTCCCTCTGCTGCGCTCTGGCCTGCCCCATTCGCATCTTCCAGACCGCTGCTCAATCCCTCTGCACCTCTCAATCGCAACCCGAAGTCCGTTGAGCGCGCCCACCGACCGCGCAACCATCTCCGCCGACGCCGCGACACGCCCTCCACAACAAGCCCCACCACCACGACCGCGCACACGCCCACCATGGCCCTCGCCGGCAGCGTCCAGACCAAGCACCTCCCCATCACCCAGCTCCCGCTCGCCGACATCATGCGGCCCATCCCGCCCGTCATCGACAGCCCCAAGGTCGACTCGATGGTGCAGACGCTGCGCGGCGAGGCCTGCGACTACATCCCCTCGCCCGCCCCGGAGAAGATCGAGCCTGGCCGCCTGCCGCCCGTCGACGTCCTGCACTACCATTCCAAGGCCCAGGGCCGGGACTACTACTTCGCCTTCGGCGGCTGCCACCGCATGCAGGCCTACGAGAAGGCCGGCTCGCAGGTTGTGGACGTGCGGTGCTTGAAGGTGACGAAGCCGATGCTGAAGGTGTATTTGGGAGGGAGTGTGGATAGGATTGTTGGCGAGGAGTGATGCATAACAGTCGAGGAAGTGGAAGGAGAAGCATGGCCATGGCATGCAGGTGAATGAGCCGGCGGTGTGGAGCAAAACACCGCTTTCGAGGGGCTGCACTCCTGCCGCATTGGCTGCCACGGTCCTTTGGCGGACTCTGGTCGCTTGCCGTGAGATTCTTGGCCAGGCGGACGGCAGGTATGCGGCGGAGCCTTTCCCCGCAAGCCTTAGCCCTGCGACATTACTCTCGAACCCCAGCCATGATGGCTGCCGCCTCCATCGGCCTCGAGGCGTTCCGGCTCAGGATGCTGTCGATGACTCGGGCATGGAGCGGCTCATGCAATGGCCTTGCCTTTGCAGTCACCTCATCATTGTAAATACTAATCACAGATGTGTACATAGCCTTCCGATACCCTACCAAATACAGCCAACATCATGCGCAGATGCTGCTCCATTGAACGCATTTCTTTATTTCGCTTTACCAAGCACCGGCTCGGCCCGAGCAGCCACGCAGCCAAACTCTGAGGCGATGGCCATACTGCATGACGAACAGCTTCGGCTTCTCAACAACTTGATCGCCGAGTTTCTCAAAGCTTCAGAACAGAGCAGTGTGCTCGAGCATTTCCCGTCTCCGAGCGGCGGGAAAATGAACCTTTGCTTCCTCAGGCAATTCGTCCGTGCTTGCTGATCACCGGCTGCCGTGAAGCTTAACCGTGCAAGTTTGGCTGCGGCCGGTGTAGCAGAGTCCCTGCTGCTATCCGCAAGCTCATCACTTTAATTTGACCGCCGGATCCCTCTTTGTTTCGTTCCAGTTTCGTTTCAGTCAAAATTTCTTTTGAAGCGCACCACATGGGCCGAGGCTATCTCTCAAACTCACCGTCACCGCTAGTGTGGTTATTATTGGCACTCTCGGTTAGGCGCCGAAGAGTCAGAGGTGTGGTGATTGTGCCCGGCCTTTTCTCGCTTTCTGGCTGCTGGGTAAATTGACGCTGGATCCCACTCGTTCCCTTTGTTGACAGCGCAACGTGGGGGCCAGGACGTCCAAAATTAGCCCTATGAAAATCAGCAGACCGCACGCAGCCCACCGAGCGTCATTCTCGAAGCTTGAGTTGCATACCAGCGTCATCGTGCCACTCAACTCCACCCTGTGCCAAGCCGATACTGTGGGTGCAAAACAGGCACCATCCGCAGCGGCTGCCTGATCACGGCAGCGACGGCCCGTTTTGGGAGGTCGGCGAGGTCCAAGTTGACTTGGCGTGGCGGTGTTGCCCGCCAACTACTGGCCGTCCACCGCCTCTCCATTGGCTCAGTGCGCCGTAATATCCGTGCCTGGAATCCTTCGCCCGCTTTTGCTGCTCCTCCATATCAACCGAGCCACGAGAGAGTTCTTGGCTCAAACAATGCTTCAACACTTATAAATCCTGGGTCGCTCTCTTACATCAAGGGTCCAACAGCAATCCACACCAAACTCACACCCGGATTGAACGTCTTCAATTCAGCCTCATCAGCAAACGAAAGCGACATACAGAGGGGGGGGGCAAAATACAGTCACCATGCTCTCCAACATTGTCCTTCCCCTGCTTCTTGCAGGCGCTGTCAGGTACTCCGTCCAACTTGCTCCTGTATACATCCTTGGCTAACACAAGAACCACCAGCGCCGCGGACCAGAGCGTTCTCTCTTTTGCCTTTCCTGGCGACGGCTATTACACCCAAGTTCCCACGAGCGGCATCAGCGGATCGCTTATTGGCGTTGAGGGCGGCCGCACCACCTTGGCTTACACCTGCCCCGAAGCCGCCACCGCTCTAGACGACTACGAGAGCAAGGTCGGCGTTCTGTGCCCCCTCGGTACCAACGCCCCCCAAACCGTTACCTACGGCGACGACTTCTATGGAGTGTCTACCAGCACTGTCGTCAATGCCATTACCGCCGCCTTCGTTGAGGACTGCGAGATCACCGCAACCCCCGCCAGCGGTGGCGCCGCCTCGGCCACTGCTTCTCCTACCTGCACCTTCAGCTTCGGCGGCGAGTATGCCGACGAGCTGGTTGCTGTGCTGACTTGCGCTGACCCCAGCGTCATCGGCACTGACGCCGAGGATCCTGTAAGTCTGACGCTTTCATTTCCTACCCATTTACTGTGCTGCATGGCGCCAAAATTTGGAATCTGTCACTGACTGATGTGGCAAACAGAATACCGCGAGCTACCTCAGCTGCATCTCGTCTGCTACGGCCACCCCGACAGACGTCATGACTACAACCTGGTCGCCTGACAACGTGTGGTACTGGAGCGTCACTGTAACTGCTACCGCTTCTGGCGTCAGTATTCCTGCTGAGACTGGTGCTGCTGCTTCCTCCACTGGTGGCTCCACTGGTGCTGCCTCTGGACACGCCGTTAGCCGCGTTGCCGTTGCTGGTGTCGTCGGCCTTGCTGCTGTCATTCTGGCTCTGTAAGGATGGGACGATGAAGGAGAGGGCGATGGCCGTGCCAATATACAGATACGAGTTACGATACCCTATTGTTAAGTCTAATTTTTACGCAAATCTGCAACAGCCGCTGAGTTGTTTTTCTCTGATGTCGTCCTGCTCATCTTCCTCTTGAATAACCCGCAACAGGCACGGAGACTCCCAGCCATTGGCTCTTTTAGCAAGCTTACCCAAGTCTTCCGGCATATAACCAGACCGAGAGGTGTTCTGGTACAGCGGATCATGCTGTCGATATTTCTGCTTCGCGACCCTCCACCCCTTCCTCCATATGCCAAAGGCCAGAAAACGACAACAAATCCCAGACACCGGTCCCCAAACCGCAGAAACTGGCACCACTCTCCTCTTGAGTCCACCACAAACCTCAGCTCCGCCTTCCGATGATCCGCCGATCGCCTCCACTCCAACAGCAGCCTCCGCACATATGTCTCCGTATCCTCCTTCCTCACCACCTTCCTCGCCCACTCCTGCCCCTCATCCGCAATCTCCTGCGCCGCCTCATCCCTCCGCCGCCAGCGCACTATCCGCTTCTCCCACCTCCATCAACTACGCTTCCCCCAGACCCCGCGAAATACGCCGACATCGTCACACATCCCCTGCACCCCGCAAGTCCAGCGGCACGATGGGTAGTCATCGTCCTCCGCCCTCGTTCTGTTGGTGGGGTTTGTAGGGGGAGGGGAGCAGTGCTTGCGGAAAGGCTGTGTTTTGCACCAGGCGCACCACCCGCTGTGCCAGAGGAGTGAGTGCTGCCTCGAGTTTCCACTCCGGCCCCGAGAATCCGTTTGGCGTCGGCGCGTGCGCGGCTGTGGCCAAGTAGCTGAAGGGCGACGGGCGCCGCACGTCGATGAAGCCGCCTGCCCGGTTCTGGCTGAATATGGGGATTAGTAATGGCTACGCGTCGAAGGCGAAGCTGCTTTGGCAAGGGAGTCTGATGAATCGGCCAAGTTTTGGGTTCTCCTCGGGCTCTGATGATCAGGCGTTTGCGCGACCCTTAACTCGATCGTGATAAAATCAACCCACGCAGCCTCAATGCACCCGGATATAGGGGGTTCTACGGATACATATTAGTCGGGAGCGTCCTTCTTGGGGGGGGAGTTACGTATATCCTATACCGTATTTTCGTATTTGGCGAGTTATGTAATAAGCTTTGCTGTTAAGTTGAGGGCTTACTTCTCCCTTTCACTATATTCTCTCCGTATGCTTATTATTACCTTTACTCTTGTCTTTTATAATTTACGACCTAGAGTCGTGGTATCATTATAATGCTTCCTTAGATTAGTACAATACACGAAACTTGGGTGGAAGCTACGACAGCCGTTAAATAAACCGTTGATAAGGCCGCCTCGTCATTTACACCTTATTACAACAACTACTGCAATCGTTAGCGTGTCTACTACTAGGACAACTACGCTTTTTAAGTTAACTGTTACGGCACAGCCTCCATAGATTGGCAAGAAGTGAAGTGGACAAGACCAGCAGGAATATGAGGCCAGCGACAAAGAGCGTCCGTGACCCGAAGGCCCCGCTGAGCCCCACATGGCCCCTCACCTACTCCCCACTAGTTGAAAGGTCCAAGCGGCCTTGGCGTGCTGGACTGCTGAACCGACAGCTCAAAAGTTCCAATGGCCCTGGCGCTTTGAACTGCTGAACCACCAGACCGCTAGCATTAACTATACATATATAAACCACGTTCCTTAGCTAGATGTTTTAACCTCCGTGGCTAATTCATGGCTCTTAAACATCTAATTCAATTCTATTGGAAGTAACAGGCCGACGCGCATCGCACATCCGTGATACTGCTCCTTGCCCAAACTTTGCCATTTCCTTCTTTTCGCTTCAAGGTACGCCCTTTGACACCACATACCTACCCTGCAACCGCGAAGCTTGGTAGAATAGCCCCGTCGTCACACTTCGTTTCAGAGTCGTCTCGAATACAGACATCCCAGTAATAAATATATATTTATTATTAAGGGCATATTTATTGTTAAGCTTTTCCATAAGGATAATAATATAGACGCTGCCAATAAATATATATTGTTAACTATTAATAATATAGGCCCACTATTTTCCAGCGCCAATTCCCCCAGAGTGTTTCAGATTAAATTGCAGTCTTGTACGCATATTACTGCTTATCAGGCCTCTAGATAGGAGGTGAACTCCAATGTTTGTAACTCCTAGCAACCGAAACTGCTGCCTCGCCATACCCGTCACGTTGCAAGTACGCAGTTCGTAATACATCAGCGACATATCTCTACACACGACAATGGACGTCAACATATCCTCACTGCCCCAATCCAATGCCCCGTCAAGTTCTTCCTCCGTGGTACCCTCTGACAGTGCCTCACAAGTTGCCAGCACACTGTCAGAACCCGAGGCATCGTCAGCTCAGCATACGGTCAAGAGACGGAAACTGAGAGCCACATCAACATGGGATCACTTTCGAGAAGCTCAAGGCGACGAGCCACGTACTATGAGCGGGAAATTACTTCACTACTGCACGCGTTGTCGCAATCCATCCTGGTCAACCCACATATCTGGCAACGCACGCTATCATCTCGAGAAGGCTCATCACATACTTGTTCGAGAGGATTCAAAATCTCAAAACAGGCGCCAACTAGCCATCGAAAATGCCTTCGCAAGAACAACCGGCAAGCGGCTGCAGCAAGTCAGGGAGAATGAGATGAACACTCTACGGAGTGTAATCAATGTCGATGCCTTTCGAGAGGCACAGATGTTGCTATCCGCACATAAACATTTACCGCTCAACTTCGTAACCTGGCCGGAATACCAGGCACTTCTGGCCGCGATAAACCCTGCCGTTGAAGAGTTCCTAACTGATTCCGGTAGCACGGTTGCGGCGGACTTGGATAGGGCCTACGATGCGCATCAACAATCCGTAAAGGAATGGCTAGAACGTGCCCGGAGCCTCGTACACATTGCTATGGACGTATGGTCTTCTCCTCAGCGGAAGGCCTATATCGCTGTTCACGCCCAATGGGTTGACGAGGCCTACAAACCTCGGAAAGCATTGCTAGGGCTACCAAACCTCCGCCGCTCTCACGCCGGCACGGCTATGGCACCTCACTTGATGCCGATTATCCGACAGTACCACTTAGCGCCCCGAATCGGCTACTTCACTGGGGACAATGACGCAAAGAATGACACCTGTCTCCGCCAACTTGCTGTTGAGCTGTTGCAAGAGTACGGCCTTACACTTGACCCAGTGTCCTCTCGAACGCGGTGTGCCGGCCACATCATTAACTTGTCCCTTCAAGCCTTTCTCTTTGCAACTAGTGAGGACGCTCTGCAGGCCGCAATTGCGCAGGCGCAACACGAGGTAAATGATGTAACAGTTGCGGACGCGTTACACGACCAAATTCAGTCGAACACTTGTCACAAGAGGCACGACAGGCGCAAGAAACGCCATGACACTGCCGGCTGGCGGAGCATCGGCCCAATGGGTAAACTCCACAACATTGCGGTGTTCATCCGTAATTCCACAGTGCGCAACGATGCATGGGATGACATTGCAGAAAAGGCGCTTGGAATTGACAATATCACCCGTTGGAACTCATGGTTCAAGTTGCTTGATGCGGCTATCAGCCAAGAGGGTCCATTGTCAATATTCCTCAACCAATACCACAACGAGCTGGAAGACGACATCCTCACACATGATGATTGGCAAGTACTCAAAATGACTCACGAGTTCTTGCAGCCGTTTTACCAAGCGACCTTGGAGCAGCAAATGGAGTGGGCATCAATAGATCAGGTGCTAGAGAATATGGATATTCTTTTCATGCAGTTTGAGAATGCCAAGGTAAGCCATGGACGGCTCGATCGATTACCAGACCTGGACTGATGTTAAAGCAGGGCAAATACGCCAGCAACGCGCGTATGGTTCATTCCATTCACATGGGTTGGTGGGTTCTCTCGAAGTATTATGAAGAGAGTGACAGAAACCCAATATATGCCACGGCATTATTGCTCCATCCAGAAAAGCGCCGGAGGTACCTTGACCGCCACTGGGCAGAGGAATGGAGGCAGACCGCTATTGCTGGTGCACGGCAGCATTGGGCGAAGTACAAGGACCGGCCACTCCCGTCGGAGTCCGCGGCTCGGCTGAACGACGAACGACGGGAAGTAACACCGTACGAGCGTATCAAGCAGTCAATGAGTGTCTTGGATGAACCCGGGGATGAGGATGAATTCGAAAAATTCGTCAATTCTCCGCCAAGACCTATGACGACCAAAACACCGCTTGAATGGTGGTGTCGAGAAGAACAGAGGATTGAGTATCCACGTTTACACCAATTGGCCATTGACATACTAAGTGTGCCGGCGATGTCCGACGATCCGGAACGGGTATTCTCTTGCGCAAGGCGGACAATTTCTTGGGACAGGGCACGGCTCTCGCCTGATACTATCGAGAAGCTTCAATGCCTGAGCAACTGGGTGAAGAATGACTTGGTCCGCAAAGTCTACGTGGCAGTAGATGGTAAGGTCATGGATATTGCTGGCGGCAACGACGACATGCATGGCGCTTCAGTTTTATATTAATAATTATTGATAAGCTTAGCAATCGATAATAATATTAGGATCTGCCAATGAATACATAAGAATATGTCAATATTATGTATTTATTTATTATTGGGATGTCTGGTCATCGTTCCGCACGACGACTTGGTCCGTCTCATCGCCAGAGGTAGAGACAATCAAGCAATCACAGTCGACGCGGCCCTTGACATGGAAAATTCATTCTCGCCTTTGCCACCAGCAGACTGGGCTGAAATCCCAGACAGTCCAGTCACACCGTTCAACACGTTCGCCCATCAGCATACTTGGACCCACTCTCGTCTTTCCTGCCCGCCGGAGAGCCCAGCTCGAAATCTGGAGCCAGAAACTCATGACAACGTCTCGGCTTACGCTGCTGGCGATCTCGAGTTCGTCACCAATCACACTGCATTTTCCGACATTTGCAATTCGCCTTCCCTGTCATCCTCATTTGGCTTCTTCGAGAGGCCGAATGCGTTCAGTATCGTGCAAGAGCTTTACCCCGTTTTCTCGCAAAGCAAGGTCAGCACTTTCCAGGAAATAGTCTTCCCTAGCCCTTGGTACTGGTGGGGAAAGGTTCAATACGTGGAAAGCAACGACATGCCATGGGATGCAAAATTAGACCGACTTCATTGGCGTGGGTCTACCACCGGCGGGTTTAGTCGGGCCCATGGCTGGAAACACCACCATCGCCAGCATGTCGTGGAGCGGATGAACATGGCAGGAGAGGTTTCCATCCTCTCATAGCTTGAAAATGAGCCCCAGCAAAACAGTTCCAGATGGATGCCAAAGAAAGCCTCCCAATCGAAGTACCTGGATATGATTGATGTGCGCTTCTCTCACGTTGGACAGTGCGATCCGCAGGACTGCGAGGAGCAGCGGAAGGCCTTCGATATAGCGGAAGAAGAGGACCAGCAAGAGGTTTGGCACAGCAAACACTTGTTGGATATGGACGGTAATGCTTTTAGCGGTCGTTTCTATGCATTTCTCCAAAGCAAGAGCGTTGTTTACAAGATATCCTTGTTCCGGGAATGGCATGTCGACTGGCTGCAACCATGGTTACATTATGTACCACTTAGCCTGAGAGGAGGCGAATGGACGGAAGTTTTAAGATTTATGTCGGAGGAAGACCAAGGTCGGATGATATCCCGGTGGCTAGCGGACAGTGGAAGACACTTCGCCCGCCACACTCTGAGAAACATGGATCTAGAAGTCTGGCTCTTCCGCGTCTTGCTCGAGCAAGTACCTTCTTTTACCGCCATCCGATATGATTTATATTGCAAGGTCGCCCATAAATCGAAAAGGGATTCGCTAACTATACACGATAGGTACGGCAGAGTAGTGGATGATCGCAGGGAAGTTATTGGATACTCGATATAGATGTATTAATTTACCAATCTGTCAAGGGTATCTAAGGTTCGTAGGTATAGTTCGTTCTATAACTAAATTACACCGGTCCGGCCATGTTGGCTTTCAGTTGGTGCTGCAAAACCATTGAGCTTACCTTGTGCCTGTCCACTGGCGAAAGCTATAGCGATGATCAACTTGGTGGCTAATCATGCTCCAACAACTCTGTGTATAAGGGCGTGTTCGTAACACTACCTCCCCTTTTAAGGCAGATGGCCCAGCTGCTAGAAATCAGCCGCCACCTGGATACAGAGTCATCCTAGAAGACCAGTACGCGTGTGCTAATGGATAACCTACAGGGAGTGGAGGTGTGGCGGCCGGATTGAGGGATCGGTGTGAACAGTGTAGTAACCGTAACGAGGATTTGCGACACCGGAGTGATGCAGCTAACATCGCACGGACCGCCAATGCCTGATCATCCAGTGCATTCTCCAATACCTTTTTTCGGCGTCATTGAGATACATGTATAGTAGCTATCTAGACAGTAACCACTATTACTATTAGGTCTAGATAAAACATTTATCGAGCGTGCCTCGCCTTTTGTTCTTTTATGGACTATCGAGGCGGAGGTATTGGGGCCGAAGGTAGGCGTGAAACGTAGATTTCGTGTAGCAGTGCGACTTTCAACCTATCATGTTTCCATGGCGTAGGCGAATCCCCTGCATTATGAATGTTTGATCTTCGCGCTGACGGCCGGTCCCGGCGCCCCTCTTTATGAGCACTCGATGGTGATTGCGAAAAGGAAAACCAAGGTTACAACGAGCGCAGACTAGAGTCCGTAGTAAGAACACTGCGTGTCAAGATTTTACAGGTCCCGCGAAACTCATGTGGGGCTTCAAGTTACTACTACACTGCAGGTGCGCTAATTCTAAGGCTACTTACCGGCAGGTGTTGCACTATAAAGGTCGCACGAGTTCTGGGATACCCTCAATACAGAGGCAGTTCGTGAGGTAACCCGGACCTCGATAGCGCCAAGTAATGCTAATATTCACATTTGACGTATTGGCAATATCGTGGCCTGCTTACCCCTCTGTATTTGTGCAAAGGCTGCATAGATCGGTCTAACCGGTAGATATTGGTGGATGGAGGACTATAGTGTGTGCATCGCTCCCTCTTGAATCCGCGATGCAAGGCAATAGTCTGAAAGCGTCACAAATGCAGCTACGTGAAGACAGGACGTACAAAGACATAAAATAGCACATCATGACCCTCGGAAGCGCAACACACCAACCAACAGCCCTGGTCATACAGAAATCGGTTGTTATATTGTACAAGCAGCCAGGCAACATGGTAATTCGCATCAAGAACGGTCGGATCCAAGGTATTCGAGCCTGTCGACGGCGCTGATTCGAAGCTGCACTTGTTCCAGCCTTGCGGCATGATCTCATTTCGGGGACAAGTTCTCCTTATTACGGAGAGAAGACCGTCAAAGAAGCTCTACGCACCGAGAGTACGACGGAGTACATTCTCAGCCACAAAGTTATCACCATAAGCTTGTGCGGATAACTCCTACAATTTGAAGCCGCAGCTGGTGCTCCTTTCTGATGAGACGGAAAATAGGACGGGTCTGACGATGTTCACGCAGGGTGGCAATCAATTCAATCAACGTCAATATCGGGTCCAGATTGATTGATTGATAGGATTTTCCAATAAGGTCAAATTGATTGATCAATAAGGTGTTGATATTGATTGAATTGAATTGATTGACACACGGTTCACGTAGCAAAATCTCGTGATGCTTGGCATAGTGTTGAGATTGATAGCCATACAATCTAGCTAACTCTTGCTAGCTATAGCTACTCCCGCGTGTATAGAGTCCTCAACTTCTTTCAATGATGCCTTCTGCGTTCCATGAGCGTAGTATCTGCCCAACTGCTATAGTATTGGCCTCCAGCCTATTGCGCAATGGCGTCACCATTTGTCCTGCCAAACTGAATATCCTCTCCACCTCTGCCGACATTGCCGGTATAGAAAAGAGGTCCAGAGCCATACGTGATAGGCGGGGGTATTGCTGGCGGCGTAGTATCCAGTAATCAACTGGATTGGTGACTGCGTCATCTGTAGGAGAGGTATCGAGCTGCCAGTAGGTGTACTCATCCTCGGTCAGATCTAGATGCTTGGTCCTCCTGGAGGCAGCAAGCCAGCTGTCAAATTCGCTGAGATGTTCGCGTTTACGCTTCTGCGGTAGCTGTGGGTCCTCAGCAATAGCAATTGACTGATACTCATCCTTCCAGAGCTTTAGAACAGCTGCCTTTGCCTTCTTGATCCAGCTCTTCTTGAATGCCCACTGATCCTCAATCCACTCCCAGCGGTAGGCAGGGTGAAGGGCGCAAGCTGCGACGTAAGCTGGAGTATCATCAAGGAGCTGATAGTACTCATCTAGCTTAGCCCACCCCAAATTGATGTTCACCTTGAAGTGAGGGTCAGGATACTGATCTGTGCGGATCTTGACCTCCTCCAGCTTGTTCAACAGGTACTCCATGCATGGAAGGACTTCCCATAAGCCGCCAAACCTACCACTAGTTGGGTTGGCTTGTAGCCTGATTGTGACTTCATGAAAAGGCTTCAAGATGGAGTGATATTCAGCAAGAGTTGCCCAATCATCTGAGGTTAGATAATCATCCACGATTGCCGGCTTGTTCTTTGTCTTAGCTGGCATTGGCTGAGTCCTACTAGCAGTGCGAGGCTTGACGTATTTATCCCATTCTTGAACTTCGTGGAGGACGAGGGCGTCAATGACTGACTGTAGCTTGATTGCGCGCTCAATCATGGCGGAGGTAGAGTTCCATCGTGTCGCATTATCTTCTATAACCTCGTAGGTAGGGCCGTTTTCGCCAGTCAACGCTTGCTCGTTCCGCTGAAGTTGGTGCAGTCTCTGATAGACAAGGTTTGAGCGCTGAATCCAGTGGACGATATTGTGAAGCTTGCCGATAGGGCTCTTCTTGCGCCAGAGTAGGAGCTCAGCGAGTAGCTCCTTTGGCTGAGCGCAGTCGTTCTCGAACGCGTCAGCTTCCTTGCCAAAGAGGATCTGGCGGACTACCAGGTTTATGATATGGCCAATGCAGCGCAAGCGGCGGTGCTTGTGATTGAAGCCAAACTCTTCAGCTAGCGCGTCCATGCACGTGTCGTTGTTTGACGCGTTATCCGTGACAAAGTAGCCAAGTTGCCCTCCAATGCCCCATTCCATAATTATCTGGGCTACCTCTTCCGCAAGGCTGTCACCAGTATGCCGTCCTTCGGCGTGTGGGAGGCCAATAAGGAACTTGCGAAGCGTGCCAGAGAACGTAAGGAAGAAGACGTTAATACCGAGTAGAGAGAGGTGATTACACGACGTCCAGCCGTCAAAGGCAAGGTGTATAAGGCCAGGTGAGCTCTGAAGAAGCTCAGCAACGATCCCTTTATGGCGGTTGAATTCATCAAGTAGCCATTTACGAACAGTAGAGTGTGTTGGAAGGCTGCCAGTAGACGTTACTGCAGGATTCAAATAGCTAAGAACGCGCCTGAATCTCTCGCTTTCAAGCTTGCGGAAAGGAATGTTATCGGATGAGACCCAATCAGTGAGTAGTTGCTGGAAGTACGCCGGATTGAATGATGTGACAAGGCGATTGACAATAGCCTGCTCTGAAGGCCTATTCGTATCCAGTCCAAGCCGCTGAGCAACTGAAATCTTGGCCCGTTTGACGTGACGCTTCCCTGTAGGATCCTCAACCTTGTGCTCAGTCACCAGGTGCCTTGCCTGATTATCAGTGCCAGCAGCAGCGAAGCTAGCTGGTTTGTGGGCTTTCTTGTGCACGCAGTACATACAGACCCAGCGGGTACGCCCTTCTACGTCCTCAATGTCATATGCGTGCTCCCAAGTCCACCCGCTGCGCTGCTTTGACTCTGTGACATGATATCCACGGAATTTCTGCCATGGGAAGTACTCCCACCCTTCGCGTACAGGTCCTCGGCCATCAACGGCAAGATTGGTGGGTTGCGCAGGATCTGAGTCCTGTTGAGAGGAAAAGAGGCTAGTGGGCGCGCTAGAGAGGCTTAAAACAGAGTGTTGATCGTTGCTAGAGTCCATCTTGATAGTGGGAGAGTTGCTGCTGAGCTGCTGAGAAAATGTAGAACGGATCTGAAAGAGCAGATTCAGCTGTCCCTTCTAGCCATTCTGAGAGAGCGTTTATATACTAGCTGCCAAGAGAATGTGCCCGACACGTTGTGTGCCAAGAGTGTATCAGATAAAAGGCTAGCCTGACGTGGCTTGAGCGCCACAAGAGCGAGATGATCATCAAAGCTGCTTTCTATACAAGGTAAGCCGTCAATCAATATCGTCAATCAACTGGCCCGGAGCAATTGATTGATTGACGAAAATGACAGACCTCAGTTGATTGATTGATTGCCAAGACATTGGTCAATATTGATTGACCGTCAATATTATTGAATTGATTGCCACCCTGTGTTCACGTCACATACTCGTAATGGCGCGAAGCTCAATCTGGATACCCTACCCAATAACACGCCGGCCGTGCCGGAATTGCGCACGAACGGGTGGACTGTCGCGGTGGTGTCGACGCACCCCGGAATGCGGCCCTTGCAGATGATGACATCGTGAAAAATGCTACTAGAGGAGTTCCAGGCCTGCGAAGACCATCGGCAGGAGGCCGTTCAGGCATAGCTAGACGCCTGGATGTTAGCATGCCCCTCTCACCATGCTGATTATCAACCAAAGTGGTAGGGTAAACACCGCCGCAAGGACTGCCGCACGGCATGCGGCGACGGCACCCAGGCCTCTCCTGTGCCGCAGACCACTGCGCAGCAGATCAGCACTGCGCAGTGGGGTCAAGCCATCGGCTACGCCGCCCAGGGCGCCATCGATGCCATCAAGGGCATCAAGAACTGGGACAGTGTAAGATGGCCACACGATTGCCTTTTCCAGAATCAGTTCTGAAAATAGCCACAGAAGCGCGAGGCCTTCGCCAAGGCCGTCACCCAGGGCGTGTGGGAGCGCAACCCCGATCGTAATGCGGCTCCTGCCGCCATCTGCTACAACCAGGGATACGACCTGAAGGTTCCCACTGGTATTTTCGGCCTGAGGGACCGGGAGGTCTCGTCTGGACCGCTGAAGACCGAGTAAGTGCATCAACGTGCGCAGAAAAGGAGCGAGGCAGAGCTGACACATCGTAGCTACGACTGCTTCTACATGAAGGGCAACAACGCTTTCTGGAGCCGCGGCGACGGTGGCAGCGTCAACGTGAGCTTTCCTCAGCCCCCCTCCTAACCGAATTTTAGGAGATCTACTAACTTCGGTCCTCATAGTTGCACACCTTCTACGACAGCAATCGCTGCAGATTTGATGATAAGTCGGACCTCTACTGCAACTAAGTCTGCTCCCCGGCGATGGGCGCCCAAGCCACTTGTCTTCTGAGATCATGCAAACTTCTCTTTGTCTGAATTTCCGTCGCCGCATTATAACATGTTGATTTAAACGGCTTCAATATGGCACTGCTCTTCGTTGTGACAGTTCAAGACCATTACTTTACATTTATAGTCAAGTTTATAATCCAATCCGTCCTTACTGGGCGCGGCGACCAGTAAAAATACTTTAAATGCTTCAATCAAAGCCCATTAGCACTGAACGTGTAGTCTTAATAGACACTTGACCCTTTCCCTGCAACTCTGCTTATTGGCATCACTAAGTTCGCGCTGCTATGTCTCAGCTTAATTGGCGGTCGGGACTAAGCAGTATCCTTGAGAGTTCTAAGCGGCAGACACAGCGAACTGCGACTATCGTCGCGAAGCACTACGTAGGTATACTAATTTAAACCGGCTGTATAAGAATTCCTTGCCTTGATTGACTTTCTCCATCTCCTTTGGACTCGTTATCCAGAAAGGTCGGGATCTTTCGGGAAGTCAAGCTCGTATCAGTCGCAAGTCCTTGGATACCCAAGTCACTAACGGCCAAGGGAGCGGCAAAGGGGTTTCCAGCAGCTCTCATAGTCCGGCGGGGGTTGTTGCGGCTGGGTGAATTGCGAGGACGCACGTAGGAAGCGCGGATGCATATCGCGGGGGCCGCCCTGATGAAATAGCATCGCCGACACTCTCATCCTCGCCATGCGACTTCGACTATGATCAACAGTGGGGTACTATGTGGAAAGACAGAGCTTAGATTAATTAGTTCCACTGACATGAAAGAGCTCGAACTATGAGGCAATCGAAAGAATTGCGGATTTGGGTCAAGGATGCGATACCTGAATTCGACAAAGTGTCTGCAAAGACATTAACGCAGCCACGCGACTTCACTTGGACGTAGAGCGGAGCCTCGCACGAGGCGAGGTGCCAGGCCAGCCGGGCGTGAAGGGAGGGACGAGCAGGGCGCCGGCGAAGACGACCAGGTGGAAGCGGCCGTTGGACGGCATGTCGTCGAGCAGGACAGTGGCGTTGCCGTCGATGTGCCGCTCCAGCGCCATGTCATGGAGCCGCTTGCCCGGCCCCAGCGGCCCCAGCGCGGTCGGGTCGAAGGCGACGCCGCGGGTGTTGGCGTCGACCAGCAGGCCGGCGGCGTAGCGATGGCCCAGGCCGCTGGTGAAGCCGTGGGACTGCTGCCGGACGTCGCGCAGCTCCGGGCTGCCGGAGTGCTCGTCGACGCGGCGGCCATGCTGCAGCTTCTGCCCGAAGAGCGCGGCGAACTTGCGGTCGAAGTCGATGGGCTGGCGGGCGATGGACCGGTGCTCGTGCTCGTAGGTGGCGAGCAGCGACGGCCGGGCCAGGCCGCGCAGCACCAGGGCGAGCATCCAGGTCAGGTTGTAGACATCGGACACGCCGACGTTCATGCTCTGCGCCGCCTTGGGGCTGTTCGTGTGGCACGCGTCGCCTGCGCCAGGAAGACGCGCTGCCGCTCGTCGCTGAAGCGCGAGACGCGCTGCCGCTCGTCGCTGAAGCGCGAGACGAGCCGCTGCGTCACTGTGTAGCGGCCGACCCCGAGGACCTCCGTGACGTCGAGCCTGTAGGGGTGTAGAATCTCGCGCACCCGCCGCTGGAGCATGTGCAGCACCTGGAACGACTCGTCCTCCGCAAGCCCCTGGAGGTGCTCCACGTCCGCCGGCTCCAGCTGCATGAACACTCGCAGCCCCGCGTCCTTCAGTGGGATCAGCATGCATCCGCCGCGCGGGGTGCGGATGGCGCAGCGCCGCCGGTAGTCCGGAAAAGTCCGCACACGTGCTCGCTGCCGAACGATTGCGACCCGATGCCCGCGATCCTCCGCGTCGCGCTCCGCGTGCCGCCGCTCGTCGTAGCTGTAGTCGATCGGTTCGTGGAAGCGGTCGATCCAGTGGCCGCGAGACTCGATGTTGTGCTCGAAGACATCCTCGGTCTGGCCTTAGTCTGTGTTGGACATGACCGGGAAGGTAGTCGCTGCGGTCCGTCGGTGAAACTCCGAGCTTCTCGCAACGAAGCCGCCCGCATGTCCGCTACTTACCATGGACTACTTCGCAGCCCGCGCTGGTTTGAGAAAGTTTGCCGTGCTCGTCGGGTCGCCAGAAGGCCGTCTCGGTAAACCGGTGGCCCCTCTCGTCCAGAGTGCGGAGCAGGTTCAACGTTTGCAGGATCTCTTGCGTCCGGGGTTGGAAACCTGGCTTCCGTCAGCCCGTTTCGTGACTCCAGCTCCTCGGGAATCGGGAAACTCACCGCTCGTGTGCCCTGCTTGGGTTTGGGCTGGTCATCAGGCGAAAATTGCGAAAATCCACGCGGTAGCGTGGTGCGCCAGCTCTACATCCTGTGGGCGTAAAGGTTATCAGAGCTAAGGTATTTTCGAAGAAGTAGTACACCATCGTCACATTCAGAGTATGACGGACCATGCGGACGTAATAATAGCGCGCCCGTCCAATTTATGGATTTAAGGTACGTACAATCACACTTCGTGGATTCTCTCTCAGCAGGTGCCCGGAATGTGCGACAAATCAGACTCGACGTCTTCTCACGACACCTTTGCGCACACACTGCGCTCCGAGTTCGCTGACGCAGGTGGAGACTCAGAGCGTAATGAGCTCCGTGCTTGCTATTGGCACCGAATAATAAATCCCAACTTGTCGGATTATAAACGAGGAGATTAAGCCTACGAGCAGAAGTTCTACTCCTTTCGCATGTTGATGAATCCGACTGCAGCCCACAAACAACTGACTTATTTGGATGCTTTCGTGTTGGACTGAAAAAAGCACGGCGCCGCACTGTTATTCAGTGCGAATTGATTGAGTTATATTCCAACATTTCGTCTCGAAGCACGGAAAGGACAAAGCCTTCTCATACTCTTTCGACATAACCCCACTAGACCAAATATCCTCGTTCGTCACTACGATTACTCAGGTCCATCTAGATATTGATTTTGTCTTCCTTAACTCCGGAATCGAGCGTGACATGAACTTTTGCCAAGGCCGAAACCCTGGACCTTAAATCCATCAATCTCGAGTTCACCACTAACTACACATCCTTTGTCTACTTCGCCGTCTTCGATCTAGCTAGCGCGCGATTTGTGATTAGGTATTAGCAAAAAGTGGCGCCATCCTTCCCATAGCCGACTGGCTAGCTAGCGTATGTAACGGCGGGCGTCTGCCTCTAAGAATCCAAACACTAGAGAGGAAGAAAACCTAACGGGGCTTTTCCTTAAGTAAGTCTAAGAAGAGGGTAAGAACAATTTAAACACGTAATAAGACTAATTACTACGGGCAAAGGCCGTATAACTAATAAATACTCTAAATTATTATAAAGTTAACTGCGAAGGTTAAAGTTATCTAGGGAGTATAGCTTATCTACACGTAGGAAAGTATACATATTCTAATATACTTATTAACTTAGGGTAGCTTAATTTGCCCCTTCTTACTAAGTGTTACAACGGACCCGACCGTGTTGGGTTTCAGTCGGCGCGTAAGACCATTCGGCCAACCTCCCGTCGACTCTCAGTCGACAAAAGGTTCAGCAATGATCAGCCTGGTGGCTAATCATGCCCCAACAACTCTATATACAGGTAGGTCCGTAACACCAAGTATATGGGGGCGACGAATTCCTTTAGCCTAGTTAGGTCGGAGCGCTTATAGAAGGGGTAACGGACTAGATCCCGCACTAGGCAACCTAATCCACCTTTACCTACTAGCTAAGCTTATCCCCCCTCTTATTTTAAGCTGGCCTATGCCTCTAACGCGTCGAGTCTCCGCGCGACTGGCCTATAATTCCTCGAGAGCCTTTCCTTACCGCTAACCCCTGTTATAGTCGTAGTTTGCGCGCTCTACGCCTATTAAGAACGTCCATAAAGTCGCCTAGACGCCCACTAAATAGAGTCGCTAAGGGCCGTTAAAGCTGGTGTGTATTTCTTTTCCCTAGACCTTGCCCGTATTTCCGTCTTATCGAGCTGACCCGTCGCTTCCTCTAGGTGGTGTTTACGATAATAAAAATTTACAAGGTTACGGGAGTTTCCAGTACGGAGCTGAGTTAATAGAATTTGAAGTATATGCAAGATTTATTATTTTGATCTACCGTACTAGTGCCTAAGCCTTAGCGCAACATATGGTTCACCTATCGGCTCCCTGATCCCGAAGTCCCCCGTTGTGGCTTAAGGGATTTACTCCTAATCAAGCCCGCCCTACTTTCCCTATGGCGTCTATTACGGCTTACGCCGTGTCGTACGACTCGTATTACCCTTACTTGTTTACACTTAGCGCTGCTGCCATTTAGGCGCCTCTCCTAGAGAATACTTCTCGCCAGCCCGTCGCCACCTTCGAATTCGACCCTCGAGAATCGCGCCAAGACCGGTACCGTTTGAAAGCGCTCGACTCCCTTAGCTAGAATCCAGAATTCTAGCTTCGTAGACGTACGCGCTATTGCGTGATATGAGGAGAAAGAGGTAAACGGATAGATCCCAACCTACTACAGCCTCCGCAACCCCACCACACTACCAGAACGAGCCAAAATCGCACCACACGTGAAACAAGAGTAGAGAACACCCTAAGGAATAGTGGATCAAAATTGCATCGCCACTGGACTTCCCGATAGCGAGTAATTAAACACTCTCCTCCAGTGGAGCCTCTCCCACAGCCAACCACCGAAGAGATTTTGACCCCTGGTCAAAGCTCAACACACGGGCCTCCTACCAAGCACTCCCTAGACCCTTCCAGCATAATGGACCAACCCGACCCTCCCCCACACGGGGACAAGGAGTGGGGGCCTATCATACTAGGCTCCCCTATTCCCTCCAGATGCCCAACACCGGAGCGAGAATACCAGGAAAACCTCCCAGGACAAACGTCTACCGACCATGAGATGATAGATATCCCAACTGCTCAAGACTCCCCCCAAGCCCCACCCCTCCCGGTTACCCCACAACAAGATGCACAGCACCCTATAGGCAACCCACTCAAACGCCCGGCTATCACGATAGAGTCTACTCCTACTAGAACTACTCGTAGCCCATCTCTCGCTACTATGCCTCCCACGACACTCTTCACAGTGCACACAAAGGAAGGCCAGAAAAAGAGAGCACGATTTGGTGTCTTTACAACAGTGGACGCTGCCCTTGAAGGAGCACTTGACTGCCTTTTGAAAGCAGCAAACCTCGAAGAAGACCTAGAGAAGAACCGGAAAATCCTAGACCTCTTACAGATCTTTAGGGAGTACACAGAGGGAGGTATACTCGATAAGGCAAAGTCAATCCTTGCCACCCAAGTCCGATCTCTAGAGAACACATCAAGGGCTCTAGCCAACCGGACAAGGGAACTGAACAAGCTACCAGCTGCCCCTCCCACGTCTATACATATTCCACAGCCTCCCAATCCTATCCTTCCCCTAGCAAATTCCCCCACGAGCAACGACGCTTCTATTGCCGCTACCAATAGCCAGGAGTGGACAACAATCGCCCGGAAGAACCCCTCACAGACAACAAAGACAACCATCTCCCCAACCGGAGGAAAGAAGACGAAACCCCCCCGGCAAGCAGTTCTACGCCTAGTCAGCCGCCCTAGCGAGATCTCATCCTTCGCCATGAGAAACGCTTTTAACAAGGCATTCTCGATAGCATACTCAAAAAAGCCAACTGTAATCTCTGCTGCCTCAATCTCAGAGAAAGGGAACCTTGTTCTTACGGTAACTGAAAGCTACTCAGCCGACTTCCTCCTCAAGAATAAGAAAATCATTGACTCGGTTATACCTACGGTCTCTATTATAGAGAATAAACCATGGTATAAGGTTGCTGTTCATGGAATCCCAACAGCTGACCTCAATACCTTCTCACGAGAAGAATTCTCCTCCTTAGTTAAGGAAGAAATTAAGACCTTCAACTCTGGTCTTACAGCAATTGTGGAACCGTACTGGCTCACCTCAGAAGCCAAACGACTAACACAACAGGGAGGTTCAATTGTTATTGCCTTCAGCACAGAGAACGAGGCCCGCAAGGCTATATCCTCAAGGCTATCACTCTTTGGAGTTAGCTGTAAGGCAGAGAAGCTGCATGGACCTAGAACCTCCAATACTAGGAAGCAGACATCTTCCTAATGGGATCTATTAGAATACTGCAAGCCAATGTTAATAGGAATTCCTCGGTTACCGAGGCAATCCTGAACTACGCAGTTGAGATAAAAGTTGACCTGATTCTTATTCAAGAACCTTGGGTTCTCATCTCCCCTAATCCCTCTGAAAACCGCTCTATCAACCATCCATCCTTTGGTCAAATTCTCCCGGTTACTCCTCCTGGTTTAAGGCCTCGTACGTTAACCTATATCTCACGGTTTCTGAGGGAAACCCAGGTTAACTACAAGGCCGATCTCTTTGCTAGTCCCGATATACTACTACTTGAGATTATCCAGCAGAACTCTAAATTCCAGCTCCTAAACCTCTACAATCAAGTGGACCAAGAGGAAGCAGGGTCTCTCTATACTATAGAACGCGTCCTTAGTTACTATAGTATAACCACACCGACTATCATAGCCGGAGATTTCAACACACACCACCCGTGGTGGGATCCACGATCTAGCCCAGATAGCAGGGCTCCCCAGCTCATCCAATGGATCGAAGATAACAACCTTAGTCTACTCAATAAGATAGGTAGAGGCACCTTCCACCGTAGCCATCTTAGTAGAGAAACTACTATCGATCTTACCCTGGCAACTAGAGAATTAGAAGACAGGATAGAAGGGTGGAAAGTCATTCAAGACCTTGGCTCAGACCACTACCCAATCTTCTTTTCTATTAGTCCAATGGAGCCTCCTACGAGCTCCCCAGCACAGCCTACCACCCGGTTCAATACTAGGAAGGCCAACTGGTCGGAATTCTCTAATCTATTCCGGGAGAAGATAGAGCAACTCCTTCCAAGCGTACTCTTAGATATAGAGCAGCTAAGCCCCTCTACCCTCTCTCAGGATATAGCAGGGGGCAATACGTTATCAGTCCCAGCACTTAATAATCTAGGTAGTAGCTTGACTAAAGCCATTACCTATGCTGCAGAACTTACTATCCCCAAACTCAAACTGGGGCCTCGCTTTAAATCATGGTGGACAGACGAGCTCTACAACCTACGGCTAGACCTAGGACAAAAAACACGTAATAACAGACGGAACCCCACCGCTACTAGCATAAAGGCATACCTTGAGTCCCGGAACACCTTTCTACAGGCGGTGAAACAAGCAAAACGCGAACACTGGAACAACTTTCTCTCTAAGGAGACCCCAACGTCAATCTACAAAGCAATGTCATACACTAAGCCACGGAGGGAGGTAAGGATCCCTGAAATCCGAGCCCCAAATGCGGTACTAGAAGATAGCTTTAAGGGGAAGTGTTCTGCCCTCCGTACAGGTTTATTCCCAAAACCTCCACAGGCACTACCATTCAACTGGGAGGAATACAATCCCACAAACTGGGACTGGCCCCTCCTAAAGGAAGCAGAACTTGAACAAGCATGCTCCACTCAAATAAAGGGGAAAACCCCAGGGCCTGATACTATAACGCAAGAGATCATTATCCAGGCGTATAAAGCAGCCCCACAAGCCTTCTACAAGGTGTTCAGTACTCTATTCAGCTATGGATACCACCCGCTATGCTGGAGAGAAGCAACAGGCGCAATTCTCAGCAAGAACAAGCCAGATATACATGCTCCCAAGTCCTACCGGGTCATCAGCTTGCTCAACTGTCTTGGGAAGATATTAGAACGAATCACGGCCAAACGTCTGAGTTATCTAGCAGAGACAACACACCTTCTAGATCCCTCTCAAATTGGGGGAAGGCTAAAGAAATCTGCTATTGACGCTGCCTTATTACTAGCTAATAAGGTAGAAGAGAACCGACGAGTAAAACGTAAAACATCAGTAGTATTCCTTGATGTAAAAGGTGCCTTTGATCACGTTGCTCAAGAACAACTCCTTACTATCATGGCAAAAATAGGCCTTCCACTCAATCTTCTCGCGTGGATCAGATCTTTCCTAAATAAACGACAACTACGGCTTGCGTTTAATGGAGAGGAGGAAGAGTTCAGCCCGATTGAGACAGGTATTCCGCAAGGGAGCCCTGTTTCACCAATACTCTTCCTTATCTACCTCCGAGAGCTCTTCCCCTCTCATAAAGTTGTCTACCTCTCCTACATAGATGATATTGCAGTAATAGCTAGCTCCAGCAGCTTTAAACGCAACGTTAAAATACTACAAGAGGAGATAAGAGAGCTCTACAAACGTGGTAAAGAAAAGGGCGTTGCCTTTGACCTGGATAAAACAGAGCTACTTCACTTTAGTAGATCTAAAGAAGCAACCTCCTCATCTCTTGTTCTACCGGATGGCCAGGTGAAGAAGCCCCAGAATCTTGTACGATGGCTAGGTATTTTCTTTGACCCGCTGCTTACTTTTAAAGAACACGTTTCTATAAGAATAAGTCAAGCAAGATCTACCTTCCAACGCCTCTCAAGGCTAGCTAATGTTGAACGGGGACTTTCTCCCTATGCAATTAGACAACTCTATAACGCTTGTGTTGTAAGCATAGCCGACTTTGGCTGCCAACTATACTGGAACAACCAGTGGGCAGTTAAAAGACAACACAACCTCCTCCAAAACCTTGCCCTACGGAAGATCCTAGGAGTGTTCAAGACTGCCCCTATTAAACCAATGGAAGTAGAGGCTGCAATACCTCCGCCAGAGCTACGACTAAATGCTACCCTCCGGAAGTACGCATTAAGAATCAGCCAACTCGGAGAAAACCATCCAGTACGGAAAGAACTCGACAAGATCAATCTAGAATCTAGAGAGAACAGCCCAGCTACACGGCTAGAGAGAATTAAGGATACACTACGCTCGATCCCCAGGGATATAGAGAAAGTCGATCCATTTCTCTACCCACCATGGGCCGGGTACACTCCCTACAATACAGAGATCTCCACCTTAAGCAAAGCAGATGCTGCTACTGAGCACTCAAAAGCGTTGGCAGAGGCCCCGGACAATCTTATAGCTCTCTACTCTGATGCCTCATCACTTCCTCAGGGAATGGGAATAGGTGTTGGAGTGGTACTGTTAGATTACAGCCAATCCAGAGACAAAATCCAAGTAAGAGCTACTAAGAATATTGGTCCCAACGCTCTCGTTTATAACGGTGAACTTGATGGCATAACCACTGCCCTTGAGCTAGCCAACAAACATGGGTACAAGTCAAAAGATATAAGAGTCTTTGCGGATAACCAGGCTGCACTCTTGAGGCTCAAACACCCTAACAACACGCCTGGCCAACGGTGGCAGCAACGGGCAATTCACGCTGCCAGGCAGCTAAGAGACAGGGACAACAAAGTCACGGTTGAATGGGTTCCGGGGCACGTCAACGTGCACGGAAATGAGGAGGCCGACAGACTTGCTAAACAAGCAACGTTAATCCCCCCTACAACAGAAGACACTTCTGTTGCATTCTACGGAATGCAACTAAAAGAAGTTCTCTACAACGAGTGGAAAAGCCAGCTCTTATCAGTTCCCAGCTCAGCCTACAGTAAAGCATTTACCTGGAAGATAAAGAGGAAGCTGATCGCCCCTACTACAGTAAGGGAAACAGCTTCCTCCTTCTACCAGCTGAAGATTGGACACGGGTACTTCAAGTCCTATCTCTACCGTTTTAACCATGTAGAGGATGATAGATGCTACTGCTCTGGTACGGCAAAGCAAACACCGAGACATCTCCTCTTAGACTGTTATTTATATAGAGCTGAAAGGCTCTCTATAAAAGACGCTCTGGAGAAACCTATTCTTAATCTTACGGACCTATTCACTACAAATAAAGGCACTCAAGCAACAGCTGAGTTTCTTAGAAAAACCAAGATATCTACGCGCCGGTGGATTCTTAACAACACGCCCGACGGGGTTTAAATACGTCCGACGCTTACACTCCTTTGTTTTCTATTACTATTCTCTTATACTATCTCCTTAGAGGCCTGCCTCTCGTTTGGCTTTTAAGTCTACTATTCCTTGTGCTCTCCTAGAATGCTTCTTTTACAAGGAGCCTCTAGAAAATGTATAACTAGAAACGGCTTCTAAAGCCCGTCTTTGATAGTCTCTGACTCAAGAAGGACGTTAAACTAAATAAATAAATAAATAAATAAATAGAGAATACTTCTCTCCTCAGCAGCTTCTTCTTGTACATAGAGCATAGTCGAATTCTGATTCACTTTGTTCCATAACATCGTCCGAATGTCTGAGACTAAAATTTGTCCACGGTAACAAAAGAATAGGCTGTGGAATGTATAACGATAACGAATGTGGCTTTAATTAATAGGAGATTAAGTCTCTTAACCTCTTTTAGCTGTTGAACGGCGGTCGCTTCTATTTACACTCACACATGTGGCTTGCGGATCCGATATTTAAGCGTCTAAACCCGCCTTTCTCCCTGACTGCGGCTAAACACGATTATCTTTCTATATAATATATCGCTTCTTAATGAGTTTTTAAGTTATTCGCCTAGATCATCTAACTCTAATAATACTTATGGTGAATTGTTCTTACGTTTTATCGAGACGTTATACCCTTAGGACACACTATCGAAGCTTCCTTTCCGCCTCCAGTCGGATGAATAAACGAGAGATTAGCCATTATCTACTTTCGGCTTAGGGCTATTACGCTACTTAGGCCTTAAGGTGTTGCTAATGCTGAATTCCTAATAGGTCAGTGGTACTGCGATAATCGTCACCAGCTGATACATAATGTTGAACAATAAGAAATCGACGGCACTACTGCTTTAGTAAATAATACTGAAGCTAATAAACATATACATAATATTAAGGGTCGCGGGTGTCGAAATTTAGTCGTGCTGTGGTGGAGTAATGCTAAAGGGCATGAAACTAGTAGCTAAAAAAAAAATAGAAGAGTGGTAATAAAAAACGACAATTAGTAATAATGGTTGACATAAAATAGCGTATTACACTACTAGTATTAATTAGGAAATTTACTGGCTCTGTCGGCTGATTTGCATGGTCAGGGATACTTAGATCATATCAGGTGGCTTATAGAGAGTAAAGGAGATTTATAGTTAGACTTAAGCAATTAAAAGAATCTTTATAAAGGAGTTATGCACGCTTATATTGTCTCTAGTATATTCTATTATGCCTAGGTGGTATTCTTGCTGCCGCCTACCCGCTGCCACCTTTATTGTAAAAGCGCGGCAGACCCCGCGGGGAACTGCGGCCCGGTGTTTACTGCAACGCCTGCTGTGCCGTGCTAACAGCTCAAGCCACACATTCGCTGAAACGCCCAATAAGCCACCGCGTCCCAGCGTGTAGCTACGGAAAAGGCTAAGTTTTTGCCAGCCGAAGCAACCTATTGGTTATTATGCTAAGGATCGTTAGAAGGGCTTTTCGTGCACAGGGGCTCCAGCTGCAACAGGGAATCAGGGACCCAACCGTCCCGTCGACGTGTCGATTATGTTTCCGTCCCTCTATTTTCTCCTCAAGACCCAGCAGACTCCTTTCGGTAGCCAATAAATAGGATTTTCTTAGGAAAATTAGTAAGTTAAAACACTAGTAGTAGCAATAACTTAAATGCTATTCGTTAGCAAGCTAAATTAGTGGGTTTAGCGGTGAATTCAGCGACCGATGGGTAGGTGTAAAGAGGAACCCCGCTAGCATTGTTAGAGACTGCTACTGCGGCTTGCTAATATGGATTAATGGGGGTAGTCTTTCCGCTTTGCATGGCATATAGGATTTCTAGAGTAAAGGAATAATCTCACGTCAGAATAACGGGTGCGCCGCCGATCCAATAGCGTTACCCTTCCCTGTCCGTGTAAGGATGTAAAGGATGTAGCGTTAAGCCTTAGCGCAAATGTCTCTCCACTTTTATTGTCTCTTATCCTGATTTACTATAATATTAAGTTTACTAGGGATAGTGCCACTCATTCTCTACTTAATCACATTATGAGAGTCAAATTCTAAAGGACCCTCCGGAGATTAATCAACTGGAGAACCAGGAGCCCCTAATTAAGCTTAGAATCCTTAAAAGCATTTAATGACTATATATTCGGTCACCCACAGTCTTTTACCCAGGGTCTTTAGATATCTCTTTATCTTCTCGCTCATAAACGGGCCGTACTACTATTAGGGTGGTCTTTGCTTTAGCTACTATTAACAATATGACTCAGTTTTCTTCACTAAATGTGCCTCACCTCACCGTGGAATACCGCCAACGGACGATACGTGCGACGTCAGCTTGTCTTACGCTTGCTATAATCGCTGTCGTCCTTCGCTTTAAGGCGCGTAAAATGGCGCGATCGGGTATCTGGTACGATGACTGGCTTGCTCTAACTGCACTGGTTTGTAACAAAAGCTCGGTTCTCTGATTAAGCAGAGTCTAATATTCTTCTAAGGTCTCCGTGGGGGTTTTCGTAAGCCTTATACTTATTGGTAGGGAATGCAAGCCTATCTCAATTTCACTGTTAATATTCTAAGGAATAATTAGACCTCCCGGATTCTGCAGCCCTGCGCGGCGAACTAATCCCAGAATCCACGGTTCTCGCAAACGCGAAGACAGTTTATATAGCGGAGCTTTTCTATTACACAGTTCAGTGTAGCCTGAAATATTCGATCCTCGCTTTCTACTGGCGGATCTTTAGCTTCTCTTCTATTCGCATCCCAATATACTTCGTAACTTTTTCCGTAACTGCCTGGTATATAGCGTCAGTAAGTTTTTGCCTATATTAAAACTCCCAGGTTATATTTAAGTTCTAAGCACGATTTTAACGTTCTTGGATATTAGTTTCTAGTTACAGCCCTCCAATGCCTGCCTGTCGCCTCTCTTTGGACGCCCTCCCTTACTCTGACTGCGAAGTGTGTTAAGCTTCGTCCCTTTTTCTTCGGCACATCAATCCCTAATATCTTAACCGATCTATTCCTCCTGGTGCTGCCTATCCCCTACGTATGGAGGCTAAAGATAACTCTGGTGCAAAAATTATTCGTTATCGGCTTCTTCCTCCTTGGCGGATTGTAAGCTTATCTTATAATATTATCCCGCAGGTTTCTCGCCTGAATTTAGATGCTAATATTAATTCCTTAGCGTCCTTATAGCCTCTATCTTCCGCCTCTACCTTCTTCTCAAACTCGACCTAAAAAGCTTCCATGTAAACTGGACCGTACAGGACTGCGTCGTCTTAAGCGCGATAGAAAACTGTTTAGGCGTGGTCTGCATCTGCCTGCCTTCCCTTCGCCCTATTGTTATGCTACTTCCATATTCTTCTCTACTGACTCGCGTCTCCGGCTCGTATCCCGCGTCCACACCCAATGATGTGTCGAACCCATCCCGTAGATTGGCGTCCCGTTTAGGGCGCCGCGGTATAAGACGTAGGGAGGATCAGCCAGATGAGTTCGAGTTGTTGGACGGAGCTGGAGGCGGTTGCTGGGTTGAGACGGGGTTGCGGGCTGAGGAACGGTCCGACATAACAACGGAGGTTGAGGGGATTGCTGTTGAAACGAGGATTCATGTTAGTTCAAGTAACGCAAAGGGGCCGGGGTAAATGGTGTAGCTATTACTACACATCTTAGGCGAAAGATGTTGGGTGTCACCCAGGGCTCCTACCAATCCAGCCAAATCCGGCCGGACCGCCACTAACAGGCGGTCTGTGGTTAGCGGCTTTATAGCCTAGGCTTGTCTCTTAGCACGGTAGGCTGTAAACTGGTCTATACTCAAGAGCTGAGTTCATTCTCAAAACGAGGCAGTGTAGCGGATAATACTACTATAATTAAAAAGGCTACGCATGCTATTTGGCGGTAAGATAGTTAAAGAAAATTGTTAGCCCTAGAATAACGCTATAGGTGTATCGGCGAACCTCTACCTCTAAGGATCGAAATACTAAACAGGGAGAAAACCTAATAGGGGTAAGAATAAATTAAATAATAAGACTAAGCACAACGTATAAAGGTCGTATTATTAGTCGAGTCTAAATTCTATTATTAAAGTTAACTATAAAGGCTAAAGTAATCTAACAAGCATAGCTTATATACGTAGAAATATATATATAATTTAATACCTACTCTATTTTCTCTATTAGTCCGATAGGTTATTTACTGCGGGATAGGTAGAGTATCTTTCTATACTCCTACTACTCTATAGGCTTTTAGCCCGACCGCCTTAGGAGTAGTAAGAGCATCCTTTTAGCGTTACGTAAACCCCGTGACTTAGGTAGGTCTTCGACCGTACCGTAATTGCGCTCCCCACCTGTTTTCATATCTGTAACGAGCGGGCCTCTGCCTCTAAAGATCTAAACACCAAAGAGGGAGAAAACCTATCGAGGGGTTTCCTTAAGTGGGTATAAGAAGAGGGTGAGAGCAAGTCGAATACGTAATAAGACTAAGTACTACGTGCGAAGGCCGTGTTACTAATAGAGTCTAAATTCTATTGTTAAAGTTAACCACGAAGGTTAAAGCTATCTAAGAAGTATAGTTTATATATAGTAGAAAAGTATATATAATCTAGTAGTTTAGAGGTTTATTTTATCGATCCGTTGAACGTCTAAACTAGTAGTTTATAAGTTTAGAGCGCCAAGCCTTTAAACAGTTAAACTAGGGGTTATATAACCCGTATAGCCCGTGCTTAGGAAATCGTTCTATAATTATACCTTCGCCCCGCTTGTCTTCTTCCCTAACCTCTTAACCCTATAAAGACTACGCCGTAATACTATCCCCCCTTTTAAGAATCTTTAGCCCGAAGATTTCTCCGAGGCGTATATAATTTATTCGCTAGCATTCCTTTTCTTTCTTTCTATTAGAATATTTAATTTAGTAGTATTTTAGATTTAGTTATGTCTTATACTCGTTGTATACCTATCTTAGTAGGTAAGCAAGTTACATACCCGTTTTACCCTAGTAGATAGAATAGGTATAAGGAAAGCCCGTACGGCCTCCCTCTACTAGATATATTAATCTATAGGAACTTATCTTTATTAGTTAAATTAAGGCTACCAATTAGTTATTTTCTAATAGTTATAAGCCCGGGTGCGTCTTAGATACCTTTCGTAATCTAAGCTATTCTCTAGAAGCACCTCTTTATACTACGTTTAAGCGTTTCGTAGTATCCGGACGTCTCGCTTGGCATTCTTTTATTATATAGTTATAAGCGGAGCCAAGTGCCTCCCTTATTTATTATTTTTATAACGGTTATCTAAACTATTACTAAGTGCCTATTTTAGCAGCCCTTTCTAGGTATAGCATTTTTAGTAGGTGTACTAGCTATCTAAGTAAGTTTTACTACGTACTAGCGCTTCCCCTAAGTTACCTACGGCTACGAGACTCGGCCCAATTATCCGATAAGTAACTACTAGCTACTACTAGTAACTATAGCCTTATTAAAGCCTATTATTATTCTTAAGTCGTCCGATAACTGGGATAAGTAGTATTTTACTATCCAAGCCCGAGCGAAGTAGGAGAAAATCTTCGACTATATTAATCCAAACCTTATGAAGAAGCTAATCTAGCTAATTAAGCTATATAGCCCTACGAAACTAGAAAACGACTCTACACGAGTATAGAAGCATTATAAGCTATAACGTAAAGACTATAAATAAGAGCTCCGAGAATACGAGAAGCTAGAAAAAGAAATTAACGACCTATTAATAGTTATTCTAGACTCTATTAGCTTCTCTCTCTAACTAATTCTTTAAAAACTAAGGAATAACCTATACCCTTATTCTTAGCTATCTACGCTTAAAGCACGGCTTTAGCCTATATAAGAGACTTAAGAAGACCTCGTAATTAATTAGCTAAAGTAGCTTAAGAAATTACCTAGTAGCTAGAATATCGCTAAGTAGCTAGATTAATAGAAGGAAATACTATTTAAGGCGAAATTACTTAACCTACCCGACGTTTCTAGTAACTAAGGCAAGAAGAGCTTTTTAAAAGTGCTTTCGTCTTTTAATACTTAGTAGGCTACTAACTATAAGATTAGGCTTTAGAACGGTAAGCTTATTAAGCTACTAGCTAATCTTATTATTAAGTACCGTAACTACTAACGTTAAAATACAGCCGAAAATCTAAAGGTTACGAAAGTAGCCTTTACGGCCACGCTACGTAATTAAAAGTAGAAACGAGGCCCTCCTAAATACACGTATAGGGAGAATTACTAGTATTACTAATACGCATATTATAACGCAGTAATTAGACCGGCTAATTAGATACCTAATAAAGAGCTTTAGGCTAAGATTAAGAAGAGCCTAGAGGACCCCTAAACTAAGTATTAAGTAGAGCGTTCGCTTAACCGTTCTAAGCGTAAACGTAAGAATCTAACTCCTTAGAAGCTATAAGAGAATCCGCAAGATTAGTAATTAACGAACGAATCGAACGATAGTAATCCTTTATCGTTTCTAGCCGTAGTAGCCTCGGCTTTTAGCACGTAATACGTTGCTAAACCTACTACGCTTAAGCTCTCGTGGATTACTAATACAGGCTCTACGCACTACATCTATAATCGATTCATGCAGAAACGGTTTAAGAAAACTAGAAATACGAGTCTAGATAATTACATTATAGCTAAAAATTCAACTATACTAATTAAAGCGTTTAGAGAAGTAACGGTTAACGCAACTAACTAATAAGAAAACCGCGTTATTACCCTACTAGACGTAGCCTACGTACTATTATTTAAGGCCAACCTCGTCTCCATTACTAAGGCAAGGGATAAGGGCGTTTAGTTAGATATAGGCCGTTTATACCTCTATAAGAAGGATATTATTATAGTAAACCTAATTCTTAAGTATAACTACTTCTTTATAGAGTATAATAAGGGGTTAAATAATATAAAGGTTAACTCGAATCTTATTATCCGATTCTTACTAGCTACTTAGTAGCACGATATATTTACCTATATAGGCTAAAACGCTATTAACACGTTGCCTAAGGCAGTTTAAGGAGCGGCTATTACGGATTAGAAGCTATCTAAGTACTATAATATATACGCTCGTATAAAGGCCTATTAATAGATTTCTTAAGCTATAGAGCTAGAAGAATTATCTATAGAGGCCTTCTTTCGAATTTTATTTAATTTAACGCAAATAACACGAGCCAACAACGGTAATTAGTAGACAACGCACGTGGAATATATATCTACTAAGTTTACTATTACAGTTACGTACGTTACTAAGAATAAGTGTACCTAGCACCTCCTTAATATTATCTAAATAATTAAGTCTCGATTTAGAAAGACGGTAGCGTTCCTAAGATTAGATAGAGAAGTATTACTTACGTACGCGTTTAAGTAATAGCTTAAGTAGTAGAAAATTACCTACGAGGTATTAGCTCCCTATACGCCTTAGTAAAACGAAGCTTTAAAACGTTTAGAATACTCTATTATAGTTAAAGCACGCGCTCTACGCGTTAGTGCTAACCTATCTAAAGGCCTTTAGCCTAAAATAATTAAGGCAGCCTTCTATATCTATAATAGGACCCTAATAAAGCGGTACTAGTAGAAGACTCTATTCGAGTTAGTCTATAAAAAGTAGCCTAAGGTGGCTTATCTACGAGTATATAGCTATAAAGCCTACTTACTACTTAAGACAATTCCATACTTATATAAGCTAAATAAGCGAGTCTTAGTTAGATATTTAGTTAGATACGATTTAACTAATATCTACCGTATTTAGTATCTACTAAAGAATTATATTATACGATTAAGAGACGTTATATTTAACGAATCTAGTAAGTTCTTACTAGAGGACTTAGACGAGCTACTAGCAGCTTAGTAATAAGATAACGAGCTAGAATCGGTTATACCGCGTATTATACTTAATAAGAAGAATATTATCTACTTAAATAAGAAACTAAAAACGTCTACTAATGATATAAGCCGGGAATCTATACCGAATTAAGTAGAAAGTTCCTAAAAGAAATTAACGCCTACGTAGGCCGATTATCTACTAAGCCCGTTATTATTAGTAAGTAGTATTCGAGTCTAAGTACTAGATTCGCCTTAGTTATCCTCTCAAGGATTAGGGGGTAAAGAATAGTAGTAAACTCGGAGGCTTAGACCCCTTTTACTAGTTTAGTACGAAACTAAGCCGGATCTAGGCGCTACTATTAGTAACCGTATATCTAGAGGCCGTAATATATTAGCTAATATTAATACGAGCCTAATTATTTAAGGATTAAAGATACGTCGCTAGCGCTATAATGCGTATATTACGCTAATATAGGATAATATATTTAGTTATTAGGGGCTATACTCGTTCTTTATAACTATCCTAAACGAGCTACGAACACGTGCTATAAAGTATTACTAAACCGAGCTCCTACGAATCTATAAAGATTAACTACCCCCTAAGCTACGGTTTTACTACGAAATCTTTAAATACCTAATAAAACCCCACCTGCTAAAAGCTATTTAAACAGAGCTTTAGAAAGTCTAGAATAAGGGAGTGTAGAAGATAGTATAAGTAAAAAAAGCGTAAAGTCTTTAGAAAGAGGTTATTCTACTTACTTAGATATTTAAATATAAATTTAATAAATACGGTTAGCTTATAAAAGTTAAGGCTCGTATCTATATAAGAGGAGACTTATAAAGTATCTAATAAAATACGTACGCAGCTACTCTAGCCTTTCGAATCTTTTAAGTACTAATAGCAATTATCTATACGTTCGATTTAGAGATACGTTAGTATAACATTATTAACGCCTTTTTCTATATACCTCTTTAAGAAAAGACGTTCTACCGACCGCCTAAAGAAATAAACCTCCCTACTAGCTAAATACTACTACTATTCTAAGCGTTATACGGCTTAAAAGAATTACTAGCGTTATAGTAAAACTACTTCTACTAGATACTAAAAGAGCTTAGATTAGAACTAATTCTAGACGTATTATATCTTTACGTAAACGACTACTTATTCGTCTTCTTCTTTATAGATAACGTAATTATGGCCTACTATAAGCATAATAAGTAGTACACTAACGTATTTTAGAAGAACTTATTTTAGCGCTACGAGATACGAATAATAGGTAAGGCTTAATAGTTCTTAGCCTTACAAATAGTACGGGATTATAAGTAACGGCTCTTATAGCTCTTATAGAAGTTATATATTAACGGCCTTATTACGCGTTATAGCGTTAAGAAGACTTATATACTAGCTATACCTCTTCTATTAGATAAAGTACTAGAATCGAATTAAGACACGTATATAAGCATATAAGATATCTATATATACTAAAGTAAGATAGGCTTAGCTTAGTTTATAGCTATAAGTATACGTACGGATATAGCCTACGCCTATTTAGTACTATTAGCCTACCTTACTAACCCCTTAGCTCGCTACTTAGAGCTAGTATAACGTCTCCTCGGATATCTAGTAGAGACTAAGAACCTCGCCTTATACTATTAAAGATTCTAGGAGAACTAGGCTAATATCTTTACTATTAGTAGTAATACGGCGTACGTAAACGATCTAGATACATGCTGTAGTTACTAAGAATCGATTATTATAATATACGGTGCACTAGTAGACTAAAAAGCGGTTAAATAACTAACTATTACTACCTTAACTACGAAAGTAGAGCTACTCGCTTTATCTAAGATAGCTAAGTAGTGCTTCTAGTAGAAGCGTCTATTTAGGGGTATTTAGTTTAATCTAGGATATAAGATTAAGGTTTAATATAATAATACGCAAACGCTTCGCCTTATAAAGAAGAAAATAGGCAAGCTAAACACTAAGCTATACTACGTTAATATTTACTATTACTAGCTACGCTAAGAGGCTTAGGTAGGTAATATTCGCCTTCGCTAGACGCCTACGGCCGTTATACTTATAAACGGCTTAACTAAAGCCTTACTACGTTAGAAATACTATTAGTTCGTTAACTAAATTGGCCTTACACCTCTCTTTAAGTAACGGCCTAAGTCGATTTTAGTAAACGGTATTATTATTTTTATAAAAGTATAATCCTCTTCCCTAGTTATCTTTATAAAAGAAAGAAAGAACTAGAAAAAAAAGCGGATTAATCGACTCCTAAGAAGACCGGCCCTAGCTAGGCTATACTATAGAATAATACTAAGACTAATAAGCCACGTTAGTAGCTAGGCTTAGCACGCCCCGTAGATTTACCTAGCTAGAGTATTACGCCTACCGGCTTAGAAATCTAGCCGATATCGGATAACTCTCTTTCTAACTACTAGTTACTTAGTAGAAGGGCCCTTAATTTACTACCTAAGTATACCCGATCCCGTAATCGCTAGTATCTAATAGGTAATTAGCCCAAATATAGCTATATGTAGCGTATATAATAGTAGTTAGCTTAGTTACTTTAGATAGGAAGATTTTTACTTTTTAATCTTATATACCCACTTACGTAACCGAGTAGTGTATTAAATAAAGCACTAATTACGTTAGAACCGAGGTTCCGAGTTTAATTCTTAATATAGGTAGGCTAAAAGATTTCGAATTCGATTCTAAGCGTTACTACGTATTTTTTCTCTTTGAATTTTTATATATAACGAGTTTAATACTTATTCTACCCCTATCTTTATTTTATTACGCACTTCCCTTTTAGGTAACACGTAAAGGGGGTGTATTAAAATATTTAATTTAGTAGTATTTTAGATTTAGTTATATCTTATACTCGTTATACACCTATCTTAGTAGGTAAGTAAGTTATATACCCGTTTTATTCTAGTAGGTAGAATAGATATAAGAAAAGCCCGTATAGCCTTTCTCTACTAGATATACTAATCTATAGGAACTTATCTTTATTAGTTAAATTAAGGCTACTAATTAGTTATTTTCTAATACTTCCGTAGATTTTCTTTATTATAGCTAGTATAAAACGTTTTCGTAACAAAATAGCCTATCGCATAGAACTATCTACCGCGATTAACGCCTTTACCCTGGTTATACGTGCGTGTTTCGACTATATAGCTAACGGGCGTATCTATAGAATTAGTTCTTATTCTTCTCGCTATAGAAAGTATACCGCTCGAGGCTATACTATATATAATACTTAGAAGATTTTTATAGCTACTAGTAAGAGAATACTTTCTTTATCTTTTCTTTTACTAACAGCTTAATAGTAAATCGCTTACGTCGCTAATAAGAGTATATTTAGTCTAAAAAGAAGATTACTTATTATAACTTCTAGAAAGTATTAGAGGCGCTAGAGAAGTTATAGTCTTATTTTTATACTTTTTTCTCGAAGCTAGTACGCCTTTGTAAATAGTAGAAGCTTCTAGAGAATCGTAGCTTCTCTATCTTAGATCGCGAGCTTTTCTTAGATAGCGTAGCGGCTTTAGAGAAGAAAAACCGGCGATTATTAGAGTAATTAGCGGCTAGAAATCTCGAAGATTCTAAAAATTCTAAGAGTCCTTTCTTATTAAAATAGCTATATTACGAGTTAGTAGGTTCTACTACGCCGTAGATAGTTAAGTCTACCGACGAGTCTATAACTAGTACGCGGACTCCGCGTTCTTTTAGGTATATAAATTCTACCCGTTTATTATTATCTCTAGTATAGAATATTACGGCTCTTAAGGGTCTTTCGTTATTCTCGCTTAAGAACGGCCTTATTTTTACAAAAGGTTAGAGTTCTAACGATAGAACTTTATAACGAGATCTAGGTATATATCGTTCTTTAGTATCTACTAGTTATCTTTATTCCCGTATTCTTTTTATTTAATAAGATATTTAAGCTAACGTCTAAATCGTTTATAGTCTAGAATCTTTTTAACCGGGTACTAATCTTCTTCGATATTAGGGTTTTCTAGTATAATTTCTTTCTATATTTCTAGAACGGTGGTGTTTTCTAGTACTAGCTTAAGTATTACTATATAAAAGATAGAATTTATCCGTGTATTAGATAATTTAAGTCGATATATAACTTCTCTAAGTTTTTCTATAATTTTAAATAGACTAATTTTCTTAAAATTTAATTTATCGCTAGATTGCTTTAATTTAATATTTTTCGTAAGAAGGTATACTTTATCCCCTCTTTTAACGTTCGGTACCGCCTAGTATCATCTATTATAGTATTTAGATATTATAATTCGTACGTATTCGAGGTCGAGACTAATAGCTTTATATAATTCTCTTAGCTACTCGGCCTTAAGAACGTCTTTTTAGGCTAATTTTCTACTTAGAATAGTCTCTCTATACACATTTAGTTTAAATCTATAGTTAGTAAAGAACGGGAATACGTTAGTTAACTCTTATTTAGCGCTATTATAGGTAAACTATACTATAGATAGCTATATAGCCTAGTTATTCTATAGGTAGTTAATATAATAGCGAAGATACTATTCGAGAGTCTAGTTTATTTATTTTATCTAGCCGTTAGTTTACGCGTATATCGTTATAGAGAGTTTATTCTTTACTCTAAGCTAGCGTATAAGCGTTTACTAAAATTTAAATCTTATTAGCTTATTTCTATCTAAAACTAATACTTCCGGCATTCCGTAATCCGCGAAGATATAACGAAGAAACGTATAGACTAGCTATTCTATATTCGATACTTCGAGGTAGGGTAAAAAGTATACGTACTTTGTAAGTTTATTAATAAAGACTAGAATTAAGTTAAACTTAACTTCTATAAGCGAATCTCTAGACTCTAGTAGCTTTATAATAAAGTCTAGCGTAATCTATTACTATAGTCGTTCTAGAACTTCTAGGGGTTATAGTTATCTATATAGAGCGTGTATTACGGCTTTACTTTAGATATAAAAATCGTATTACGAAACTATATACTAAACTATTTTTCGTAATCCCAAAAAGTAGAAGTTTTACGTAATTTTTTTAGTTATTTTATCGATACCCTAATATTTATACGCTAGTACTATATATATATTCTTAATAAGTACTTCTCGTAGTCTTATCGGAATATAGATTAATTTTTTAAAGAGAAGTATTCCTTCTCTATCTTAAGTAATACGCGGGTCGTTTTTAAGCGCTAAAAGTTTCTACGCGAAGAAGTCCTAAGTGTATACTTCTTAGATTTTTTAATACTACGGGTTTAACT
Source organism: Macrophomina tecta (assembly GCA_024180945.1). NCBI lineage: Eukaryota > Fungi > Ascomycota > Dothideomycetes > Botryosphaeriales > Botryosphaeriaceae > Macrophomina > Macrophomina tecta. Next base: position 201,650 of record JAKSGN010000001.1, read on the forward strand.
TGATACGAAGTATTAGAAAAGACTATTTAGTAAGAATAAGTAATCTATTACTTATCTACTATAATACTATAGGTTACGGCTTAATTCTTTCTTTTATATAGTCTACTCTTCTACTAAGCGCGTTAGCGGCGGCGTTATCTATACCTTTTTTATACGTAATCTTAAAGTTATAGAATACTAATTCTTATAACTAGCGAATCTATCGCTAGTTTAGCTCTTTAGTTATAGTAAAGCGTATAAAATTCTAATAGTTATAATATACTATTACCTATTATTCGGCTTCTTCTAAGTAGTATCTCTAGTGCTTAAATACTAAGACGATAGCTAAGAGCTTCTTATCGTAAATATCGTAGTTAAGCTCTACCGGGGTAAACTTTCTTAAGTAGAACGCGATTAGATACTATCTATCTTTATTATTAGGCTAGCTAAGATATACTCCTAGGGCGAATATTACGCCGTTACTCTTTCTAGGGGAGGTCGGGCGTATCGTCGGGTAGCGTAGGCTTTCGGGGGGCCGTGGGGTAGGTAGGAAAGGGTCGCACGTAATATTAGAGTAAGAATTAATTAATAAGTTAACTACGAGGGTCCTATCTACTATAAACGAGTATAGCCTATATATATAGGGTATTTAGTTAGATTACGGTAGATTACTAGCTAGCTTACCATAATCTAGTAAGTCGAGTAATCTATAGTTAGTGCGCTAGGTAATAGATTTACCTTCTACCCTTTAGGGCGTAATCCGGACTAAGGATTTTCCACTTTAAGGGGTTAGGGCCTTTTCTAGAGAGTAGGACTATTTTTTCTCCGTTCCCTCTAGCTAGTATCGTAATACTATCCCCCCTCTAGGTGACTTTTAGCCCGAAAGTTCGAAGCTATAAGTATAGAGTAGTTCTTTCTCGTTCGTTTCGTTGCTTATTTCTAATCTTGTTTCGCGATATCTAGTCGTAAGTCTACTAAGCGCCGTAATTTAGCTACTCGTATCGCTCGTCTAGGAGTTATCGTTATGCCTTCCTATAGTTACTACCGTAAGAAGGGTAAGGAGTGTAAGATATTACTAGAAAAAGAGCTAGGAACTTTATCTTCTTATTATTTTAAGTATGTCCGTCGGGGTCGTAGCTATAACGTTTAGAGTATTCTAGTTTAAGATTATAGGTTCTCCTAGTTCTTAGTAAGTAGTTATTAATAGTTGTAGAAAACTCGGTTAATTAGAAGCGCGATCGCCTTTATAGAAAATATTTAGTTACTACTAAGGCCCTATCTACTTCTTAGTAAGCTTTAGAGGCGGCTTAAAACTTCCTTTTTACCTCTATAGCTCGTTTAGAGCGTTTAGAGCGGCAGGAGCAGTTTCTTAACAATCGGGAGCGTAAAATAGTACGTCGGGGTTTATTATTCTTAGAGGAGCTGGAGCTTAAGAAGACGCATACGGCATAGCTATTAAGTTTAGATAGTAGTAACGTAGTAAGTTCCGACGGAGCGGTTCCTTAGAAGGTACCGGTAGACTAGTTTTAGATATTCCTAACGCCTCCTCCGGGTTTCGCGTCGTAGGAGGATACTCTAGGTTTAGGCGGTTAGGGTTTTATCGGTGGTATTCCTAGATAAATTCTTCGTAGTTAAGGTAAGAGACTAGTTTCTATAAGAGTTTTTAAGAATTTCCGGCGGGGTCCATTTCTTTCTATTTAATAAGGTACTTATATTAATCGTTAATCTAGTCTCTATTAAGGATTTTTTCTACTAGCTATTCTCTATCGGCGTTATCGGGGTATATTTCAATTTCTAGATCGGGTTCGGCGTTGCTATATATAGGTTCGAGTAAGGAGATATAGAAAACTAGGTATATACCTACTCGTTTTAGCAATTTAAGTTTAAAGAAAATAGGTAAAAGTTTTTTCTTAATCTAGTAGGGTCCGATTTTCTTATAGTCTAATTTATCGTTTAATTATATAGTTTTAATATTTTTTCTAAGGAGCTAGACTTTATTCCTCTTCTTTAGGGGCGGCGATGCCTAGCGCCGTCTATCGTAGTATATAGCTATTCGGTATACGGTAAATTTAATATCTCGAGCTAGTTCTTAGTATAATTCGCGCAGCTAATTTACCCTAAGTATAGCTTTTTAGGCGAGTACTTCGTAGATCTAGGGTTCTCCAAAGGCGGTAGGGTCGAAACCGTAGTTAGCGTAGAAGAGCGTAGTTTATATAGCTTCCGTTAATATACTATTATACGCGTATTAGGCTAGCGGTAGAAGTTCGACCTAGTTATTTTACCTATAGTTTAGATAGAATCTTAGGTACTACTCTAGCGTCTAGTTAGTTTATTCCATTTATCCGTCGGTTTACGGGTGTGCCGTTATTAATATTTTATATTTAGTTCCTAGCTTATAGACTAAGGTTTACTAGAACTTAGCTCTAAATCGTAGATTCTAGTCCGTAATTAGTTCCTTAGACATCCTATAGTAGGCGAAAATATATCTAAGAAAGAGGTAGGCGTAGCCCTTCGCTTCGATTTTCTTATTATAAGGGATAAAGTATGCCTATTTTATTAGACGATTGATAATAATTAAAATAGCATTATATCGTGTTTTAGTTACGGGGTCTACTAAAATTAGTAGGTCGGTAATAAAATCTATTATAACTGATTTCTAGGGTTTAGTTAGTATTATAATAAGCTATAGTTATTCGTATAGTACGTATCGCGCCGCCTTATTCTTAGCGTATTCGTTGTATTCTTAGATAACTTTTTCTATCATTTTTCTTATATAGGGAAAATAGAAGTATCTTATAAGTCGTTCTAAGGTTCTTATTATTCCCGGGTATTCGTAAACTATAGATTCGTGGTATTCCTTAGTTAGTCGTTTACGTAGAGGTGTTAGTACGTAGATTTTTCCGCGGAATAGTATATTACCTCTATAATCTTAGACTAGGTCGGGGTTATTATATTCGGGGGTATCTATTCGCTATAGTAGTTTCTAGAATAGCGGGTTATTATTATATTTTCTTTAGATAATTTATTTCTAAGTAGCGATATCGTTTTCTTCTTTATTTATTACTTCTTTTATAGTTTCTTTTAGTATAGGCGTAGGTTCTTCGTCTTATAGTTCCTCGTCGTCTTCGGGTTTTTATTTAGGTATTAGGGCTCTTAGGAGCTTATTATCGTCGATAGGGCTTTCTAGTCTTATAATAGGTACTAGTATTTGTTTTTTCTATAGTGCGTCGAGTTCTTCGATAATTTAGGGGCGGTTAGGGCCTAATATACTATTATCGTTTTATCTAAGTACTACTAGCGATAATTCTAGCTTTTCTTCTACGTAATTAGCTCTACAGCTAAGTATATTCTTCTTACTATTTTCGTTTTCTTTGCGGTAGTAGATCTTAAAGTAGAAGGGGGCGAGTTATTCTATCTATCGTACTTATCTTCTATTTAATATCTTAGTAGTTATAAAGTATTCTAGGTTTTTATAATTCGAATATACCGTAATTTCGTAGTTGGCTTTCTTAAGGTAATATTGCTATTTCTTAAATACTATAATAATCGCGAGTAGTTCTTTATTATATATCTCGTAGTTAAGTTCTGCAGGTAATATTTTACGGAAGTAGTACGCGATAGAATATAATCTTTCCTTATCGTTTAGCTGGTTAAGAGTAGCGCCGATAGTGTAGTTAAATACGTTAGTTTCGAGATAGAGGGGCTTATTAGAATCGAATATAATTAATATAGAAGCTTCTACGAAGGCCTTTTTAAGTTAGTTAAATACCTTCTATTATAATTTTTTCTAGGCGAATAAGGTATCTTTTCGGGTAAGTCGAATTAGCGGTTTAGCTATATAGAAGTATCGTTCGATAAACCGCTAGTAAAAGTTAGTAAACTCTAGAAAGGCTTATACTTCTTTAACGTTTCTTAGTTCGGGCTATTTTAGAATATCTTCTATATTTCTTAGGTCTATAACTACTTTTTCTAGTTTAATAATAAAGCCTAGGAATTTAACCTTCTAGGTATAGAAGGTGCATTTTTTCGGTTTAACTAAGAGGTTATATTCGAGTAGTTTTTAAAAAACCTTAGATACGTATTTTTTATATTCTTCTAGGGTTTCCGAGTAAATTAGAATATCGTTAAGGTAAGCTATATAGAATCTATCTAGGTATTCCCGTAGAACGTAATTAACGAGGGCTTAGAATGTAGCAAGGGCATTAGTAAGTCTAAAGAGTATTATTAAATATTTATATAGGCCGTATTGGGTTTAAAACGTAGTTTTCTATTTATATTCTTTTTTAATTTAGATAAGGTAGTATTTATTTTATAGGTCTAGTTTAGTAAAGAATCGTGCTTCTAAGAGGCGATTCCTTAGTTTATTAATATAGAGTAGGGGATAGCGGTCTTTAATAGTAATATTATTTAACGATCTATAATCTACGTAGAGGCGTAACTTGCCTCCTAGTTTTAGTATGAAGAGAACGGGTAATCCTACTAAAGACTAGAAGGGTTGGATATATTCTTTCTTTAGTAATAGATCTAGGTATTTTCTTATCGCTTGTAGTTCTTTTTTTAATATTAGATATAATAGCCTAAATCGAGGTTCGGTATTTAGTTTTAGGTTAATCTCGTAGTTCTATAGTTAGTATTTTAGTAGCGCGTCTTTAATCTTTTCTCTAAAAATCTCCTTAAACTGGTGGTATTTCTTAGAAACGCCGTTAAGGTATTATTCGTATATTCTAGTAGGGTTATCTCTCTCTATAGGTATTAGGTAGTCTAGTTCTTCTTATTTAGTAGTACTAATCTATCGGGTTCGTTCTTTATTCGTAGTAGTAGGGCGGTACTATATTATTTTAATCGCTTACCTCTTCTTTCGTGTCCTTTCTAGCGTAGCTTTCGAGATTAGGCTTACGTAGGTAATCGGTTCGGCTATAGTACGTAGCTTCTATTTAGGTTCTTTTTAATTTCGTTCTCTAGACTTAAGAATAATTCCTTTATTATTTTAGTTATATTGCACTTTTTATTTCTTTTACTAAGGGATGCCGAGAATAATATTATACTTAGGGATCTTAGTAACGTCTAGGTAAATACGTTCTCTATAGTCTTTATATTCGAGAATTAGTTTTAAGATTTTAATAATTACCTTTCTATCTCTAAAGGAGCTAGGTAATCTATTAACTATTCTTAGCTAATAGGATTAGTTCTTTTCTCGGGGCTTTAGGTTAGCTTTTTCTATAAATCGATTTAAGACGTAGTTTTCTTATAATACTAAGTTAATAAGGGTAAGCGCTTAGCGTCCGTTAATCTTTATTATAATAATCTAGTAGTTTTTATATTCTATAGAGTCTCCTTCGTTCTCTAGTAGGTATTTTATAGTATTTCCGGTTAATACTACTATAGTCTTATAGGGTAGGGGGCTCGCCTACTATAGCCCTAGTTTAGTAGGCATTTCTAGTTTTTTAGATAGTACCCGCTAATGTTCTTAGCTTCTTAGTAAGTTAGGCAGGCTTCGATGCTATAGATAGACTAGTAGAGAGTATTATAATCGGAAGTTTTAGGTTATTCTTTAGTAGCCGAAGTAGTTCTTTTATTATTAGTTCGCTAGTTACTAGTTTACTTATCTAGATAGTTCCTACTAATATATCTATACTTTTTATAGTAGAAGTAAAGACTCTTTTTACGTCGGCGTTATTCTTCTTTTAGCGCTAGCCGGGGGGTTCTTTATTAGTTAGTATCTAGGTCTATAGAGTCTCCTAGTAGTAGACTATTGCGGGGTTAGGTAGTATTAGTAGTGTTTCTAGAAAATCTTCCCGTCTCCCGAAAGCGATTATATATGCGTAAATTAATTTAGATTACAGTACATACTATTTTCTAGTACGTAGTAGATAGCTTAGTACGGGCGAATTTATTCTTAATATAATTCTTAAGTTCCTTATAGTAGAGTATACGTAAGACCTCGTTGTCCTATTTAAGGTATAAGGCGTATAGTTAGAACCGGGTAGTATAGTTAGCGGCTAATCTAATTTATTTTAGGCGGTGGATTTAATAGACGGCATCTTAGTAGTAATTCTTATTATTAAACGTAGCATGCAGTGCCTCGGTAAATTTTTTAAAACTATTAATAATTTCTTTAGTTTCTTTATATGGCTTAGCGCCGTTCTAGTTAATTTAGTATAGTTCGAACTATCTAGCGGTATTACCCCTTAGGTAGGAGCTAGCGAATAGTACCTTCTAGGTATTATCTTAAAAGAAGGTTCGATATATATAGAAGTACGTTTAGATTTATTATAGAAATTCGTCTAGTTACCCTCTAGCCCTATTAAATATATCCGGGGCCTTAATTTTTAGTTTAAAGGCTAGAGGTGCGACTAGGTCTACGGGTTTAGGGTTTAAGGCGGGTCCTTACGTAACTTTCTAGTTAGTTATCGGGGTCTGTGTCGGATAGGTAGTCGCGGGAGTTAGGTTTTAAATTAGGCGAGCTATTTATTCGGATTACTTCCGTTAGCCGAGTTCGAGGCGCTATATAGTAGCTTAAAGATTCTAAATAAGCCCGTATAGGGCCTACGTAGGGTCTTAAAGTTAAGGTTAGGGCGGGGGTTATTCCTCGGTTATAGATATATCTTTCCCTTAAGGGTTATACTAGGGTGGGAAATTCTTATTATTTATAGTTACTGTTCTTTACTAGGTGATTACCTCCGGTGCCTATAGGGTAGTAGTTAAAGTATTACGCCGTTACTCTTTCTAGGGGAGGTCGGGCGTATCGTTAGATAGCGTAGGCTTTCGGAGGGCCGTGGGGTAGGTAGGAAAGAGTCGCACGTAATATTAGAATAAGAATTAATTAATAAGTTAACTACGAGGGTCCTATCTACTATAAACGAGTATAGCCTATATATATAGGGTATTTAGTTAGATTATGGTAGATTACTAGCTAGCTTACTATAATCTAGTAAGTCGAGTAATCTATAGTTAGTGCGCTAGGTAATAGATCCACCTTCTACCCTTTAGGGCGTGATTCGGACTAAGGATTTCCCGCTCTAAGGGGTTAGGACCTTTTTTAAAGAGTAGGGCCGTTCTTCCTCCGTCCCCTCTAGCTAGTGTCGTAATAGCGAATTCTAACATATTAGTTTCTACTTCGATTAGTTTATTAGGATTATATATTTCTAAGATAAATACTTTATAAAATATTCTCTTTAGCGAATTAAAGGCTTACTACTAATCGTCTTTCTATTAGAAACTATACTTCTTCTAAGTAAGTCGCGTTAAAGATTCTATAACCTTTAAGTAGTTCTAGATAAACTTTCTATAGAAGTTCGCGAATCTAAAAAAGAACTATACTTTCTTAATTATCTTTAGTACTAGCTATTTCTTAATAGAGTCTAGTTTCGCATCGTCTATACTAATATATCTGGGGGTAATAATAAAGCCTAAGAATTCTATTCTTTATACGTACTACTCGTACTTATTAGGCGCGATAGTTAGATTCTTAGCTTAGAGAATTTCTAGAACTTTTCTAATATACTTCTTATACTCCTCGAGCGTTTCAAAGAAGATAAAAATATCGTCGAGGTAAGCTAGATAGAAGATATCTAGATATTCGTATAGCGTATTATTAATGAGCGACTAGAATATTACTAGCGTATTAGTAAGCCTAAATAGTATTACTATATACTTATAGAGTTCTAGTCTTATTCTAAAGACTATCTTCTATTCTTCCCCTTCTTTAATTCTAACTAGGTAATATTCGTTTCTAAGGTTTAGTTTCGTAAAGTACTTCGTATTTTCTAACTTATTCTAGGGCTTATTAATATGTAGAAACGGGTATTAGTTCTTAATCGTAATATCGTTAAGCTATCGATAGTTAATATAAAGATGTAACTTACTATTCTTTTTAGAAACGAAGAGAATCGGATATCTAGCTAATAATATTAATAGCTAAATATATTCTCGTTCGAGATTCTTCTTAATATATTTCTTTAAAGCCTCTATTTTCTTCTTTAATAAGAAGTAGATAGACTTATAAGCTAGTTTTATTTCTAGCTTAAGCGAAATCTCGTAGTCTTATAGTTAGTACTTTAGTAAGTCTTTCTTTTCTCTTTCTTAGTAAATAATAACTAAGTCCTAATACTTATCGGGTATCGTTTCTATTTTTAGTATTAGAGATATTTCTTATAGTTACTACTATATCTCTAAACTACTATATTATTCTCTTTTAATTCTCGTAGGATTATCTTTTTTAATAGAAGTTAGATAGTTCTTATTTTTTAGCCTTTTCTATTAGGCCCTAGCTAATGCTCTCTATTACGCCGTCGATAAGGGTTTAATATATATAAGATAGACCTATTATTCTTAGTATTATATACGCTTAAATACCTCTTTCGAGATTATCTATATATCTATAAAAGATTTAGTAGCTACTAATTACTTCTACGAAGCCTTACTCTTAGCCTTATACTTTCTTCGCGTAGTTCTTTATAATAGGTATTACACTTAATTTTTAGAAATACTTAACTCGGTAGGGCTTACTCCGCTTAAGGCGCTATATTTTACTAAAGAGATAGTATTTCGCACGCTATAGTCCTAGTTCTATCTTAAGCCTTTCTTAAGGTTACTATTAATACTACTAACGCTAGGCCTTACGCTATTATTTAAGCCTTACGTTTCTTCTAATAATTCGAGAATATCGTTTTACTTAGTAGGGCTTATTCCTACGATAAAGTTATATTTTACCGAGAAGGCTTTATCTTCTATATCGTAGTTTTAGTTCTAACTTATACTACTATCGAAGTCGCCTATATAGTTACTATATTTAGGTCTTATACTAGCTACTTCCCGATTTATAGTAGATAAGAGTCGCTATAGAATATTTATTAACCCGTTTTTTATATATAACCTAAATTTTTATAGAAGGTTATTAATCTTTTCTTAAAAGACGATTTCGTCTTCTTCGCTAAAGTTAAAGATAGATTTCTATATTCGAATCTAGAATATACCTAGAATAATATTATACCCGGGAATTTATTAGATATCGAGAGAGATTTACTTTTAATAGTTCTTAATTTAGAGGGTTACTTTTTTTATTTCTATTTTTACCTAGCCTTCTTCGTAGACTAAGCTTTTCCCGTTAAATCTACTAAGCGAATATAGCTCTTTCTTCTTTCGATATAGAATTTTATATCGTTCTATAAACTCGTTATATATAAAGTTTCCGCTCGACCCTATATTAATTAATATTAAGATAGAACGCCCGTTAAGCGTTTCTTTTATTTTAAATTATCTCTAAAGATTTAGTCCGGTAAGAATTTCCGTATTTAATATACGTAATACTATATAAAGGGACCTAGACTATAGCCCCTAGGTTAATTCTAAAGCCGTAGGGCCGTCTAGTTTTTTACTAAGTATTAGCGGGCTATTTTCTCGTAGAAGTAGAGATTCTAGTTCTTAGCCTAGATTAATAATTTCTTCTACTATATCTAGTACCTACGTTTAATAAGATACCTCTAGTAGATTCGGTTATTATAAATCTAGTATTTAAAGGTAGGTATAGTATATTTCTTCTTTAGAACCTATTATAGAGTATTCTATATTCTTATTACTATTTCGTATAGGCCGAGGGTTAGCGCTATACTACGTAAATACGCGAGGTCCCGTTACTACTATACTCCCTAGGCCTTATCTTCGAGCTAGAACGCTACTTCGTCGACTAAGACGAGGGGTAATTTCTTCTAGAAGTACTATATACTATCTTTATAAAATTAGGAGCTAAGCTTTCCCTTCTATATCTAATATTACTATAGTAGTAGGTCTATTCTTAATCCGGGGTTCTAGTTAATTATTAGGATAAGGCTAGGCTCGACACGCCTTATATTCCCGTACCTACTTAAGTATTTCGTAATTCGGTCGAGTATAGCTTAGTTTTACTATTATTCTATATTCCCGGCTTTACTAGACTTAGGGGTACTATTATAAAGTTCGCTTGTGTTGCTATTAACTAGCTCGTTATCGTAGAAAAAGTTATTAATTAAGTTATTAATTTCTAGTACTTCCTTATTCCTAGTTATTATACTAAATTATTAAGGTTCGTAAGAATACTATTCTAATATATCCTTACTACTTTAGTGCGTTTAATAGTTATTATTATAGTAGGTTATCTAGTATAGCGTATCGTAGTTATCTTAGTAGGATATAATTAATACTTCGCGCTAAGCGCTTAAGGTCTACTTCTCTTTCTTCTTATTATAAGGGTTCTACGGGTATTTAGAGAAGAAGTACTTATTACTACCGTAGGTAATATAGAGTCGATTCTTATAGCGCTATTTCTACTTATTTATCTAGTTTAGATTAGGTCTTTTAGACTTCTTATTATTATTTCGATTCTTATTCCCTTTCTTATTATCTTAACGATTAGCAGCGTCTAAAGCTATAGTATCTCCTCTTTCTAACGTAGTACGTTCTCGGCGTAGCTTAGTTATATTCGCTTAATAGCTACTCTTCTTCTTAAACTACCTATTAGTGCGTCTCCTATCTATATTAATAGCTAGGCGGATTAGTTCCGAGAGTATCTCTAGTTCGTTATAGTAGAATATAGCTTCTTTAATCTCGTTCTTTAGGCCGCGGTAGTATAGCTATTAAAGCGTATAGTCTAAGTATTCTCCGGCGACGTAGGCTACTTTTTAGAATTCGGCCGTGTAGTTAAGTACGGACTTTTTCTATTAAATTCTAAAAAGAATTTAATTAGCACGCTTAGCCTCGTCGATAGTACTAAAAGCGTTCTATAGTTATTTAGCGAATATTCTATAGTCGAAGAAGATAGCCTAGATCTAAGACGACTATTACTATTATAACTTCTCCTAGGTTTCTTATTTATAAGGTCTAAACCACTTTTCTACTACTTCCCGGAGGAAGATACTAGCGTAGCGAACCTTATCTACGTCGTTACCGAATTATTCTTTAGCGAAGTATAGATAGTCTTCTAGCTATATAAAAAAACTCTATATCTTAGTACGCTCTTTATAGTAAAGGTCCGGCTTTAGTATCTTAACCTTAGTAGTTAGGTTTCTTATAGGGCTTAGCCTAGTAACCTAATTCTACTAACCCCTTAGGACGAGATTCTCGGCTTATAGTTTCTAAATTATCTATATAAGTTCTCTTATAGTGGGCTCCGTTTACTTCTATCGAGTAGGCTAAGGGGGCCCGGGAGTTAGTATATAAGAAATAGCTAGACGATCTTATTCCGCGCTAATATTCTCTATATTAACTAAGTCTATTACTATTTTCTAAACTCGTTAGGGGGTAATATCTTATTTAATAAGACTTAATCTCGGAACCTTCCTCTCCTTATAAGAATAGTAGTTAAAGTATAACGAGTGGGCCTCTACCTCGAAGAATCTAAATACTAAAGAGAAAAAAAACCTATTAAGGGGTTTTCTTAAGTAGATATAAGAAGAGGGTAAGAGTAAGTTAAATACGTAATAAGACTAAGTACTACGTATAAAGGCCGTATTACTATTACGAACCCTAGAGAATAAGGGCTTTATAACTACACGGAAAAACTAGCCTTAAGAAAAGACGGCGCGTATAGGCCTAGATAAGATAGTAATAGAAGCCCGTATAGAAGCGACGCCTACGCGGTATAGTAAGACTACGGAAATACCGACTAGATTAAACTCCCGTAGGGGAAGAATGCCTATAAGAAAGAGATTACGAATCCCGAAAGCTAACTTTAGACTAGAGAAACGAACGGGATAAAGTCGAATAACTTATATAGTCTAAGAAACGATAGTCTAGCGGTAGAATACTCTCTTAACTAATATAGAAGTCGAATTCTAGAAAACGGGCTTTAGCGCCCGAGTTACGTAGAACCTATAGGGCCTACCTAGATTAATCTAATCTAAGATTAACGATCTAATACTATTAATTTAGCTACTTTAATCTAGCTATATCGATCTAGATTACTATAATTCTCCTACGGTATATAGATATACTTATTAGATAATACTTTAACCTTTATAGTTAACTTAAAGTTCTAATATAACCCTATTAGAGGTAATAAGCCTAACGCGCACCGCGCATCGATATATTACGTAATTACTACTATTATTCTAATTCTTTACCCTTCTCTTATTCTTTAAGGTAAACCCTTTAGCTACCTAATCCTACTAGGCGATTTTAAAGCCTAGTAAAAGAGGCCGCCGTTATACTTTAACTACTATTCTTATAAGGGAAGGCAGTTTCGGGGAAAGAAATACTTAACGATAAGGTAGTATTACCCAACACTTAACGCTAACTAAGCAATATAATAAACAACGTCGATATAAATAATAATAGTTCTCTATAGCCAACTATAGCCGACCTCTTTTAGATTATTTAAGATATATAAGGCTAGATTGGCGAACTACGTAGATAACTCTAGAAGTAGACTAATGAGAACACCTAGCTCTATCGATAAATAGGCGAACTTCGTAACTAAGCTATTCCGATAACTCCTACCCCGGTACCTATTTATACTCTAGTATTAACAACGACTTAACCTCCTAATAAAAGTATAAAGACGGCTAAGCTAGATCTATTCCACGGTAATTAAAAGAAGCTCTAGACCTTTCTCTTATAACTCGATCTATACTTCTTCTTTAACTCCAGAGACTTCCCTACCGATAATAAAAAGATAATATTCGTAGCTATCTACCTCCGCGATATTACGATATAGTAGTTCGAGCCCTATCTTAGAGACCGAATAAAGAAAAAACTAAAAGTACGTAAGAAGAATACTAAGAAAGTCTTTAGTAGCTATAAGTACTTCGTAACTTAAATTAAGTAAAGCTTCGGAGACCTCGACGAGGTTAATAAGGCCTAACGAGCCGTTATAAACATCTACTAGAAGACCTTAGTAGCGGACTATACTACTAAATTCTAAAAGGCCGCCGCGTACCTAAATAACTAGTCCGACCGCGCTCTTATAGACTACTACTACTAAGGACTTAAGAAAAGGGTTAAAGACTAACTTATAATATAAGATGATTCTAAGACCCTAGACAAGCTTATTAAGCTAGCTATTAAATACGATAACCGCCTCTTCGAGCGCTAATCCAAGAAGTATAAGATAAACTATAAAGCTAATACTTCGCGCCTAGCGCGCCCTAGATATACTTAGAAAGGAGGAGATACTATAGAGCTAGATAATATTAACCGCCGAAACGACCCACCTAAAAGAGATAACTACTATAGAGAAAAGAATAATAGCTATAAGAGAAAGCAACGCAAAGAATAGACCCTAGAGTAAAAATAAAGATTTAAAAAAAAACTATACGTCTACTACGATAAGACTTAGGAAAAGACATACTACTACCTCTAAAAGAATAAATAAGTCTCGACCATAACGTAAGAACCGGAGAACTAAAAAGTCTCTATGATTACTAAGTAAGAAAACCCCTTCGCCAAATTTAATAAGCGATATAAAGAAAGCTAGAGCCCCGAGTATTAAAGACTTAGCTAGATAGCCTACTATAATAACAACTATACTACGTACTAGAGCGATAAGGACGCCATAGACTAGTACCCTAAGAAACTACGATATATTAATATAACTCTAAGAATAGAGGAAGAGCTTATTAAAGCCTTCCTTAACGACGAGAACCTAGTCGATAGCGATATAAGAAAACTATACGATAGTACCCTAGAGTTAAGCACGACCGATAATAAGTAATAGCAGAACGAAGCTATACTTATAAAAATAACTAAATACCTAACCTAATACGGAGAGACACGCCGCGTTACTAATAGCCTAGAGTCTACGGTTACCTAGATTTTAGGCCCCACAATTAACCTCGGGATGCAGTAATATAAGGTATAGCAAAAAAAAGTATACACGCGCGTATAGCAAGACGATACCTAGAACCCCTAGAAAGAATTACTACTCGAGACGGCTAACGAACTCGCATCTTAGCTAGAGAATAAGGCATAGGGAGCGCGACGATAGTAAGACCTATAATACCTTTATAATATAGCCTATACCCTCTATTAGTACGGTATAGTAACTAGAAACAAAGGTACCTTATAATAGATACTCTACGAAAAATACGACATGCCTACCTTCTAGTATTAGGTCCGAAACGGGTAGATCTACTAGAGACGACTAATTAAACACGATAGATAGATATAAGAGAAAAATACGCTAATCTTAGTAAATAAATAGAACGAATATATCCGTTACGAAATAACGGGACGACTAACGTTAAAAAACTAGACGGCTCCCCTAGATAGAGACCCTAGGAGGGGCCGTTAGATAGGTCCCTTAACTAGATTATACGTATAGCGAACGGAATTATACCTATTAGATTAAATCTATATCGACTTTTATATATCTTAGTTATATTCTGCGGGAAAAAGGCAATGGCTATAATTAATAGCGGCGTATAAGGCGTATTCGTCGACCCTAAGTTTATCGTTAAGAACTAACTACTTTAGTAAGCTAAAAATTATTCTTATTAGCTAAGCATAGTAGACGGCTTCCTAGCGGAATACGAAAATAGCTAGATAAGAATCGAGATAGGGGAAGTACTTCTTACTGTTAGTAATTACTAAGAACGAATTAACCTCGACGTAATAATAATTCCTAGACACGATATTATCCTAGGAATACCGTAGCTAAAGACTTACGAGCTATATATTAGCTAGAGAATAGAGACTATTACGTTTTCTAATAAATACTATAGACACCACCTCGCAACGGCAAGAAGAAGCTAATAGAGCTAGAGAAAAGCGCTAGAGCCTAAGAGCTAGAGCGGAACCTCTAAGCTAAGACGACGGAATAATAACGTACCTATAAATATTAAGACTATTAGCTACCAAGCGCTAAAACTTATAACAAGATGAAGAGAAAAGGCCTATATAATCTACGTAAAACCTAGTAAGAATACCGAGTAGAAAACTCTTACTTATATAATACGGGGCCTTACGGATAAGGATAAGAATAGCCTAAAGCTAGTTAGAGAAGACTACCCCTAGAGGCTTAATAGATAGTACGGCTACCCGGATAAAGTAGATACTAGTCCCCTCGGGTATAAGAGCTATAACGATAAAGATATTTCGGTAGCTAAGGTTAGCGTAGACCTTAGCGGAATTATAAGGCCTACTAAGGATAAACTAGTATCTATACTAGAACTAGAGATAGTTCTATAGGAGTTCTAGAATATATCGAGAATATTCTAAGAAAGAGGTAAAGAATAACTACTAGAGTATTAGCTATAGAATTATAAGATACTCTTACTTCCGGGAATATAGCCTGCTTTTAAGCCTATTTACTTCTTATCTAAGATAGAGGCTAAAGTATTACGAGAATATATTAATAAAAACCTAGAATAAGAATATATACGACTCTTATAGTCGCTAGTAGGATATTCTATTCTATTCGTTCTAAAAAAGAATAGTAAGCTCCGTCTCTACGTCGACTATAGACAGTTAAATAATATTACGGTAAAAAACTAATACCTATTACCTCGCATTAACGAATTATAGAATAAGCTTCGCAACGCTAAGTTCTTTACGAAACTAGATCTTTAAGAAGGTTACTACCTAGTCCGTATTAAGAAAGAAGAAGAATAGAAGATAGCGTTCTAAACGCAATTTAAATATTACGAGTATACGGTAATATCTTTTAGGCTTATTAACGTACCGGCTACCTTCTAAAGCTTAGTTAACGATACCCTACGTCCGTATTTAGATGTATTCGCCTTAGCTTACCTAGATAATATTCTAATATACTTAGAAACGCTTAAGAAATACACCGAGTACGTAAGAAAAGTCCTAAAGGCCTTAGACGAACGAAATCTCTAAATAGCCCTAGAAAAGAGCGAGTAGTATATATAAAAGATAGAATACCTAGGGTTTATTATTACCCTAGGGCATATCGGCATGGACGATAAGAAACTAGACGTAATTAGAGACTAGCCGATACCGTAAACCGTTAAAGAAGTATAATCCTTTCTTAGATTTACTAACTTTTACCGGAAGTTTATTATAAACTACGCTAGAATAGCGGTACCTCTAACCGATATTACTAAGAAAGAGCACGGGTTTATATAGAGAGAAAGATAATAACAAGCGTTCGACTTACTAAAGTAGATATTTATAGAAGTACCGGTTCTAGGGCTCTATAACCTAGATCTACCGATTATAATAGAAACCGACGCTTTAGACTACGCTATAGAAGCCGTACTTAGTTAGCTAGATAAAGAAGGTAGACTATATTCTATCGCCTACTACTTAAGAAAAATAATACCTACTAAGAAGAACTATAACGTCTATAATAAGAAACTCTTAGCTATAGTTACGGCTTTTAAAGAATAGAGACACTACCTTAAAGACGCTAAGTACTAGATTATAGTCTACTACGACTATAAGAACCTCTCGTACTTTACTACTACTAAGAAATTAAACTAACGATAGGTTTAGTAGGCTAAAGAGCTAGCGTTCTATAATATAAAGATTACCTATAGAAAGGGATCTAAGAACGCTCGCATAAACGCGCTAAGTAAACGAGCCGACTATATTAAAGAAAAGCTAGGTCCGTAACCTATAATACTTAATACGTAGGAGGACGGGTCTTTTATACCCGCTAGTTATAGCCGCTAGATTATAGCTATTTATAGCCTAGGATAAATATAGCTTAAGGAAGAACTAAACGACTCGCTTACCCTAGTTAGGCTATTCGCCCTAGCGATACGCCTCGAAGACAACGAATAGGAGCAGAAGATCCAAGAAACCTACGTAAATAACGTAATAGCTTAAGAAATTAAAGAACTTAATAATAACCCCCGAGTAACTAGAAACGTAGATAGTATAATTCTATTTTTAGAATTAGCCTACGTTCTGGTTAAACTACGGGAAGAGCTCGTAAAGGATATATATAAAGCCCTAGTATACGGTTATTAAGGAATAGATAAGACGATAGAGCGAATTATAAGAAACTACTACTTCCTAGGGCTAAAAAGAACCGTCTAACGGGTAGTCTCGCACTATAACCTTTATATTAGAAGTAAGGCCGCGAGGCATACATTCTATAAACTACTTTAGCCACTACCGGTACTAAAGCGCCCTTGGTAATCTATCTCGCTAGACTTTATTACGGACCTACCTAAGTTAGAAGAACCGCTTACTAAGATTAAGTATAACTCGATCCTAGTTATTATTAATAGAATAATAAAGTATATATACTACTTACTATATCTTAAGATAGTAAATACGGAAGAACTCGCCTACACGTTCCTTAGAATAATCCTCGGCAACTACGGGTTACTAGAAGAGCTCGTATTAGATAGAGATTAGCTATTTATATCCCGATTTTAGTAGACTCTTACCCGCTAGCTTAGAGCTAAGTATAAGCTCTTAACCACGGCACACCCCTAAATAGACGGATAGATAAAACGAACGAATTAGACGCTAGAATAATATCTACGCTACTACCTTAATTACGCGTAAGATAACTAGGTTAAGCTACTACCGCTCGTATAGTTCGCGTATAATAGCTCGAAAGCGTCGGCTATATAAGAATCCCTATTCTACGCTAACTACGGTTATAAGCCTATAGCTTATAAAGAACCTATACTAAGCGAATCCCTAGCCTAAAAAGAAATCCTTAAAGTAGACTAGCTAAAGGCACTCTACGAATAATTATACCTAGACCTCGAATTCGTAACCCTATAAATAGGTAAATACTATAATAAACGGCACTAGAAGGCACTAAAGCTAAAAGAGGGGAATAAAGTTTACCTCCTTAGAAAAAACATTAAGATAAAACGGCTAAATAATAAATTAGACTTTAAGAAAATCGGACCGTTTAAAATTAAAGAATAGATTAGAAAGGTTAATTTCCGCCTTAAATTATCTAATACTATACGGATATACCCTATATTTCACGTCTTACTCCTCGAACCGGTACTAGAAAACGCCACGCTATTACGCTAAACGGAAGAAATACTACCGGAAAATCTAGACGCCGACGAAAATATAGACTAGGACGTAGAATAAGTCCTAGATAGTGGTTATATTAATAGTTAATTCCGATACCTCCTTAAATAGAAAGAAGACTAGGATAATATCTAGGAACTATTAGAACTCTACGACTATTAAAAGCTTATTAATAAGTTCTATCGCCGAAACCTAGATCGACCAACACCGCCGACTCGGCGTATACGAAGAACCCGAAATCGAAATTAGAAAACGGAGATAACCGTGCCTAATTAACTAGACCGGAACCCTCGGGAAGCGTAGAACCCGAACTAACGCTAGGAGACCTAATAGACTAGGACGACTCTATAACGATATTAGCTAAGGTATCGCTATATAAACGCTTCGACGATCGCTCCTCCTTAGTATTTTTAGGGTTAGAGATATTTCTAGCCTTTAACGCTTCTAACTTTCTAAGTATATCGATCGCGTCCGACTTACGCTATAATATTAGGGCAGTACGACGCTTAAGTAACTTTTACTATTTTTTAGTATAAGAAAGACTAGAGGCCGCCTTTTAAAGCTAATTTTCGAAAGTAGTACGATCCAAGCGCGCCTTGTCTAAGGCACAACGAAGACGCTTAACTAGAGAAAGAATTAGTAGACTAGCGAAATTACTAAAGAAGAACTAATAATCGGAGTCCTTAAGGCCGCTAGTATTATAACTAGTACGCCTGGCACGGTAACATTCGCTATAACGAGAAAAACCTAAGGCTATTTGGTATACTACCTTAGGCTCCTTAGCCTTTCGCTAGGCGTTTAGAAGCAAATACTACGAATAAGAAATAGATATTACGATACCTAGTAAATTAATCTTTATACCTAGAGACTTACGCTTAGTCTTTTATAAATCGCGCTTTCGTTTCGGAGGCATGGTGGAAGGCTTATAGTAAAAAAAGAAAATAAGAAAACAAAGAAAGCCTAAGATATAGACGAATAAATAAATCTTCGGACTAAAGATCCTTAAGAGGGGGAATAGTATTACGAACCCTAGAGAATAAGGGCTTTATAACCACACGGGAAAACCAGCCTTAAGGGAAGATGGCGCGTACGGGCCTAGGTAAGATAGTAATAGAAGCCCGTATAGGAGCGACGCCCACGCGATATAGTAAGACTACGGGAATACCGACTAAGTTAAACTCCCGTAGGGGAAGAATGCCTATAAGGGAGAGATTACGAATCCTAAAAGCTAACTTTAGACTAGAGAAACGGACGGGATAAAGTTAAATAACTTATACGGTCTAAGGGACGATAGTTTAGCGGTAGAATACTTCCTTAACTAATATAGAAGTCGGATTCTAGAAAACGGGCTTTAGCGCCCGAGTTACGTAGAACCTATAGGGCCCACCTAGATTAACCTAATCTAAGATTAACGATCTAATACTATTAATTTAGCTACTTTAATCTAGCTATATTAATTTAGATTGCTATAATTCTCCTACGGTATATAGACATACTTATTAGATAGTACTTTAACCTTTATAGTTAACTTAAAGTTCCAATACAACCCTATTAGAGGTAATAAGCCTAACGCGCACCGCGCACCGACATATTACGTAATTACTACCGTTGTTCTAATCCTTTACCCTTCTCTTATCCTTTAAGGTAAACCCTTTAGCTACCTAACCCTACTAGGCGATTCTAAAGCCTAGTGGAAGAGGCCGCCGTTATAGTTACTAATAGAGTCTAAATTCTATTATTAAAGTTAACTACGAAGGTTAAAGCTATCTAAGAAGTGTAGTTTATATATAGTAGGAAAGTATATATAATCTAGTGGTTTAGAGGTTTATTCTGTCGTCCGTTAAACGTCTGAACTGGTAGTTTATAAGTTCAGAGCGCCAAGCCTTTGAACAGTTAAACTAGGGGTCATGTGACCCGTATGGCCCGTGCTTAGGGAATCGTTCTACGATTGCACCTTCGCCCCGCTTGTCTTCTTCCCTAACCTCTTGACCCCGTGAAGGCTGCGCCGTAACAATATCCTACTATTTTCCGGCCTTGTGGAGGCTGTGCCATAATGAAAAGAGGTAAGAGAATAAGCTTAGCAGTATATTTATAAGGCGAGATGCGGGCGGTTAGATGGGCGGGTAGAGCTGAGAGGCCAGAGGAATTTAGAAAGGATTTATATAGGGTGATTTGAGAGCAGAGTGGATTCCTAAATATATCTTAATGTCTAATCCATCGCAGTAGCGGGACCAGCCGGTTATGTCGAGCTAAGGAAAGACTTCGGCTTTGCTAGTTTAGTTCCACAACGTCCGTATAGCCGCCTCGAGCTCTTGGCTGCTAATACTAAGTTGTTCGTCGATAAGGTCTCTAATAAAGTCACCTTCTCGATAGGTTCGTAAATCCTTATCTGTTATCTTTTTCTCAGTGGCTACTCAAAAGAGAGAGCTCTCATAACCGGAGATGAAGAAGCGCTAATAATATAATTCGTAAAATATCGGCTCTGCGTTCTCTTATAATAGAGAGTCCAAGAAACCTTACTCGGTCTGCCAGCTCTTTAAGATTACGAGCGACGTGTGGAACTAAAGTGCTTCCTTAAGGTACTGTCGCCGCTAGACTGCTAACTACAGTGTATCAAGGGACAGAGATTATATCAATAGCCACGTTCCAGCTGCAAGCTCGGAATCGGCGTAGAATCCGCAGGAGGAATGGGATTCTAACGGTACGTGGATCGACAAATGTAGTAAGGCCCCTACACCGTCTTCATTGGAAACGTAACGGTACGGGGAAGGCCGGTTAGTCGAACGCCTCTGTTAGCGGCTACAATGCCAGTAGTGTTGGCGATAACGTGGGTGCGCGGGTGGGATGGCGGAAGAGCACAGGCACACAGTTTACAAATGAGGAGCCTTGCGACCGACTATATTCAAAAGGCTCTATGGCTGGTCTGCCCGCGATGGGGAATAAGGAGTTGAAATATGAATCAACTTTACATAAGCGTTAACAGATTACCAGAGCAAGTCTAACGCGCTAAGTTCTCGCGCCTCCGCTTAGCGTAATATTTTCGAGGTTAAATAAAGTTAATCGTGTTGCTTTTGCTCCAAGGAGAGACTGAAGATAGCGACAGGATTTTAATGTTCCTCCCACGCCCCGCGCAAAGACCTGATCCCAACAATTAGCCAGCCCAATCAGAGCAGAGAGAATGGGAAGGAGGGATGCTTCCCATGAAACATAAGTCCCAGGGTGCAGGAAGGCTTAGAAATATTAGGTAAGACCCATGTAGAGCCAATTAGAACGTATATCTTTAGGATAGCTTCTAGCGGATGCTGCATTAGGGACAGGAAAGTATTAACAGAGTCAGTATCTAAATAATCAGATTTAATGTTCTTGCTCGGAACTCGGCTACGGAGATGGCTCGCATAAGTCGGATTTGTAGACGGCGCGTATAAATCGGATTCGTAGATAGCTCTACGACCTCCTATGTAGCGACTGGAAGCGATGTCGCACTGCACTGCCCCAACCTCGCCAGAGGAAATGAGAAGCCTTGCTAATCTACTAGAACATCCCTAAGACTCTAACGTCTTCTAATTCCCCTGATACCCAAGCCTCCCTGCATCAAGCAGCTTCCAACATCGACTCTGGTATTGCAAGGCGCGACACATAAAGGTATGACATCTGTCACTTTGGCCGCCAGCACAGACACTTGCCTCTTGCACGTGCTACTCTGAGTCTTCTCTTTTTCTCTATAACCATTCCAAACTGGTCAACTCCATATCTAACGAAGATTGGCTAGTGTGATGAGCGACAGCCATGCGGAGAATGCCTCCGTCGCAACTTCGATTGCAGCTTTCTTACATCCGCGGTCGCATCCCAAGCCAGTCAGACTCTGGGACAGGACATCTCACCCGGCTATCCTCCAACCAAAGCTCGAAAGCGCGCTAGAACCGCTACTTCTGCTCGCCCGTACAAACCGCTAGCTCCGTTGCCACCGGGGCCCTCATTGCGTACGCAGTTGACAACTCTCCAGGCCGAATTCAGCGCAATAACAACAAGAATGGAAATGTTGAAGGGTGCCCAAGAGAAGATTGCCAATGCGGCACCATGCACCGACCGTGATACTACGGTCATTACATCTAGGGATTGGCAGCAAGACCTGCACCTGCTTTCCCATTTCGTGTCGTCTGCATCCCACAGCCTTGCACGAGATGATGGGCTATACTCGTTCCGGACACATACAGTGCCACAGCTGGCGCTCGAACACGTACTTTACCCTTCAGAAGAGAATGAATACACGTAGCACAGGCTTATCAGTACAACTTTAGATACCATTATTGCATGGCCTCCTCGCGGTCAGCGCGCTCCACCTCGCATACATCAACTTCAACAAGCGCGATGCCTATATTTCCATCTCAACTCACCATTGCTCCGCTGCCTTGGCCTTGTTTACCTCCCGCTTGCACGACATCACGGAACACAATTACCACGCGTATCTACTGCTCGCTTGGTTTATATACATCACAAACACGTTCATGGCCATCGATCCGCACATACGTGGCATCGACATGACAGCCGAAGGCATCTTCCAGTCTTTCGTCCTTGTAAAAGGTAGTAACCAGACTCGCCAACCCCTCCTCTCCAGACAGGGCAAGCCACTGACGGGCAACCAATTTCTCCTTGAAATAGGCGTCAGCGAGATCTGCGCGCGGTCTCGCGCCTGGGCGCACGCGCAGAATTCCCCCATCGCCGCACTGGTCCGGCCGGGTCAGCTCTCATCGAGGCCCACGTCACGGTTCATGGCACGCCTGGAGAAGCTGGAATTCCTCGTCCGCCGCGAACCAGCGGAGAGCCAGCGGGAGACGTGCCTTGCTGCGCTGGAATCGCTGCGACTGACGTTCGCCGCAGTGGTGGACCCGCTTGCGCGGAGCGCGCGGGTATGGCGTTGGCCGGTGGCGCTGGATTGGCGGTTCCTGCAGCTGCTTGGCGCGAGTAAGCCGTTGTCGCTCGTCATCGTGGCACATTATGCCGCGCTGGTCAGATGCTGTGAGGGGCGGCAGTGGTTCGCGCAGGGGTGGAGCGCTGCTGTTATTAAGATGGCGTGTAATTGTATTGGAGATGATGAGGACTGGAAGGGATGGCTAGAATGGCCTGCGGCTTGCGTTAGAGATGGCGTGGACCTGTGTACGGAGTCTAACTGTCTGCGTCGCTAACTAACAGCGAAAAGACTAAATAAACCCTTATTTACTAACTTTTACTAAATCTGCTCTATCGGACTAAACCTCTCCGTTATAGACTACGGGCCTCTACCTCTAACGATCTAAATACTAAAGAGGGGGGATAGAAGGCCATATAAGGTTATTCTTAAATAGATATAAAAAGAGAATAAGTGTTACACCGTTATACGTTCTAGGGAAGTATTACGACCTGCACTAAATTAATTTTCAAGTAGGTCTAGATTAACGTAGTTTCTAAGCTAAAGAGAAGAAGAAAAGGAAAAGAAAGAGAGATAAAAATAAGAAAGTTATATAGAGATAGCCTTAGTTTTTTTATATATTAATTTCTAACCTATATTTAGTAAATACTCTATACGTATCTACTAACTTAGCTACTCCCTTACTATTCGGCGTAACTACTCGTTGCAAGTCCGGTTCGCAATAGAAATATAATTCTATTATCCCATCTTTCCGGGCGACTATACCCTAACAACGGTGTTACGGCGCAGCCTGCATAGGGTAATAAAGGTAGGAACAGCCCCGCCGAAGGCGAGCAGAACCGAAGAGATATAGATCAGAAATTACGTAACTCCCACGATTAGTTAGACCCACTCGCCCAGAAATTAAGCAGGTCAACCCAACCGCTCAGTAGAACGGTCGCGATCAGTCACTAAGCGCAACACCTCCACTAAGCGTATAGATTATATACACTTTCCTACTTATATATAAACCACACTCCTTAGATAGCTTTGACCTTCGTGGTCAACTTCAATAACAATCCGCATATTATTAGTAACACGGCCTTCGCACGCAGTACTTAGTCTTATTACGTATTCGACTTACTCTCACCCTCTTCTTATACCCACTTAAGAAAAACCCCCTCAATAGGTTTTCTCCCTCTTTAGTATTTAGATCCTTAGAGGCAGAGGCCCGCTCGTTACACTTTAACCACTATCCTTATAAGGAGAGGAAGGCTCTAAGATTAAGTCTCATCGGGTAAGGTATTACCCCCTAACGAGTTTAGAAAACAGCAATGGCACTAGGATCTTAGATAGAGGTCGACCCAGCAGAGGGTTAGGTTCAGGATACCTAGGAGCTAGCTTAGCCCACACAGCAACCGGAGCCTACTAGAGCTAAGCTCTTATAGCTTATTAAGGAGCTAAAGGCTTAGAACGCTCGACTAATTAAGTATACGACAAAGCGGAGCGCTACTAAGATTAAAGTAGCGGCACCCGAGAAGTTCGATAGAAATAGAAAGAAGCTCTAATCCTTTCTACTCTAAATATAATGCTACCTCTAGTTTAATCAAGCGCAATTCGACAGCGACGCCGAGAAAGTACTCTTCGCATTAACCTACCTTAGAGGAACGGTAAAGGCATAAATAGAACTATATCTTCGCGACTATCTAGCTAACGAATACTCTCTCGAGAAGAGACGAGAAAAGACTAAGAAAATCTTCGGTATCTATACGGGATTCGCAGACAACCTTAGGGCCACTTTTAATAATCGAGATAAAGTCCGCAAAGCCTCTAACGATATTATAACCGTTAAATAACTAGGATCTATAGCTATCTACGCGACTAAGTTCTAGTAGCTTATAGCCTACCTTAAATAGTTAAATAAGACTTTCCGCGACCTCTTCTACAAGGGCCTAAAGGAAGAAGTTAAGAAGAATATAATTACCTATAAATATCCGTCTACCTTCTAGAAGATGGTAGACCTTGCGTCTTAGATCGACGGTCGTATATACGAATAGAAAGTGGGTTCTCGATAAGCTAATACCTCGAAGCCTCGCCGTAAAAGAATAACCCTCGAAGGCAGAGACGCTATAGCCCTTAACGCGACTAATAAATAGGATTCTAAGAAGGGCAATAATAATAGTCGAAATAATAATAAGAAGCCTAAAGAACCTAACCTAAACTAGACGGACGAATAAAAATAGCGCTATAGAAATCGACTCTATATTACCTACGGTAGTAATAAGTACTTCTCTCCTAAGTACCCGTAGAACCCTCGCAACAAGAAAGAAGAAAAATAGACCTTAAGCGCTTAGCGTAAAGTATTAGTCGCCTCCCGCTAAGACAACTATAATACGCTACACTAGATAGCCTATTACGATGATGACTACTAAATGCACTAAAGTAGTAAAGATATATCGGGATAGTATCTCTATAAACCTCGACCATTCGGTATAATAACTAGGAACGAAGAAGTTATCGAGACTAACGATATTATTAATAGCTTCCCCTTAGACGAGAAACTCGTAAATAGCGAGACCGAAGAACTATACGACTCGACGAATAGCGAAATAAAAGCTATACCGGACCCTATAACCCTTTCGAAACTCGAGCGCCTTACAGCTAAGTATAGAATTAGCGTAGAAATAATAAACGAGAATAATTAACTCGCCTAGATAATCTAGATTCCCCACGAGAGAGGGTTGGCCCTTATAGTACTATAAATATAGCGCCAAGAGACCCTCTAGAAAACCCGTATCGAGCAAGATAGAAAGAAGTACGAACTTATCGTTATAAAGAAAACCGCGCTCGTAATACTTTATTAAGAAATAACTACTTAATAGTAAGTAGACTATAACTCCCTCTAAGAATTAGTAAGGATTCTTTATTAGTATAGCACGGTAACTATCTAGAACCGCACACTCTAGTAGATACCGGACGAGAAACTTAATATACTAACCTTTCGATACTAGGTACGAAAGGACATAGTCTACCAGCGGAAATAGTTACGCACTAATAAATAGACCGACTAAAAGTAAGTATACCTTTAAGTTAATAAATAGAAAGACTATATATATAGTAAAGTCTACGGCTATCTAAAGCCAAAAAACTAGACGGCCCTATAGTATTAGGATTAACCTAGGGGCCATAGTCTAGGTTCCTTTATATAGTATTACGCACATTAACTACGGAAATTCTTACCGGACTAAATCTTTAGAGATAATTTAAAACGAAAGAAACGCTTAACGAATAACCTATCTTAATACTAATCGATATAGGGTCGAGCGGAAACTTTATACACAACGAGTTTATAGAATAATATAAGATCCTATACCGAAAAAAGAAAGAGCTATATCCGCTTAGTAGATTTAATAAAAAAAGCTTAGTCTACGGAGAAGACTAGGTAAAGATAGAAATGAAGAAAGCGACCCTTTAAATTAAGAACTATTAGAAGTAGATCTCTCTCGATATCCAATAAATCCCCGGGTATAATATTATTCTAGGTATACCCTAGATTTAAATATAGAAACCTATCTTCGACTTTAGCGAAGGAGACGAAATTGTCTTCTAAAAAAAGATCGACGACCTCCTACGGGAATTCGGTTTACGTATAAAAAACGGGTTAATAAACATCCTAAATCGACTCTTATCTACTATAAATCGAAAAGTAGCTAGCGTAAGGCCTAAGAGTAGTAGCTATATAGGCGACTCTAATAGTAGTATAAGTTAGAACTAGAACTATAATGCGGAAGGCGAAGACTCCTTAGTAAAATATAATCCTATTATAGGAATAAGCCCTACTAAGCGAAATAATATCCTCGAATTATTAGAAGAGACGCAAGACTTAAACAATAGCGTAAGACCTAGCGTCGGTAGTATTAACGGCAACCTTAAGAAAAGTCTAAGATAGGACTAGGACTATAGCGTATAAAACGCCGCCTCCTCGGTAAAATATAGCACCTTAAGCGGAGTAAGCCCTACCGAGTCTAGTATTCCCGAAAACCAGGTATAACACTTATCACGAAGAACTACGCGGAGAAAGCGTAAGGCTAAGAGTAAGGCTTCGCGGAAGTAATTAGTAGCCCTAAAATCTCTAGTAGACATCTAAACAATCTTAAAAAAGGTATTTAGGCGTATACGACGCTAAGAACAATAAGTCTACCTTATATATATTAAATTCTCACCGGCGATGCAATAGAGAGCACTAGCCAGGGCCTAATAAAAAAAACTAAGAAATAAAGACTATCCAACTCCTATCGGAGAAGATAATCCTGCGAGGATTAAGAGAGGATAATACGGTAGTTTAGAGATATAGTAGTAACTATAAGAAATACCTCTAATACCGGAAATAGAAATGGTACCCGACGAGTATTAGAACTTAGTTACCGTTTACTAAGAAAGAGGAAAGGGAGACTTACCTAAATATTAACTATAGAACTATAAGATTCCGCTTAAGCTAGGAACGAAACTAGCTTATAAGCCTATCTACTTCTTATTAAAGAAGAAAATAGAGGCTTTAAAGAAATATATTAAGAAGAACCTCGAATAAGAATATATTTGGCTATTAACGTTATTAGCCGAATATCCAATCCTCTTCGTTTCTAAGAAGAATAGTAAGTTACGCCTCTATATTAACTATTAATAGCTTAATAATATTATAATTAAGAACTAATACCCGCTTCTACATATTAACGAGCTCTAGAATAAGTTAGGAAATATAAAGTACTTTACGAAGCTAAACCTCCGGGACGGATATTACTTAGTTAGAATTAAGAAAAGAAAAGAGTAAAAGATAGCCTTTCGCACGAGACTAGGACTATACGAGTATACGATTATACTATTCAGGCTTACTAACGCGCTAGTAACCTTTTAGAATCTAGTTAACGATACGCTACGCGAGTACTTAGATATCTTCTATATAGCTTATCTTAACGATATCCTTATCTTTTTAGAAACCCTTAAGGAATATAAGAAGTATATTAAAAAGATCCTAGAAATACTTTAAGTAAAGAATCTTACTATTATACTAAATAAGTACTTTTAGCATACCTAGAAAGTAAAATTCTTAGGCTTTATTATTACCCCCGGATATGTCGGTATGGACGACTCGAAACTAGATTCTATTAGGAAATAGCTAGTACTAAAGACGATTAAGGAAGTATAGTCCTTTCTTAGATTCGCGAACTTCTATAGGAAGTTTATCTAGAACTATTTAAAGGTTACGAAACCTTTAACGCGACTTACTTAGAAGAAGTATAGCTTCTAATAGAGAGACGATTAGTAGCAAGCCTTTAATTCGCTAAAGCAGATATTTTACGAAGTACCCGTCTTAGGGATATATAATCCCAATAAACTAATCGAAGTAGAAACTAATACGTTAGAATTTACCCTAGGAGTATTGTTACGAACCCCCGGGGACAAGGGCTTTATGACCCCGCGGGCTGGGAGCCCGCACGGGAAAAGGCACCGCAGGGGCCAGAAACCCTCACGGGCAGCAGAGCCGCACGACCAAGGCGCCCGCACGGGAAAACCAGCCTCAAGGGAGGACGGCGCGTACGGACCCAGGCTAGGCAACAACAGAAGCCCACACGGGAACGACGCCCACGCGGCGCAGCGACACACCAAGGGCAGAATCCCGCAGGGGAAGAATCAGTCACGGAAGTACGCTTGGCCAAACCGGGTAGTAAGTACAGGAGTATACACCCTTGCCAAGGGCAGGAGATGGAACCCGGGAAACCGACTTTCGAGCACGAAGAACGAACAAGAGAAAGGCGGACATATCGTCCGCTCATCAAGGAAGAAGTCGGATTCCGGAAAACGGGCATTAGCGCCCAAGTCACGTGGGGCCCACCAGGCCCACTCGAGGATCAGAAGCCTTGGCACTGATCCAACTCTCAGATTGATCCAACACCACGACTGATCCAACAGTCGTCCTGATCCCCAGATTGTCATAGCTTTCCTACAGTATATAGAACACACTCATTAGGTAGTACTTTGGCCTTCGTGGTCAACTCAAGATTCCAATACAGACTTATTGGAGGTAACAAGCCTGACGCGCACCGCGCACCGACCTGTCACGTGATCGCTACCCATCGTTCCAATCCTTTACCCTTCTCTTGTCCTTCAAGGTAAACCTTACCGCTACCTGACCCTGCTAGGCGACTCCGAAGCCTAGTGGAAGAGGCCGCCGTTACAAGTATACCTTAGCTAGTCTAACGATAAAGGTAGATAGCATCCGATCGCGTTCTACTTAAGAAAGTTTACCCCAGTAGAGCTTAACTACGATACTTATAATAAGAAGCTCTTAGCTATCGTCTTAGTATTTAAGCACTAGAGATACTACCTAGAAGGAGCCGACTAATAGGTAATAGTATATTATAACTATTAGAATCTTACGCGCTTTACTACGACTAAGAAGCTAAACCGACGATAGGTTCGCTAGTTATAAGAATTAGCATCCTATAATTTTAAGATTACGTATAGAAAAGGTATAGATAACGCCGTCGCTAACGCGCTTAGTAGGAGGGTAGACTATATAGAAAAAAGAATCGAGCCGTAACCTATAGTATTATAGTAGACGAGCGATAGATCGCTTACCCTTACTAGATAGTCTTTCCTAATACTTCGTATTAAGTTAAACCCGTGGCATTAGAAGATCTAAGAAGTATACGCTTAGAACTCCTTCGCGCAGAAACTTTTAGCGCTTAAAGACGACCCGCGTATTACTTAAGATAGAAAAGAAACGCTTCTCTTTAAAGAATTAATCTATATCCCGATAAGACTACGAGAAGCACTCGTTAAGGATATATATATAGCACCCGCGTATAGATATTAGGGCATCGACAAAACGACTAAGAGAATCACGTAAAACTTCTACTTTCCGGGATTACGAAAAATAGTCCAGCGTATAGTTTCATAATACGACCTTTATATCCGAAGTAAAGCCGTAATACATGCTCTATACGGATAACTATAACCCCTAGAAGTTCTAGAACGACTATAGTAATAGATTACGCTAGACTTTATTATAAAACTACCTAGGTCTAGGGACCTAATTATAGGAGTTAAGTACGACTCAATCCTAGTCTTTATCGATAGACTTATAAAGTACGCACTCTTTTTACCCTACTTAGAGGTATCGAATATAGAATAGCTAGCCTATACGTTTCTCTAATACATCTTCGCGGATCGCGGAATACCGGAAGTATTAGTCTCGGATAGAAATAAGCTAATAAGATTAGAATTTTAGCAAATACTTACGCGCTAGCTTAGAGTAAAGAATAAACTCTCTATAACGGTATACGCATAAACCGACGGCTAGATAGAACGGATAAACCGGACTCTCGAATAATATCTTCGCTATTACATTAACTATCTATAGGATAACTAGGCTATATAGCTACCTATAGTATAATTCGCCTATAATAGCGCTAAGTAAGAGTTAACTAACGTATCTCCGTTCTTTACTAACTATAGGTTTAAACTAGACGCGTATAGAGAGGCTATTCTAAGTAGAAAATTAGCCTAGAAAGGCGTTCTTAAGGCCGAGTAGCTAAGAGAACTATATAAAGCTATTAGTCTTAATCTTAAATACGTACGAATTATAATGTCTAAATACTATAACAGACGGCACTAGGCGGCACTAAATCTTAAAAGAGGGGATAAAGTATACCTCCTTACGAAAAATATTAAATTAAAACGACCGAGCGATAAATTAGATTTTAAGAAAATCAGTCTATTTAAAATTATAGAGAAACTCGGAGAAGTTACGTATCGACTTAAATTACCTAATATACGAATAAATTCTATCTTTTACGTAGTATTGCTCGAGCTAGCACTAGAAAACGCCACTATCCTAAAAACTTAAAAAGAGATTATACTAGAAAACCCTAATACCGAAGAAGACTAGTACCTAGTCGAAAAGATTCTAGACTATAAGCGGTTCGGCCGTTAGCTTAAATATCTCGTTAAATAGGAAGGTTACGGAAATAAAGATAATTAGTAGGTACTAAAGAATAATATATACCTAGACCTTATTACGGAATTTTATCGCTAGAACCCTAACCTCCCGCGAAAACAAGGCCGTTCTTAAGCGAGAACAACGGAAGACCCTTAAGAGCCGTAATATCTTACACTAGAAACGGTAATAAACGAGCAGGATTTACCGGTCTAGAAGAACGCGGAGACCTCGCGCTAGCCATAGACTCGCTAGTAGACTCGGCTAGCATAGCCTTCTACGGCGTAGTAAACCCTACCGTCACGTAACGTAGCCGTTTTAACGCGGACGGACCCTTAGAACCTTTAGAATTAGAATTGTTTTCCTTATCTACCGCTAACGCTACTAGAAGCTTCTTCGTCTTACGATAATTATACTCGCTTAGCGCATCTAGACTACCTAACTTAGAAAGAAGAGCCTTATAACTACGCTCTTCTAATAATCGCTAATTCTTGCGTAACCGCTTTAACCGGGTAGCGGTAGTATCTAACTCTTTCTACTAATAGCTTAACGCCTCTTATAAACGATTTAGCTTAGCTAGGAAAGTAAAAAACTTCTCGTATACCTCGGCCTCTTTAGCTTTTAACTTCTCCTGCTCCCGCCGAAGGCTTAAGGCTAGCGATAATTAGTAAAAATCTAACCGATAAAATAAAAAAGCAACGCACCCCTAGAGAGTAATATCTTCTTCGTATTATACATTGTTACACCCTTCGCAATACAAGCCCCGTAATAATTATAGTTCGGAGCAACCTTATAAACCGTACCGTTTAACTCACAATCGAAATAAGGACGCGATAAAGGCAAGAAAACCAACTCTACTAAGGCTACTAAACGATAGCGCTCCTTAGTCGTATCCCGTTTCCGTTTAGACATGGTGGACTTACGGAAAGAAAGCAATCCCAGAAGAAAATATAGAAAAATAAACAATACGAATAAATCTTCGGGCCGAAGATCCTTAAGAGGGGGAATAATATTACGGCGCAGCCTATATAGGGTAATAAAGGTAGGAACAGCCCCGCCAAAGGCGAGCAAAACCAAAGAGATATAGGTTAGGAATTACGTAACTCCCGCGATTAGTTAGACCCACTCGCCCAGAAATTAAGTAGGTTAACCCAACCGCTTAGTAAGACGGTCGCGATTAGTTACTAAGCGCAACACCTCCACTAAGTGTATAAATTATATACACTTTCCTACTTATATATAAACCACACTCCTTAGATAGCTTTGACCTTCGTGGTCAACTTTAATAATAATCCGCACATTATTAGTAACACGGCCTTCGCACGCAGTACTTAGTCTCATCACGTGTTCGACTTACTCTCACCCTCTTCTTGTACCCACTTAAGGAAAACCCCCTCGACAGGTTTTCTCCCTCTTTAGTGTTTGGATCCTTAGAGGCAGAGGCCCGCTCGTTACAAACGGGACTCTGTTGCGCTACTTACTTTCTGATTAAGCTCTTTAAGCGCTATTTTCTACGCTTAGTATTCCCTGCAGGTTTTCTTCCCGTGTGGGTTTCTGTCCCCTGGGGGATATCTACTCGTGCGGGACTAACGCCCGTGGGATTCGTAATAGAAATAATAACTTTTAATATAGGAATAAGAGAAAGTCACGCGATTTACCGCCTATCGAGGATTCCTTCGAGGCTTCTTATATTTTTAGACTCTAGACTATAACAGCTGGGACCTTATTAAGGGATAATAGGAATAGTAACGTAGTTTAAATACGGCGGGCCGAAATGTACGAAGTTAGTACCCTTAAAAATACTCTCCTGCCTGCTCAATAGTTAGCTTAACTATACGGTTATTAAAAATGCTTTCTATGCTTACCTATCATCTGGACTGTCGTGCAGGAACACTGATGCGCCCTCAGTATCGCCGGAGCTGACTTGGAAAACCAGGCTCTCCCCTTTCTCAATAACAACGCTCGTCGGCCAGAGCTCGATATCGACTGGGTAAACCTCGTTCGGGAGCACCGGGAGAACGTCGCTGGAGAGGTAGTTCCGATGCGGCAACCACGGCTGGTGCCTTGGGTGCTGCGGATCAGTTTTGCGTAGACTCACCCGGAGCCAGCCTTGTGTGACAGGAACACCGTCACCGGTAGAGCCGGTGTACAGTATCTCTTTCCCAGTGGCCGAAAGGTGGCGGATGGTCACGAAGAGGTCGATATCCGAAGGCGGGATGCTGTTGCGGTCTCCACTGGCAGACACATTCAAGTGGGCGACAATATGGCCGGTGATTTCCGTTTCTGAGTCAAAGGGTGGTGTGGCGAAGGCCACGAGATGCGGCGATGCAACCGTGCCTAGCGCTCTATAACCCAGCTTGCTTGGATGCGGGTGGACGGGCCGGGTGAAGAGAAGCTCGTTGCTTGGGGTAAGATAGAGTTCGGTATAACCAGTCCGAGCGATAGGCCACTCATTCTCTTTCCTTCGAGGATACTGCTTCTCGCCGGCAGGATTGTTGTGCCCCACGTCTCCTTTACGCACGACCAGGTCTACGGGCGGGACGGT
The DNA here is from genome assembly GCA_024180945.1 of Macrophomina tecta. Classification (NCBI taxonomy): domain Eukaryota; kingdom Fungi; phylum Ascomycota; class Dothideomycetes; order Botryosphaeriales; family Botryosphaeriaceae; genus Macrophomina; species Macrophomina tecta. The sequence goes on from JAKSGN010000001.1 coordinate 235,001, forward strand.
GCCCTTTTGCGTCCAGCCCTCTCTGTCCTCGTCCTTGAGGAAGGCATCCAGGAAGCTACGCTGGACCTCGACTTCTTCAGGGTAATAGAATGGCAGATCGTGTCTGCCGACAATAAATCGGAGATACTTGAGGTCAGAGCCGGCATGCATATAACCTTGCACATTGCCACGAAGATGCAGGCCAAGGCCCCCCAAATTGGCGACGCTCAAAAGTGGGACTTCGATGTCCTCGAGGTTGAAGGTTGTCGATCGAAAAGCCGGGTCATCTCGGAAGCGCTGCGACAAGCTCCTTCCCGGGTCAACGATGTTTGCCCTTAGCTCTTCCTCGCTCAAATCTCCCTCGAGCGTGTCAGGGCCCCAATTTCGCGCAGCTCGGCCAGGCAGTCCGTACTGGTTCGGCGCAACTTGACGGGCGTACCAGGAATTTAGGAATCCGCTCGACTCGATGCCGCCGTGGCGATGACTCTCCTTGTATTTATCGGTGTACCCTTCCCACGGAACGATGGCGGCCAGGCCCTTCGGCTTCCGGGCAGCGACTTGCCACTGGGTGGCGGCATAGTAGCTGATTCCGAGAAGGCCAACCCGGCCTGTCGACCATGGCTGCACGGACGCCCATTCGATCAGGTCGTATAAGCCATCAGGCGTGCTGCCGGACAGGACATCTAGAACACCCGGCGACTGTCCTGCTCCAGTTTCATCGGCGCGCACAATGGCGTAGCCGTGCGATGTCCAAAAGTTCGGATTAGGCGTCTCCCACGCAGTGTGCTCTGGATAGGCCTTGTGCTCGGGATTGAGTTCAGCGAAGCTCTTGGGGCGGAAGCTACCGGACAAATAAGCCTTTGCACGTACATAACATTGCAGCGGATATGATTCAAACTCACGCTTCATAGGGAACGTCCTTTCCGTAAGGGCCGTACGTCGCAATAACGGGGTATTTTCCCGTCCCATCATCTTTTGGGCGGTACACATTGCAACGGACTACCCCACCGCCTTGCAGAAGAATAGAAACATTCTGCTCGAAGATGTAGGGATATGAAACATCGTCCACCGTACTGATGTCCTGGATTGGGTTCGGCATAGTTGCTGTTGAGATCTCTTGGGGTTCGAGTCTAAAGATAACAGTGAGGCTGCTGAGGTGGAATTTAGAGCGTACGGCCTGTCGATATTTATATCACTGGCGGTCCGGTTAACGTTGCACAAGCCTTATGCAAGCATGATATGACCATTCAGTATGCTAACGGCTATGGATCTAGCATTTAGAGAGTGCCCACACTTGACTTTCCGTACGGTAAGCCTCGTAGAAGATATGGTTGGTCCCTCATGCGGTCTCCGTAGGGTTATAGTTCGGCCTTCGGCCTTCGGCCTTCCCCATGAGCGATCCCCGCCATGACGTATTTATCGGGCTTCAACCCTAACTCCGCGGATTTAAGTTACCTCGACTTGTAACTCCACGAGCTCGCGAACGGCTCATATGTGCTGTCGGTCTTCGGCGGATAATCGGAATTATTCTCCTGGATGAGTCGTATTAGCCACATGGCAGTATCTAGTCCAAGTATGGCGACATCGATTAAGTCCTCGACAACGTTACCGACGCAATGAATTCTGCATCTTTGGATGACAATCCGCGCTCGCCGAGTACCGGGTCTGAAGCTCTCACGAGCCTAGACCACGAGGCGGATCTGGACCGCGATGGCGGTGATAAGCTTAAGATTCGCCCGCTGATGCTACGAGTCTCTCGCGTAAGCCTACAAATTGTTTTACACGTTGATTGGGGAGGGCCTTGATCCTGGGTTTCCTGCTTGTCGTGACGGGCATGGTCATGATTGGTAGCATCGCTCTTAGTTTCCCCGCGGTTCTTAGAACAATGAACAAGACTAACTGTTAGAACATCACGTGTATTTGATTTCCTGCCAAGTGCAGTCTATGCAGGGAGGATAAAAGGCCACTCTACGGCCTCTTCCTTTCAACACCATGCCAACCTAGGCAAATTCATCCGATTACTACTGAATAAGCTGTCACGGCACTCGTTCCAACACTAACTAGAGTATCTCGCGCGGCACCTACATCTTTAATGTCCCGGATTATTACATTAAAAGCGTAATTTTCTAATGAAACAAAATAAGGAGAAGTTCTAATGATTAAACTATTAAGCGGGGTAGGTTATATACATTAAGCTGACTAAGCAGAGATAGTGTGACGGACAGGCTACCTTCGTTCCGTTATTTTCTTCTAATACGGATTTCTAACACTTAGGCGCTAGATAGGATGCTTCACAGACTTCGGCTAGTCTTAGAACCTCGTGCCGGAATACTATCCTAGCTATCAGAAGAGTCGTATTCTTTTAGCCAAGTTTATTAAATCTTTTATTATCTTTCTTTATAGAGCTTAGGATGTCTCCTTGCAGTATCGGGCTACTAGGGCGGTAAATAGACCGCTCGTAATCTAAGTAACGCTAGAAGACCGGTCATCAGGCTGGACTTCGCGAGAGGCTCTTGAGGCTTTCCGCGCCTCACCTGCGCATGCAGCGTACATGGAGGGAATTTCCACATTCGCCCCACCCCTAGAGATAGAACTCGACAACAAGGGTGGGACTAGGGTCTAGCTGTCCTACCACAATTGGGTTTCTTTGCTCCGTGTCACATTTCCTCAGCCGCTGAGCGAGGAGCAGCGCAAAAAGGTACGCATGCTCAACGGCCTGTACATCGGGGCCGGATTCACGCCGGGGACGAAGTACGAATGGCCTTGGTACGGGGACCATGTTGCGTGGGTATAGCAAGGAGAAGAAAGGACGGAAGAGACTCTATTCTGGTTCCACTCATGGGCCAACTTCGAGCGAGAGGATGAATGAATGCGGACGGGCACAAAGTATTTCTACAGCGAGCAGGAGGGCAAGCAGCAGCTACCACCGGAGGAATATTTTGATAAGAGCATAAGGAAGTTCGGGGCTGTGGAATGGAGACAGGAGCATTACCTCAACTCAGGGACATGCCGACAGTTTTCAATGGCGAGCCTAGTATCGGACGCTTTGTTCGAAATGGCAAGGCAATTGCGTCCGGAACGGTTATGGAGAGATAGATGCATTCCTGTACCTTAACCGCGGCTCCTAGTTTGCCGGCTTCCTCTTGAATTACCTATCACATTTTGTCTCGATCATACCTCTGCTCCTCCATCTCATCTACCAAGCCCTCAAACATCTCCCTCCTCAACTGCTCCTCGTCCACCCCCAACACCTTCCTCCCCTCGACCACAAGCCTTCCATCCACAATGATCGTCTCGACCGCCGTCCCATTGCATCTAAACACGAGATGACACTCCGGTGTCTTCCTCTTCTGCCCCTTCTCCCTCAACAGCAGCGTAAACATCAACTTCCTCTTCAAATCGAGCACCACCACATCCGCCTTCTTCCGACCTCCGACACCCCGCCTCGACCCCTAGCGCCCTCGCCTATTCCACGTCGCCATTCTCAGTAAATCCCTCGCCTGCCCGGCCGCCGTATCCCGCAGCACTGCCCGCTGCGCATAGCTCCCAAATTCCATACTCTCAAACGTGTCAGTCGAATTACGGCACTCCCACGCATCGACGCCGATCCCGATATTCACTCCCGCCGCCACTATCCCCTCCACCCGCGCTCAGCTTCGCGTTCGACCCGGGATTGTAGCTCACGTGCGTGCCCGTCGCCGCCAGGGTCACGATGTCGCCGTTGGACAAGTGCACGCAGAGCGCGGCCACGGTTTGCGGGCCCAGAACTCCGAGCTCCTGCCTGGTTTCCCTCACCTGGGTCCCTACTTGCGATATCTCACATTAGTAACGTATGTACGATCTGACTTTCTTCCGGTAGAAATCATCAATATACATTATTCAGGCATGCGCATACTAAAACGTCATTGTCTCTGTTCCCGCCGAGGGCCTTCCCCCTTTCAGCTGAGGTGCGCTTGGCAACAGGATCTGATCGTGCGCCAGGGCCTCAAACAGAGGTGCCGAGATCCCACCACAGCTGAACAAGGCTTTCACCACGCCCGTATGATCCCCATAGACATGTCGCAGCAGTAAATCCAATAATTTTCTTAGGGCAGCTTCAGTGCTACGGTAGGGAGGGTCGTCCAGCACGTCCAGGCTGTCAATCACAAAGATCAAGAGGGTGTGTCCAGTTATACCCCTGAAGTCGTCCAGAAGCCGAATCGCATCCGGGAAAGAGTCCAAAGTTCCCTCAAGCCCATCAAGGCAGCTCTTGTCAAGCCGCGTCGTCGGGTGGAAGGAGCTGGATCAGCTGGCGGATAAGGCTGTACACCAGCGTCGTCAGTTTGATTGTCTCCCGTGTCCTTCCCGCGGGGCGGAGGGGGTGGTTCGTCGTTCTTCAGCCGGCAGAAATAGGAGCAAAGTGGCAGACCGGCCTCACGTGCAAAGACCACGTATTGGCTGGCGGCGCTCGATGCTGGGTTGTCGGACCACAGCGGACCCATTCCTACAACGCAGAGGGCCCGTGATTCGGCTACCGTTGCCCATGATTGGATGCTGGAGGCCAGTTCGGACTCTATGAAGGGACCTGCAGCATGATCAGGGGTAGGCTGTACCTTATCCCGATCGCGGAATTCTTCCATCTTCGCTGAATGCAAGAGAAGGGTGTCCCGGGCGGACCGGCTGCTTTGATTCCATGCCGCAGCATCAATATGTTTCCTCTTAGTATTCTGTTCGACTTGCTTCTGTGGAGTCTGGGCGTCTTCGCCTTCCGGCATCAGCTGTAGTAGAGGTTTAGCCTGGCTCTCCAGGATCTCGGCCATTCCGGAGCCCGTCATTGCTCTCGCCAGTCTCATCCCTACCCCTTGTAACGTGTCCTCCAAGGCCGGTTGGCTTTGGAGCTCCTTCCTACGCACCCCATCAAGCATAGCACGGAAATGTTCGTACGGCTGCACCGTGGCATCCTGGCTTTTTCGATCTCTCTCCCGCAACTCAAGCATCGGCTTATCAAACTTGCTGTCCAGGCCCTCAAGATACAGCCGACTCATTTGCGCGTCCTGGCGTATCAACTCTGCTGACTTTGTAATCTCTTCGACTTCATCTTCGAAGAATTCCAATATTATGACTGGCAATCGTCCCACAACTCAATAAGACTGTATGGCCTCACCTGAAATGATAAGGTCTACTGGTGGTCAAGGGAGATGATTTCTGGGCAATTTCCCAGGTTTTAGTGATGCCCGCGAATTTCGGCCGCTCATCGCCGATGTTCAGGCACAAGATAACCTCGACCCACCTCGTTATAGTATACAATACGGTCTTTAGAACTGCAGATCCTGATTCTCGATGAAGTGGGAACTGTTGGATCCTCCTCGTCGGCGAATTCATGGGGCTCTCGAACCCACGTCTTCGGCACCAAGAATGAGCTAGAGATCCAGATTGATGCGCTCGCATTACATATGGCAAATCTCATTCGGTCAAATCCGCGAGATGGTCCCGGGAAGGGCAGATCTGCTCTCGCTGATGGCTATGTTCGATAACCAAGAGATCCCAAGTGGCTATGGGTGTCGAATGCAGACTCGAGAAGTACTTGCTCCAATTCCATCGTTGATCGTAGAAGTGTTCTGGCGAAGTTTCGAATACATTTATACCGCGTGCGAATCCACTGATTAGTACGATTTGCGATACTACGTTATCATCTTATCCAGTGAATCCCAAATGCACGCGTCTTACGTCAGCACCAGGTCAGTGTACAGGTCCATGTGAATTCAATAATCTCTTGGTATACAATCCGCCAGGCTGACATGCATGAAGTGGCTGTATTAAATGCTTTTAGTATTGGCAAGCCTATCCGTGCTCTTGCTGTGGACATGGGTGCAGCTGCAAATGAACTTATAATAGCATAGTCGTGCCAAGTGATGCTGCTGACCAGCGTGTAAGGCGTCCCGGTTGCCGATTCGGTGACGATTCGTCAACGGATTACGTAATCCGTCCCGTCATGGACTGTTTCAAACGTCCCGTCCCGTCATGAGGCCTCTAATGACGGCAGATGACGGCAGATGACGGCAGGCTTTACCAAATCGGGTAATTCTTGTGTTGTTGATGTCGATACAAACGGTGCAAACATGCCCAGCACCAATGAAAACTCTTACACCCTACCAGCTCTTCTATCTCATTGCCAAGGAACACGCCCTCCACAAAAGCCGTGCGGAATGCACGATGCCTCCACAGACTATGCCTAGCTCCCAAGACTCTTATTCGGTGACTGCGAGCGACCCTCCGGCGGGAAGCATATCGCCAGCGAGCCCCCGACCAGACAGCACCCACAGAGTCGTCGATGTAGACCTCTCGAAGGTGCGAGATAGCAGGGGCAGGCTTATTCCGGGCCTCCGCTATCGCATGCGCCATCGAACGCAGTTCACCGGTACTAGGATCTCGTGGATTTTCGACCACGGCGCCGACTGCGAGTCTGATGGAGGCGTCCGCTGGTTTGTGTGCAGACAGTGCCAGCTAGACCGCCGCCATGGCGACGGAGTGTACAAGCTCACGGGCATTCATGCGGTAGAGGCTCACTTGGAGCAGGCACACAAAATTTCCAACCCAAGGAAACCTAAGAAACCAGAACTGCCACCGATCTAGGACTTTTTCCAACGTCGATCCTTGACGCCATCGTCCTCGTCCTCGTCCTCCTACTCGCTCGTTACCCCGTTTCACGATCTCCGATTTAAGCAAGCATTTACCGATGCGGTCATTAAGCTCGATCTCTTATTTCGGCAAGCTTCTTCCGACGAACTACGCGACGTTATACTTATGGGTGGCCCTGCTGCCGAGCGAGCAATACCGAAGAGCCTAATGGGTGTAGCGAGCTGGGTAAAGTGGTCCTTTGAGGATCGGAAGCAGTAGCTTAAGGAGCTTGTCTCCAAGACGGGCAGCAAGATCAATTTCAGCGTAGACTTGTGGACCAGCGACGAGGGTAACAAGCGCGCCTATCTGGCCGTGAACTCCCACTTTATTGACTACTGTGGTAGCCTCCGAACGGCTCTCTTGTCTTTTACCCGTATAATCGGCCCTTATAGCGGCGAGAACCTTGCGAAGGCGGTTTATAGCTCGATCCGAACATACGATATTGATTACACCCGCATCGGCTGCTTTGTCGCCGATAACGCCTCTAATAACGAGGAGTTGCTGCGCGAACTATAGCTTCTTATCTCTATTGACTATCTATCCTGTAGAATCCGTTGTATCGGCTATATAATTAACCTTGTCGTCGAGGCCATTCTCTTTGGCAAAGGCGTCTCGAAATTTAAGCAAAGTCTGGTCGGGCGTATAGAAGACAGTGAGGAGGCCTTCGAGATGTGGAGTAAGGAGGGCCCGATTGGAAAGCTTCATAATATCTGCGTGTTTATTAACAGGAGCGACCAGCGCCGCGTCGCCTTCGGTAATTGTCAGCTTCCAGAAGAGCGGGCACTAGACGAGGATGCGGATCCGGATGGGGGAGATGAGGTCTTCTACTACGTCCTCATCGTCGATTAGGGCGTGCGTTGGAGCTCGGTTTACTACATGGTGAAGCGGGCGTTAAAGTTGCGGCATGCGATCGATCGCTATATCGATCGCTATGAGAAGCAAGGCCAAGGATACGATATCCGCTAAGACCGCCTCTCCTCTTAGGATTGGTACTAGCTCGGCCGCTTTTACCACCTTCTAGAGCCTTTTAAGAGGCTCACTGAGTACATAGAAGGTAGGGCGAACAGCGCAGGGAGAGAGGGTTCTCGCGGTGCCATCTGGGAGTCTCTCAAGGCTATGGACTTCATGTACAAGCATTTGAAGACTGTAGTAGACGATCTGGAGAGGCAGCTGACCTGTGGTGACGTCACTGCAGACGACTGGCAGCAGTTTTCAGCCAAGGTCGACGCTGGATGGTATAAGTTGAATGACTACTATAGGCACTTCGACGACTTACCTGTATATTGCGCCGCGATATTCCTGCACCCTAACTACCGCTTCGAATACTTCGAACAGAACTGGGCGGCGCATAAGAGCTGGATCGCTAAGGCGAGAGGCTTTATACGTCGCATGTACTGTTAGTACGAGGCTAAATATCTTGCAGAGCTAGATGTGAACGAGGACGAGGAGCCGCCGGTCGAAGATGAGTCTCGCCGAGCTAGAGGGAGCTGGTTTGCTGACTTCGAAGCCTTCGGCCGCCCTAATAACGCTAGTATGCGCGGAAAAAAGAGACGTCGACTCGAGTCGACGCAGCTGCAGGCTTACTGGGATGCAGGAGCGACAGCGTACACCGTTAACGACCCTCTGGCTTGGTGGGGCACCGAGGGCGCCCAGTGGCCAGTCCTACAGCGCATGGCATTCGACATCTTTAGCATACCTGCCATGAGCGCCGAGCCAGAGCGCGTGTTCAGTCACACTAGGCGAATCATCACATATGAACGCACAAGGCTAGGTGACGACACGATAGAGGCCGATATCTGCCAGAAGCATTGGCTCCTCAATAGAGTTGTAGAATAAGGTGTGATTAGTCTTTCTTTTTACGAGTTAAATGCTGTACGGGTCATATATAGTAGGTATAGAGGGCGAAACATAATCTCAAAGTCATTAGACCGGCATCAGGATACGCAGAAATCGTCCCCAGAGTAGAGAACATAATAATATTCAATCACCGACTATTTGATTAGTAAGCAGCCGTTGACGAGTCGTTGACGGTCGGTTTGCTCAAGCGTCACGTCCCGTCATGCCTTTCCAACCGTCCCGTCCCGTCATAGACCCTATGACGGGACGGGACGGGACGCCTTACACGCTGCTGCTGACATGCATGAGAAGGATGCGTGGACCAATTCCTATTCAGCAGCTTCATCCGCGGCTAAAATGCCGACATGGGTGCGCTTCCAAGCTGCGCAGCCTTGTCTCGTTGACCTGCTTTGATTATATCTTTCATCTTCGTTTCTTTTCTTGAGGCTCGTAAATCTCAAAATGGCCACCGATTCATACGTAAACTTCCGACTACGGGGCATTCCTAGGGCGCTTCTCGACGAGAGCCATGTCAGAGACCTAATTCATATGGTTTTTTCGAGCGTGCCACGCGAGCTTATTCACGTCCGCTCGCTCGCGGATAACCCAGTCGAACCCAACAGCAGGGTCGCAACTTTGAATTTCGCAACAGTACCCACTCCGCTGTCCGATAGGTCTAAGGATGAGTGGAAATTCGACTCTCCAGAAAACCACAAAGATGCCAAACATAGCACTTTCCGAAGACGAAGACTAGTATTCGATACGCACTTTAAAGGAATAACGCCTTTACATAGCAAAGCTGACGAGGAATGTCCTATTGAGTACTGCCACAAAAGCTTCCTTCTGGCCGCCGCTACTGACGCACCGGCTCAGTCTCCTAGCAATCTCAGGCCTCGGGGGCCATGCTTTCGGTTCGTTTAAAGAACGAGCTGGCTCCTTCATGTGGCTTCGTGATGCGCTGCCGGATAATTTCCCACAGGCCCGAATTCTCATCTACGGGTACAATACCCAACTTCACGGCAGCCAATCATTCCAGTGTTTGGAGGACTTGGGAACTGGCCTCAAGATGGCTCTGAAAGATATCAAAGCCTCAGAGACGGTGGGTTCGCCAGAAGCTACGAAAGGAGTTCCGCTCACTTAAAGTCCTGAAGAATCGTGATCTAAATCGCCAATTCATACTTCTTGCGCATAGCCTTGGCGGCTTAATTGTTAAGGAGGTTGGTTCCAACAAAAGCTTAGTTGCACATGGCTGATGTTTTTATCGTAGGCAATGATTCTGATGCACGACACCGGCGATGACGACGACAACAAAATATTAGACCGCATCTTGGCGTTCTTGTTTTTCGGAGTTCCTCAGCAAGGTATGGATATCGAGACATTGGTTCCTTTGGTGGGCGACCAGCCGAATCGTCTTCTCCTGGAGTCGCTTGGCAAGAACTCGACGGTGCTGCGGAAACAAAGTAAGGAGTTCGCGCGCGCGTTTCGCTCCAGATCTTCAGATCTCTTTACATTCTTCGAAACTATGAGGTCTCCTACAGCAGTCAAGGTATATAAATAACTTCCTCTATTCAAATCCTTGGACAACGCTGACGTTCTCGTAGGTTGAAGGCCGATGGAAACTGTCCGGTCCGCCGGCTGTGTTGGTAGACATACATTCCGCAACTCACGGTTGCAAGGAGCACGCGCAGTACCCAATAAACCGCAACCATTCCGAGCTTGTAAAATTCTCAAGTCCATATGACGAAGATTATCAGCGCATCCTCAGTGTCCTACGCAAAGCTAAGGGTGAGAGTTCAACGCCTCCAAGGGCAGAGCCGTGCGGCCCAGCTGCAGCTCCCTTCGTCGAACTTTCCAGACCACTGCCACCGTTATTGGACTTTAGCCCCAGTTATTCCTTTAGTGCATCTACGGAAACGAGCAGGAATGTTCACCAAGAACGGACCGACATTGGCCGTGCTAGTTCGGCTGAAATACCTCTTGGACCCGGGAAAGACGATCCCCTTGCGAGGATCCCATCTCTTTCAAAAGTGGCGTATCGGGCGTATTCGTTTTTTTCCAATTGGCCTGGTGATAGCGGCAACAAGCTCGCGGGAGTAGCGCATAGTCTATCATGCGCTCTCAACCATGCCGAAAAGCACAGGCTGCACTCTTGAGGCTCAAACACCCTAACAACACGCCTGGCCAACGGTGGCAGCAACGGGCAATTCACGCTGCCAGGCAGCTAAGAGACAGGGACAACAAAGTCACGGTTGAATGGGTTCCGGGGCACGTCAACGTGCACGGAAATGAGGAGGCCGACAGACTTGCTAAACAAGCAACGTTAATCCCCCCTACAACAGAAGACACTTCTGTTGCATTCTACGGAATGCAACTAAAAGAAGTTCTCTACAACGAGTGGAAAAGCCAGCTCTTATCAGTTCCCAGCTCAGCCTACAGTAAAGCATTTACCTGGAAGATAAAGAGGAAGCTGATCGCCCCTACTACAGTAAGGGAAACAGCTTCCTCCTTCTACCAGCTGAAGATTGGACACGGGTACTTCAAGTCCTATCTCTACCGTTTTAACCATGTAGAGGATGATAGATGCTACTGCTCTGGTACGGCAAAGCAAACACCGAGACATCTCCTCTTAGACTGTTATTTATATAGAGCTGAAAGGCTCTCTATAAAAGACGCTCTGGAGAAACCTATTCTTAATCTTACGGACCTATTCACTACAAATAAAGGCGCTCAAGCAACAGCTGAGTTTCTTAGAAAAACCAAGATATCTACGCGCCGGTGGATTCTTAACAACACGCCCGACGGGGTTTAAATACGTCCGACGCTTACACTCCTTTGTTTTCTATTACTATTCTCTTATACTATCTCCTTAGAGGCCTGCCTCTCGTTTGGCTTTTAAGTCTACTATTCCTTGTGCTCTCCTAGAATGCTTCTTTTACAAGGAGCCTCTAGAAAATGTATAACTAGAAACGGCTTCTAAAGCCCGTCTTTGATAGTCTCTGACTCAAGAAGGACGTTAAACTAAATAAATAAATAAATAAATTTAAAGAGAAGCGTTCTTTCTCTATCTCGAGTAATACGCGGGTCGTTCTTAAGCGCTAAAAGTTCCTGCGCGAAAGAGTCCTAGGCGTATACTTCTTAGATCTTCTAATGCCACGGGTTTGACTCGATACGAAGTATTAGGAAAGACTATCTAGTAAGAATAAGCGATCTATCGCTTGTCTACTATAGTACTATAGGTTACGGCTTAATTCTTTCTTTTATATAGTCTACCCTTCTGCTAAGCGCGTTAGCGGCGGCGTTATCTACACCTTTTCTATGCGTAATCTTAAAATTATAGGATGCTAATTCCTGTGACTAGCGAATCTGTCGTCGGTTTAGCTCCTTGGTCGTGGTGAAGCGCGTAAGATTTTAATAGTTATAATGTACTATTACCTGTTATTCGGCTTCTTCTAAGTAATGTCTCTAGTGCTTAAATGCTAAGACGATGGCCAAGAGCTTCTTGTCGTGGGTATCGTAGTTAAGCTCTACCGGGGTGAACTTTCTTAAGTAGAACGCGATCGGATGCTATCTACCTTTATCGTTAGGCTAGCTGAGATATGCTTCTAGGGCGAATCCTGACGTATTAGTTTCTACTTCAATTGGTTTGTCGGGATTGTATATTCCTAAGACGGGTGCTTCGTAAAATATTTATTTTAGCGAATTAAAGGCTTGCTGCTGATCGTCTTTCTATTAGAAGCTATGCTTCTTCTAAGTAAGTCGCGTTAAAGGTTTCGTAATCTTTAAATAGTTCTAGATAAACTTTCTATAGAAGTTTACGAATCTAAGGAAGGACTATACTTCTTTAATTATTTTCGGTACTAGCTATCCTCTAATAGAATCTAGTTTCGAGTCGTCTATACCGATATATCCGGGGGTAATAATAAAGCCTAAGAATTCTATTCTCTATACGTGCTATTCGTACTTCTCTAGTGCGATAGATAGATTTTTTACTTAGAGGATTTCTAGGACCTTTCTAATATACTTCTTATACTTCTCGAGTATCTCCGAAAAGATGAGGATGTCGTCGAGGTAAGCTATATAGAAAATATCTAAGTATTCGCGTAGCGTGTTATTAACGAGATTCTAAAAGGTTGCTAGCGCGTTTATAAGCCCGAATAGTATAACCGTATACTCGTAGAGTTCTAGTTTTATGCGGAAGGTTATCTTCTATTCTTTTCCTTCTTTAATCCTAACTAAGTAATATCCGTCCCGGAGGTCTAGCTTCGTAAAGTACTTTATATTCCCTAACTTATCCTAGAGCTTGTTGATGCGTAGGAGCGGGTATCGGTTCTTAATCGTAATGTCGTTAAGTTGTTGGTAGTCGATATAGAGGCGTAACTTGCTATTCTTTTTAGGAACGAAGAGGATCGGATATTCGGCTAATAACGTTAATGGCCGAATATATCCTCGTTCGAGGTTCTTCTTAATGTATTTCTTTAGAGCCTTCATTTTCTTCTTCGATAAGGAGTAGATAGGCTTATAAGCCGGTTTTATTTCTAGCTTAAGTGGAATCTCGTAGTTCTATAGTTAATGTTTAGGTAAGTCTCCCTTTCCTCTTTCTTAACAAACGGTAACTAAGTTCTAATACTCTTCGGGTACCGTTTTTATTTTAGGTATTAGAGGCGTTTCTTATAGTTGCTACTATATCTCTAGACTACCGTGTTATCCTCTCTTAATTCTCGCAGGATCGTCCCCTTCGATGGGAGTTAAATAGTCCTTATTTATTGGAACAAGTGGTGTGACGGCTTGATCAATAATAAAAGAATCAATTGGAATGAGTAGCATATCTAGTAAAGGAAGGCCGTACGGGCTTCCCTTATACCTATCCTACCTACTAGGGTAAAACGGGTATGTAACTTGCTTACCTACTAAGACAGGTGTGCAACGAGTATAAGACATAACTAAATCCAAAACACTACCAAAAGTAAAATGCACGTAATTAATCCAACACACCCCCTTCACGTACTGCCTATTTGGGGAGTAGGTAATAAAAAGAAATAAGAGTAAAACAGATAACTAGGTAAGTATTAAACTCGTAAACTCGCTCAAAGTAGGCGGTTGATTTCCAAGATTAAAAGAAATAACAAAACGCATTCTCCATACTACAAGCAAGCGGTACTGCTTGCTTACAGTATAGAGAATACACAAGTAATATAAGAATAATATATATAAGTACTAAAAGGGTTAGGGGAGACTCATACCTACTCAGGCATGAGTCCTCTGTTAGCTTAAGTAAGCTATAAGGGTTGCGCCTCATTTTATAAAATAACACAAATAAATGACTACTAATTGTAGAGTAGGGAAAGTCCAATGACCGTAACGAAATAAGCGTGCTTCTAGCGAGGTAGGGCTTTAGTAAGACCGTCTGCTAACATCACTACTATAGACGTCCACTAAAGGTGAACGTTGCCTGCTTAGGCTTCCTGGCGCAGCCAATAGTAGTGAATATCCACATAACGTAGCTTGGTGTTAAGCTTCCCAATGCTTTCCTGCATGAGCCGAAGCGTTTGCGTATTATCGCATTGTATTTTGATTTGGTGGCCTAGATCGAATTACACTCCTCTAAAAAGGCGTTTCCACCAGAAGCATTACTTAGCGGCTTCTAATAAGGCAAGAAGCTCGGCTTCGGTGGTTAAAGTTATAACAGTAGGCTGCTTAATAGCCTTCCAATCAACAGCTGCTCCGAACATAGTAATAATCGAGCCTTGGTGGCTACGGCGCGTGTCCGGATCATTAGCAAATGCTGCATCACTACTAATAGTAAAGATATTATTTTCGTTCTCATAGTTACCCTAAAAGAATAAGGCGAGCTTCTTAGTTCCTACTAAATAGCTAAGGAGCCTTTAGGAGAGCTCAAGGTAGCGAGGAGACGAATTAGTAAGGTAAGATAATAGTGCGGAACAGGCGTACGCAATATCTACCCTTATACTAGTGGCCGCAAATTGTGCTGAGCCAATCCTACTTTAATAGAGGTAAATGTCTTGCGCGCTTACGTGCGTGCCTTAGTTCGCTTGAAGCACTTCATCTGAAGGAAGCGGTGTTAAAGAAAAGTAATTTTCACTAACACCGTAGCGAGTGATAAGGCCAGAGATATATAATTCCTAGGAGAGCTATAAGAGCCTCTGCTCTCGGTCCCTTACAATGCGTAAGGCTAGGAACCATTGTGCTTCTCCTAGAATTCTCATCTCGTAGCGTTTAAGCAGGTCTTCTTAGAAAGCGTCTACAAAAGGTTCATCTCGCTTGTAGTATACCATAATAACGTCATCTACAAAGAAGAAGACGAACAGGCGATCGTTTAAGTATAGGCAAGGGGCATCAGGCACCTGAGTTAAACCGAGCTCTTCTAAGGATTTGTAGAAGTGCCGTTGCTAGAGAGCTAGTGACTCCTTAAGGCCATAAAGCGCTCGAAGTAAACGAAGGATTTAGCCTTATTCAAGCTTTAGTCCTTCTAGAGGTCGACAGTATGTCTTTTCCTCAAGTAGAACGTGAGGGAATGCGTTTATAACGTCGTACTGGCGCATTTCTAAGTCAAAAGCGCAGATTATAGCAATTAGGGCTCGGAAAATCCGAAAGGCAAGGGTAGCTGCATAAGTATCCTACTAAGTAGCCTAAAGGTCTCCTCTTACACAGATGCGTGCCTTAACCTTAGTAAGCCAGCCGTGTTCATCAAGCTTATACTTAAATACCCAGGTAAGTGGTATTACGTCCTTATTAAGGCTTTTCGCTTCACTGAGTACCGCTGTCTCCCACACCCCCTTACCCTGAAGTTCCTGGAGTTCTGTTTAGATTACCTCCAGTAGGTGGGTTTTCATTGGGTGGTTGAAGATGTCCTTGTAGAAACGAGGTTCAGGTAGCAGTTAATCTCGGTAAATACGTGGTAGGCCTATAGGCGATACTTACGCTTTTGCTGCAGTAGATTCCTGGAAAGATACGAGAAAAGACGTAAACAGCATTTGGTAACTGAACATATTGTCATGAATTGACGCAATATACGCATCTTTGCGTGAGTTGCGAGTCCTTGATCCGTGGATAATCAGGTTTGGATTAATATCCGCTGCGATATCACGTCCTCTTGGGGCACGGTTTCCTCTAGCGGCGCCTGGATCAGGTGGATTCTCGTATTGGACTGGTATAAGCTGGCCGAGTCCTCGTGATTGTTGATTCTGTTGATCTTCACCCCCTAAGCCTTGAGAGGCTAAGCCTTGAGAGGCTTGTTGTTGGACTAGAGTGGATCGATCTGGTAATGCATGATCTGAAGGATCTGGTGTTTGTTCATCATGAATTGAGCCTGCTTGTAGGCTGCTTTTCGCATGCTGTTCGCGTGCTAGGCCTTCACTGGTTGATTCTAAAGGGCTTGGTAGATAATTCAGTTGTGCTCCTTGTGCTTGGGCGCCTAGGTGGCTATCTTGAGTCTCTGGAGTTTCTTGAGTTGATTGAATTGGAGCCGGTGATAGCTCATTACTAAGGTCAAAGAAGACCTCAGATTCCTGATCCGAGGGGATAATCTCCTCCTCATAAAGCGTAATGCGGGGAATAACTACCTCTTGCTCTTGATTTTGCTCCTGTTGCTGCAGAGCGAGTATCTTTTCTAGATCCTCTAGAGAGAACTTGCTGGATTCGTCAAAGGTGACGTCTCTTGAGCGTACTACTCGGTCCTTTAGAGGATGCCAGATTCTGTAGATGTTAGTGGAGTCATATCCAACCAAATATCCGATAAGGACACGTTCATCCAGCTTATTACTACGTGGAATATTCTTCAGTAGTGAGTAGGCTTTACAGCCATAAACTCGAAGGTAAGCTACTTTTGGCTTCTTGCCATGGACACGCTCAAATGGCGTTTTCCAATGGTGGCGCTTCATTAGAGTCCTATTGTGGATGTAGACTGCTGCCTTGATAATTTCAGGCCATAGGTGCTCAGGCAGGTTGGCACTAACTCGCAATAATCTTGCTTTGATGATGATTGAGTGCCCTAAACGCTCTGATGCGCCGTTCTGCTGAGGGGTATACGGAGCTAATACTTCATAGGTAACTCCCTGCTGCTCAAGCTGCTGCTTAAAGGCTCGTGTAAGCGACACTTCTCCATCTAATCTAAGAAAGGCTACTGATTTGCCAAATCTTATCTTAATCATTTGGATGATGTTGAGAAGGTGCTAAGTACACTCATCCTTAGTTGCGTAAGTGACCGCAAAAGTGAATTTGGTGGAAGCGCATTCAAGATGCGTAATCCATTAGTGGCCGTTATTGGCTCGTGTCATGTGTGTTAAGTCAAATAAGACTCGAAAGAATGCTTCTTCTAATGACTCCTCTGGTTGCATAGATCGAGAGATCTGCTGGTGTGCCTTAGTGCGAGCGCACACGTCACAGTGATCAGGTAGCTGCTAATTGGTAATTGTGGCTCCTTATACCGCTTGTGACAAGGCTTGAATAGCTCTTCTGCCCGCGTGCGCAAAGATTTCATGCCATTGTGTGGCTGGCAACGAGCGATTAGCAACGTTGGACACTACAGCTGGTGGATCATCTGCTTCCTTATATTCCATGAAGAAGTGGTTTTGGGCGAAGGTTAGGTAGGCCACAATAAAGTCCTCTAAATAGAGGCACATGCGTCCTATATCTAACTCGATTCCCTTTTCTCTTGCCTTAGCAATAGAGACGAGGTTTGCCATAAACGAGGGTACGTAGGCCACGTCCATAAGCTTAATAGTGCGTGGGCCCTTGTGGTTGGTGGTATACACCAGTGCCTCACCAAATGACTCGATCTTAACCGTGGAGTTTCCTAATGTAACGTAGTTATCTAGCCCTGCGTCCCTTGTTTTGGTGTAGCGACTCTTCATGTACTGATTGCAGATATAGTGTGTTGTGCTAGTGTCGGCGATCCATGAGAGATCAAGAGTTGTAGGCCTTGAAATGCGTTGTGCACTGAATGATGAGGCAACTACTGCCGGAAAGGATAATGTTTTCTTTTCTCCTTTGCCTGGTTTTGGCTCTTATTCCTTTTGAGGAGCGTTGTCCTGCTTCTTCTGGCTTTGGCCGTGATTTTGGCCATTTTTAAACCGTTCAATGGAGCGTTTAACTCTTCTCTTAATCTGTGGATCCTCGAGTGCCTTGTTGACTTTGTCTTGAACCTCCTGGTTTGGTGTCCAATCTGCTGGTCTAGCGTCTGGATTGTAATATCCACATTTATCGTAGAAGTGATTCTCGCCACATAAGCAGGCGGGTAGCTTTCTTTCCTGCTTCTTATCCCTTAGTGAAGCGGTGAAGGCTGCTTTAGTAGCCTTTGGATTCTCAGCCGCATTTTGGCGTGAGTAGTTTCGGTAGTCGACAATCATTTCATGAAGCGACCTGTTAAGCTCGTTGTACTGAAGCTTGATTTTGTGGGCTGAGGCCCAGTGGGCATCAAGAGGGGTAAGCGCCTTAAGAAAGGCGACCTTTCCTCGATTACCTATAACCTCTGGAAGTTCGAGCTCCTCTGCCTTAAACAGAGTCTCTTCCCATTGTGAGAGCCATTTATCAATGTTTTGACTGCTTGGAGGCTTCTCAAGCTGGCGAAGCTTATTAACAATAAGTTCCTCTTGAGTTTCCCTTGTTGGCTGGAGCCGCGCCTTAAGCGCTATAAGCTGAGAATAGGGGTGCGAATCGCCCCTGAGCTTCTTTAGGATTGGGAGCAGTGATGGGCTCACTGAGTCCTCAATAATCGTTGATAGATCATTGATCTCCTTTTTGAGCTTCTCATGCTTGGATAGGTCCCTTTCACGAGCTCTGATTTGTATTTTGTAGCGCTCCCAGGCTCTTTGTTGGTTTGGATCAGAGACTGGTGGCTCTGGAATCTCAGCTGGCTCGCTTGGTTGAGAAGGCTTCGATGGCTTCGATGGGTCGATATAGTTGAATATCTCGTATTTCTTAGCTCGTGATTGGATGATGAAGTACCATTCATCCCAATTATCAGCTGTCTTCAAGACAACGATAGGTTTAGAAGACGTCATGGCGCAGTATTGCGTTGCGTCGTGTTGTGTGCCAAAGGAGGCACAGGTAAGTTGCCAAAGTAGGCAGTAGGTGTGAGGCCAATAAACAAGCCGTCACTTAAAAGTATTACTCTGAGGCGGTGGCAAAGTGCTGCGCTTTAGGTAATAAAAAGGCGTGTTGTAGGAGGCAACTGAAGTCCTCCGTTACAGGACACGTATGGCAAAAGAGTGCCAAGGATGAACGTCCGGATGCCACGGAACGCTCGGAATAGCACAATAAGGTGCTAGGGAGGATGGCTTAGACTGCGAAAGGCACCAAAGACGCACCCGGGCTCATAACTGTTGGAACAAGTGGTGTGACGGCTTGATCAATGATAAAAGAATCAATTGGAATGAGTGGCATGTCTAGTAGAGGGAGGCCGTACGGGCTTCCCTTATACCTATCCTACCTACTAGGGTGAAACGGGTATGTAACTTGCTTACCTGCTGAGACAGGTGTGCAACGAGTATAAGACATAACTGAATCCAAAACACTACTGAAAGTAAAATGCACGTGATTGATCCAACATTATTCCTTAGCCTTTTTTGTTGGGCCCTGGCCAATGCTCTCTATTGCACCGCCGGTGAGGGTTTGATATATATAAGGTAGACCTGTTATCCTTAACGTCGTATACGCCTAAATACCTCTCTTAAGATTGTTTGTATGTCTACGGGGGGTTCTATAGCTGCTAGTTACTTCCGCGAAGCCTTATTCTTAGTCTTACGCTTTCTTCGCGTAGTTCTTCGTAATAAGTGTTATACCTGATTTTCGGGAATACTAGACTTGGTAGGGCTTACTCCGCTTAAGGCGCTGTATTTTACCGAAGAGGCGGCGTTTTATACGCTATAGTCCTAGTCCTGTCTTAGGCCTTTCTTAAGGTTGCCGTTAATGCTATCGTTACTAGGCCTTACGCTATTATTTAAGTCTTGCGTTTCTTTTAATGATTCGAGGGTATCGTTTCGCTTAGTAGGGCTTATTCCTGCGATAGGGTTGTATTTTACTAAAGAGGCCTCGCCTTTTACGTCGTAGTCCTAGTTCTGACTTATACTATTATTGGAGTTGCCTATATAGTTGCCGTATTTAGGCCTTATACTAGCTACTTTTCGTTTTATACTAAAAATATATCCTTAGAAGATGTCTAGTAGTTTCTATTTAATGTTCTTATAACTGCTTTTAGGGTTTTTGATGATGTCCTAAATATTCTATCGTAGGAAGAGTGTATCGCTCGCCTAGTCGATAAGGGGGTTACGAGTCCTAAGCTAAGATATTCTAAGGATAACGTCGTGTCCCGGGATTCTTTAGATATTAAGGGTAACCTAATTAGTATATCCGTTAATTTCTAGTAAGACTTCTTTTGTTTCGATGCGTATCTATTCTTCTTCGTAGTTAGCGTTTCGTCCGTTAAATTCGCTAAGAGAGTAGGGTTCTTTCTTTTTTTAATAAGGGATGTTTAATTCTTATACTAGTTTATTATAGATAAAGTCTCCGCTTAATTCGCTATTGACTAGTATCGAGATCGTGCGTCCTTGTAGGACTTTAGTAATCTTAAATTGTTTCTAAAGTTTCTTTTTGGTGAGAGTTTCCGTTTTCGCTATACGTGATACTATATAAAGGGACCTAGACTATGGCTCTTAGGTCGATCCTAATGCTGTAGGGCCGTCTAGTTTTTTAGTTTTAGATAGCCGTAGACTTTACTATGTATGTAGTTCTTCTATTCGTTGACTTGAAGGTATTCTTGCTTCTAGTTAGTCTATTTATTAGTATATAACTGTTTTCGCTAGTAGACTATGTCCTTTCGCACCTGGTATCGGAAAGCTAGTATATTAAGTTTCTCGTCCGGTATCTACTAGAGTATGCGATTCTAGATAGTTACCGTGCTATACTAATAAAGAATCCTTGCTAACTCTCGGAGGGAGTTATAGTCTGCTTGCTATCGAGTAGTTATTCCTTAATAATAAAGTATTACGAGCGCGGTTTTCTTTATAATAATAAGTTCGTACTTCTTTCTATCTTGCTCGATTCGGGTTTTTCAGAGGGTCCCTTAGCGCTATGTCTATAGTACTATAAGGGCCAATTCTTTCTCGTGGGGAATCTAGATTATCTAGGCGAGTTGGTCGTTCTCGTCCGTTATTTCTGCGCTAATTTTATACTTGGCTGCGAGGCGCTCGAGTTCTAGAAGAGCTATAGGGTCCGGTATAGCTTCTACTTCGCTATTTATTAAGTCGTATAGTTCTTTGGTTTCGCTGTTTACGAGCTCCTCGTCTAAGGGAAAGCTGTTAATAATATTGTTGGAATATTTGATTCAGTAGTGTTTTGGATTCAGTTATGTCTTATACTCGTTGCACACCTGTCTCAGCAGGTAAGCAAGTTACATACCCGTTTTACCCTAGTAGGTAGAATAGGTATAAGGGAAGCCCGTACGGCCTCCCTCTACTAGATATGCCAATCTATGGGAACTCATCTTCATCAGTTGAATCAAGGCTGCCAATTAGTCATTTTCCAACAGTTATGAGCCCGGGTGCGTCTTAGGTGCCTTCCGTAATCTAAGCCATCCTCCAGAAGCACCTCTTTGTGCTACGTTTGAGCGTTCCGTGGCATCCGGACGTCTCGCTTGGCATTCTTTTGCCACACAGTTATAAGCGGAGCCAAGTGCCTCCCTTATTCGTTATTTTTGTGACGGTTATCTAAACCATCACCAAGTGCCTATTTTGGCAGCCCTTTCCAGGTGTAGCGTTCCTAGTAGGTGTACTAGCTATCTAAGCGAGTTTCACTACGTACTAGCGCTTCCCCTGAGTTACCTACGGCCACGAGACTCGGCCCGATTATCCGATAAGCAACTACTAGCCACTACTAGTAACCATGGCCTCATCAAAGCCTATTATCGTTCTCAAGTCGTCCGATAACTGGGATGAGTGGTATTTCACTATCCAAGCCCGAGCGAAGCAGGGGAAAATCTTCGACTACATCAATCCGAACCTTGTGGAGAAGCCAATCCAGCCAATCAAGCCACGTAGCCCTACGGAACCAGAAAACGACTCTACACGAGCATGGGAGCGTTATAAGCTACAACGTGAGGACTACAAACAAGAGCTCCGAGAATACGAGAAGCTAGAAAAAGAAATCAACGACCTATCAACGGTCATTCTAGACTCTATCAGCTCCTCTCTCCAACCGATTCTTCGAAAACTAAGGGATGACCTACACCCTTATTCTCAGCTATCTGCGCTCAAAGCACGGCTTCAGCCTACACAGGAGACTCAAGAAGACCTCGTGATTAATCAGCTAAAGCAGCTTGAGAAATCACCTAGCAGCCAGAATATCGCTAAGTGGCTAGATCAATGGGAGGAAACGCTGTTCAAGGCGGAATCACTCGACCTACCCGACGTTTCTGGCAACCGAGGCAAGAAGAGCTTTCTAAAAGCGCTTTCGTCTTTTGATGCTCAGTGGGCTACCAACTACAAGATCAGGCTTCAGAACGGTGAGCTTATTAAGCCACTAGCTAATCTTATTGTTGAGTACCGCAACTACCAACGTCAAAATGCAGCCGAAAATCCAAAGGTTACGAAAGCAGCCTTTACGGCCACGCTACGTAATCAAAAGCAGGAACGAGGCCCTCCCAAATGCACGTGTGGGGAGAATCACTGGTATTACCAATGCGCGTATTATAACGCAGCAATCAGACCGGCCAATTGGACACCCAATAAAGAGCTTCAGGCCAAGATCAAGAAGAGCCTAGAGGACCCCCAAACTAAGTATCGAGTAGAGCGTTCGCTTAACCGTTCTAAGCGTAAACGTGAGAATCCGACTCCTCAGAAGCCACAAGAGGATCCGCAAGATCAGCAATCAACGAACGAATCGGACGATAGTAATCCTTCATCGTTTCCAGCCGTAGTAGCCTCGGCTTTTAGCACGCAACACGTTGCTAAACCTACTACGCTTGAGCTCTCGTGGATCACTGATACGGGCTCTACGCACCACATCTGCAATCGATTCATGCAGAAACGGTTTAAGAAAACCAGGGATGCGAGTCCAGATAATTACGTTACAGCTGGAAATTCAACTATACCAATCGAAGCGTTTGGAGAAGTAACGGTTAACGCAACCAACCAACAAGGGAACCGCGTTATTACCCTACTGGACGTGGCCTACGTACCATCGTTTAAGGCCAACCTCGTCTCCGTTGCTAAGGCAAGGGATAAGGGCGTTCAGTTAGACACAGGCCGTTTATGCCTCTACAAGAAGGACGTTATTGTGGCGAACCTAACCCTTAAGCACAACCACTTCTTTATGGAGTATAATAAGGGGTTAAACAATCCAAAGGTCAACTCGAACCTTGTTATCCGATCCTTGCCAGCCACTCAGTGGCACGATATATTTGCCCATGCAGGCCAAAACGCTGTTAACGCGTTGCCTAAGGCAGTTCAAGGAGCGGCCATCACGGATCAGGAGCTACCTAAGCACTGTGATGTGTGCGCTCGTACGAAGGCCCATCAACAGATTTCTCGAGCTATGGAGCCAGAAGAATCATCTACGGAGGCCTTCTTTCGAATTTCATTTGATTTAACGCAAATGACACGAGCCAACAACGGCAATCAGTGGACAACGCACGTGGAATGTGCATCTACCAAGTTTACCATTACGGTTACGCACGTTACTAAGGATGAGTGCACCCAGCACCTCCTTAATATCATCCAAATGATCAAGTCTCGACTTGGAAAGACGGTGGCGTTCCTAAGATCAGATGGAGAAGTGTCACTTACGCACGCGTTTAAGCAACAGCTTGAGCAGCAGGGAATTACCCACGAGGTATCAGCTCCCTATACGCCTCAGCAAAACGGAGCTTCAGAACGTTCAGGGCACTCTATTATAGTTAAAGCACGCGCTCTACGCGTTAGTGCTAACCTACCTGAAGGCCTTTGGCCTGAAATGATCAAGGCAGCCACCTACATCCATAATAGGACCCCAATGAAGCGGCACCAGTGGAAGACTCCATTCGAGTTAGTCCATAAAAAGCAGCCTAAGGTGGCTCACCTACGAGTATATGGCTGTAAAGCCTACTCACTGCTTAAGACGATTCCACGCTCACACAAGCTGAACGAGCGAGTCTTAGTTGGATATTTAGTTGGATACGATTCAACTAATATCTACCGCATTTGGTATCCACCAAAGGATCGTATTATACGATCAAGAGACGTCACGTTTGACGAATCTAGCAAGTTCTCACCAGAGGACTTAGACGAGCTACTAGCGGCTCAGCAACAAGATGACGAGCCAGAATCGGTTATACCGCGTATTATGCTCAACGAGGAGGACATTATCTACTCGGACGAGGAACCGGAAACGTCCACTGACGATATAAGCCGGGAATCTACACCGAATCAAGCAGAAAGTCCCCAAAAGGAATCAACGCCTACGCAGGCCGATTATCTTCCAAGCCCGTCATCATCAGCAAGTGGCATTCGAGTCCAAGTGCCAGATTCGCCTCAGTTATCCTCTCAAGGATCAGGGGGTGAAGAACAGCAGCAAACTCGGAGGCTTGGACCCCTTTTACCAGTTCAGTACGAAACTGAGCCGGATCCAGGCGCTGCCATTGGCAACCGTGCACCCAGAGGCCGTGATATATCAGCTGATATCAACACGAGCCTGATCATCCAAGGATCAAAGACACGTCGCCAGCGCCGTGATGCGTATATTACGCTAATACAGGACAATATGTTCAGTCATCAGGGGCTATACTCGTCCTTTATGACTGTCCTGAACGAGCCACGAACACGTGCTGTAAAGCATCACCAAACCGAGCTCCCACGAATCCACAAAGATCAACTGCCCCCTGAGCCACGGTTTTACCACGAAATCTTCAAACACCCAATGAAACCCCACCTGCTAAAAGCTATTCAAACAGAGCTTCAGGAAGTCCAGGGTAAGGGGGTGTGGAAGATAGTACAAGCGAAAGAAGCGCAAAGTCTTCAGAAAGAGGTTATTCCACTTACTTGGGTATTCAAATACAAATTCGATGAATACGGTTGGCTTATAAAAGTCAAGGCTCGTATCTGTGTAAGGGGAGACTTACAAAGCACCCAACAGGACACGTACGCAGCTACCCTGGCCTTCCGAATCTTTCGAGCACTAATAGCAATTATCTGTGCGTTCGATTTGGAGACACGTCAGTACGACGTTGTTAACGCCTTTCCCCATGTACCTCTTCAAGAAAAGACGTTCTGCCGACCGCCTGAAGGAATGAAGCTCCCTGCTAGCCAAATACTACTGCTACTCCGAGCGT
This sequence comes from Macrophomina tecta, assembly GCA_024180945.1. Lineage (NCBI taxonomy): Eukaryota > Fungi > Ascomycota > Dothideomycetes > Botryosphaeriales > Botryosphaeriaceae > Macrophomina > Macrophomina tecta. The sequence goes on from JAKSGN010000001.1 coordinate 259,791, forward strand.
TATACGGCTTAAAAGAATCACCAGCGTTATGGCAAAACCACTTCTGCCAGACACTAAAAGAGCTTGGATTAGAACCGGTTCCAGACGCACCGTGCCTCTACGCAAACGACCACTTATTCGTCTTCTTCTTCGTAGATGACGTAATCATGGCCTACCACAAGCGTGATGAGCAGTACGCCAACGCATTTCAGGAGGACTTATTCCAGCGCTATGAGATGCGGATGATGGGTGAGGCTCAATGGTTCTTAGCCTTACGAATAGTACGGGATCGTGAGCAACGGCTCTTATGGCTCTCACAGGAGTCATATATTAACGGCCTTATTACGCGTTACAGCGTTAAGGAGACTCACGTACCAGCTACACCTCTCCCATCAGATAAAGTGCTAGAATCGAATCAAGGCACGCATGCAAGCGCACAAGATATCCACACGTACCAAAGCAAGATAGGCTCAGCTCAGTTTGCAGCTGTAAGCACACGTACGGATATAGCCTACGCCTGTTCAGCACTATCAGCCTACCTCACCAACCCCTCAGCTCGCCACTTAGAGCTAGCACAACGTCTCCTCGGATATCTAGCAGGGACTAAGAACCTCGCCTTATACTATCAAGGATTCCAGGAGAACCAGGCTGATATCTTTACTATCAGCAGTGATGCGGCGTACGCAAACGATCCGGATACACGCCGCAGTCACCAAGGATCGATTATCATAATGTACGGTGCGCCAGTAGACTGGAAAGCGATTAAACAACCAACTGTCACCACCTCAACTACGGAAGCAGAGCTACTCGCTTTATCCGAGGCAGCTAAGCAGTGCTTCTGGTGGAAGCGTCTATTTAGGGGCATTCAGTTCGATCCAGGACACGAGATTGAGGTTCAGTGCGATAACACGCAAACGCTTCGCCTTATGAAGGAGAAAATAGGCAAGCTAAACACCAAGCTACGCCACGTTGATATTCACCATCACTGGCTACGCCAAGAGGCTCAGGCAGGCAACGTTCGCCTTCGCTGGACGCCTACGGCCGTTATGCTTGCAGACGGCTTAACCAAAGCCTTACCACGTCAGAAACACCATCAGTTCGTTAACCAAATTGGCCTTACACCTCTCTTTAAGTAACGGCCCAAGTCGATTTCAGTAAACGGTGTTATTGCTTTTATAGAGGCACAACCCTCTTCCCCAGTTATCTTTATAAAAGAAAGAAAGAACCAGAAAAAGAAGCGGATTAACCGACCCCCGAGGAGGCCGGCCCCAGCCAGGCTACACCACAGAACAACACCAAGACTGATAAGCCACGTTAGCAGCTAGGCTCAGCACGCCCCGCAGATTCACCCAGCTAGAGCATTACGCCCACCGGCTCAGAAATCTGGCCGATGTCGGACAACCCTCTTCCCTACTACCAGTTGCCTAGCAGAAGGGCCCTCAATTCACTACCTGGGTGCACCCGATCCCGTGATCGCCAGTGTCAAATGGGTGATTAGCCCAAATGTGGCTGCACGCAGCGCACATGATAGTGGTCAGCTTGGTTACTTTGGATGGGAAGATTTTCGCTTTTTGATCTTATATACCCATTCACGTGACCGAGTGGTGTATTGGGTAAAGCGCTGATTACGTCAGAACCGAGGTTCCGAGTTCAATTCTCAATGTGGGCAGGCTAAAAGATTCCGAGTTCGATTCCAAGCGCCACCACGCATTTTTTTTCTTTTTAAATTTTTGCACACAACGAGTTCAACACTCATCCTACCCCTACCTTTGTTTTATCACGCACTTCCCTTTCAGGCAACACGTGAAGGGGGTGTGTTGGAATATTTGATTCAGTAGTGTTTTGGATTCAGTTATGTCTTATACTCGTTGCACACCTGTCTCAGTAGGTAAGCAAGTTACATACCCGTTTTACCCTAGTAGGTAGAATAGGTATAAGGGAAGCCCGTACGGCCTCCCTCTACTAGATATGCCAATCTATGGGAACTCATCTTCATTAGTTGAATTAAGGCTGCCAATTAGTCATTTTCCAACAAATATCGTCGGCCTTGGTAACTTCTTCGTTCCTAGTTATTATACCGAATTGTCGTGGTTTGTGGGGGTACTATTTCGATATATCCTTACTACTTTAGTGTATCTGGTAGTCATCGTCGTAGTAGGCTGTCTAGTGCAGCGTATCGTAGTTGTCTTGGCGGGATGTAACCGATGCTTCGCGTTGAGCGCTCGAGGTCTACTTTCCGTCTTTCTTGTTGCGAGGGTTCTGCGGATACTTAGGAGAGAAGTGCTTGTTACTACCGTAGGTAATGTAGAGTTAATTCTTATAGCGCTATTTTTGCTTGTCCGTCTAGTTTGGATTAGGTCCTTTAGGCTTTTTATTATTGTTTTGACTATTATTGTTGCTCTTCTTGGAATCCTGTCGGTTGGCCGCGTTGAGGGCTATAGCGTCTCCGCCTTCGTGTTACGGCGCAGCCTCCACAGGGTTAGGGAACAGCAGGATGAGGTAGTAAGTGGGGAGCTCGGGTGCGGCGTGGAAAGGACCCACGCGCGCTCACGTGAAGCACGTGACGCCAAGATAGTGCTCTCACTGCTCCGAAGGCGCTCGGACCGGAACACCACAGAGCACCCAGAGCAGGACAAGCTACTCTGTCTGCTCCCAAGGTCACCGCCCTCCCGAGGGACAGAGCAGACGGATCAGAAACTAGATTGTATACACTTTCCTACTTGTATATAAACCACACTCCTTAGATAGCTTTGACCTTCGTGGTCAACTTCAATAACAATTCAGCACATTGTTAGTAACACGGCCTTCGCACGCAGTGCTCAGTCTTGTCACGTGTTCGACTTGCTCTCACCCTCTTCTTGTACCCACTCAAGGAAAACCCCCTCGACAGGTTTTCTCCCTCTTCGGTGTTTGGATCCTTAGAGGCAGAGGCCCGCTCGTTACACTTCGAGGGTTGTTCTTTCGCGGCGAGGCTTCGAGGTGTTAGCTTGTCGAGAACCTATTTTCCATTCGTATATACGACCGTCGATCTGAGACGTAAGGTCTACTATCTTCTAGAAGATAGATAGGTATTCGTAGGTAATTATGTTCTTCTTGACTTCTTCCTTTAGGCCTTTGTAGAAGAGGTCGCGGAAAGTCTCGTCTGACTATTTAAGATAGGCTGTAAGCTGTTGAAACTTAGTTGCGTAGATAGCTATAGATCCTAGTTATTTAACGGTTATAATGTTGTTAGAGGCTTTGCGGACTTTATCTCGATCGTTAAAAGTAGCTCTAAGGTTGTCTACGAATCCCGTGTAGGTGCCGAAGATTTTCTTAGTCTTTTCCCGTCTCTTCTCGAGAGAGTGTTTATTGGCTAGGTGGTCGCGAAGGTATGGTTCTATCTATGCCTCTGCCGTTTCTCTGAGGTAAGTTGATGCGAAGAGCACTTCCTCGGTGTTGCTATCGAATTGCGCTTGATTGAACTGGAGGTAGCGTTGTATCTGGAGGAGGAAGGATTAAAGCTTTTTTCTGTTTCTATCGAATTTCTCGGGTGCCGCTACTTTAACCTTGGTAGCGCTCCGCTTTGTTGTGTGCTTGAATAGTCGAGCGTTCTGAGTCTTTAGCTCCTTGATGAGCTGTAAGAGCTTAGCTCTGGTAGGCTCCGTTTACTATACGGGCTGAGCTGGCCCCTGGGCACCCTAAACGTGACCCTCGGCCGGGTCGACCTCTATTTGAGATCCTGGTGCCATTTCTGTTTCCTAAACTCGTTAGGGGGTGATATCTTACCCGATAAGACTTGATCTTAGAGCCTTCCTCTCCTTATAAGAATAGTGGTTAAAGTATAATAAGCGGGCCTCTGCCTCTAAGAATCTAAACACTAAAGAGGGAGAAAATCTATCGAGGGGGTTTTCCTTAAGTGGGTATAAGAAGAGGGTGAGAGCAAGTCGAATACGTAATAAGACTAAGCACTACGTGTAAAGGACGTGTTACTAATAGAGTCTAAATTCTATTATTAAAGTTAACTACGAAGGTCAAAGCTATCTAAGGAGTGTGGTTTATATACGAGTAGAAAAGTATATATAATCTAGTGTTTATAAAGTTTATCTCTGTGGGTAGTCTAAACTATCTAAACTAGTGTTCGAGAGTTCATTCTGCCAAGCCCTCATGAACTGATGAACTGGTGGGGTATTACGTGACCCCCGTCTTTCCTGGTGGACCTTTCGCGGCGCTCGTCTGCGCCCCGCTTGTTCCTTTCCCCCATCTGTTCCAGGTCCTGTGAAGGCTGCGCCGTAATAAATGGCAACTTTTATTTGCTTTTAAATGGAGCAGGTCCAGGATGGAGGGAAGGAGATCAACTTTAAGTTAAAGTATGGTGGTATTTGGACTAGATATTTGATAGAAAACAAGATGTCTTTACATCAAACTCAGAGAGATGCAAGTAATGAAAATTAATATTAATTGCCAATCAAGCAATAAAGAACAACTCTGCTTCGGCCCTCGACGACCCTCTGCTTTCCTAAATCCCGAAAACCAGCAAGGCAAATGGGCTAGCCTCCCCGCAAGTTGGGCACCTTTTGAAGGATACATTTTGTCCGAATTTCCTTTCGTAGTGCGTCGAGTTGTTTCTGCGAGTAGATTTTCCCTGAGGATTGCCACTTATTAGCCCTCGATCGACATCCTTGTTAACAATATGGATGTTGCGGAGGCCGCAACACTTGACGAGAATATCTTGGGATGTTTGCCATTATGCGTCTGTTGTTTGCCAAGTAAATTTAGTTTCATTACTCAATGGACCGTCACTCCACCATTCTAACAAATTGCCGTGGATAGCTAATAAAGGCTTTATTCTCTATCCTTACCTTACCTCTTTATCCTTCTTTATTAAATCTCCTATCTAATTTTCTATTAGGGAATTATCTCCTTCCGACTGCTTACTAAACTCTATTACTACTAATATAGTCTTGTAATTCTTTATCCAAGTCTTAGCTCTTTACACACTTATTAGTAGAAGAATAACTAGAATTAGTTTCGCGAATTAGTTTCTATTTTGAGGCTCGCATAACTAAGTTCTATTAGTTTTTATTTATGATAATCTCTGTACTACTATGGACTTTTTACTTGTAAGGATATACTTCTTACATATTCCGGAGGGTTAGTAACTATAATTCTTCGCTAATTTTCAAATCACATCGAGAGCAGCTTAGTAATAACGATCTAAAAGTCGAACCGACTCTAATAGTATAGCGTGTTTTTAAGGCTCTTAAGTGCTTCGGTTGTTGCACGTAAAAGGCGGGACTCGGGCTTTCCATTAGCCCGACGTCAATTACCTAATTTCTAAGCGGACACCGTATTCTCTTAGCATCCGGACGCCGTAACTACAAGACTATCCTTTCAGGTTAAATTAACCGCACCAGTTCGCTGGGCTGCTAGATTCTGAATAATATATGGTTCGGCGTTCGGAATTAGACAAAGAGCGAGTCTAAGAGCAATACCGTGGCAATATAAGGGTATCCGCTCTAAAATTTATAAAACTCGCCCGAATAGCACTGAGTAGACTATTACCCATTAACCTCTTTCTACAACCCACTCTAAAGACTAATACCACGCGAAATGGCCTCTTCCCCCCTAATAGGGCCTCTGACCTTGGCAAATAAGGTTGCCATCGTGACGGGTGGATCCCGAGGCATCGGGGCTGCCATCGCTATTGAGCTCGCTAAACGCGGTGCAAACGTAAGCAACCTACACATCGAAATAGAACTATCCTATATATCTAACTGGACTATAGGTCGCTATTACTTTCGTATCACCTAGTAGCGAAACGAACGCGGATGAAGTCATCTCTAAGATTGCTCGTTTTAACAACGGTTCCCGTGCTATTAAGATTCAGGCCGATATGCACGACGTCGCAGCTCCGCAGAAAATCGTCGCCGAAACTACCGCCGCCTTCGGTAGCTCGATCGATATCCTCGTCAATAACGCGGCCGTCGCGAAGGCCGTCCCGCTTGAGGAGATTACCCTGGACCACTTTACAGACCACGTCGACGTTAACTTTCGCAGCGTCGTCTTTACCACGCAGGCGGTGCTGCCGCACCTACGCAGCCCTGGCCGTATTATTAATCTCGGTTCTACTACGAGCCGGACTGGTCAACCGGCCTCTAGTGTCTACTCCGCGACCAAGGCTGCCGTCGAGGCGCTCGCGCGTAGCTGGGCCGCTGATCTAGGCGCTGCTGGGCATACTGTTAACAACGTCGCGCCAGGTCTTACAAGTACCGACATGAATGCGCATGGAAAGGCATTGCCAGAGCAGGCCGTTGAGATCCTAAAGGCGACCACGCCTTTAGAACATAGGCTCGGCACGCCCGAGGATATCGCGCTCGTAGTGGCGATGCTCGCAGAGCCAGCGAGCAGGTGGATTACCGGGCAGACTATCCAGGCTTCTGGAGGGAACTATATGTCTTAAGGGTCTGGGTTTTTGTACGTTTAGTCTCTTAACTTTGGGAAAAAAAAAAAAAAAAAAAGAGCGAAGGAATATTAGCGCCAGGCCTATGCTCTAGTTATTCCACACGACCCTATTTTTTAATTCTTTCCACTTTCATTGGCTTCTGTATAGACTGTGCACGGGCAGTCAGAGGAGTACTAAAATTATTCTACCGCTTGCATCTCCTGCGGCGCAGGAGATTTAGTGTGCCAAGACGATTCTTAATTAGAACTATTAGATTAATCACGTATATTTTACTTTCGCCAAGTATAGCCTATTTAGGAGAGGATAAAAGGCTACTCTACGGCCGCCCTCCTCGAATACCATACTAACTTATTCTAATTAATTCTTTTATTATTAATTAAGCCGTTATACTACTTACTCTAATAGTTATAAGCTCGGATACGTTTTTGTTAGATTTGGTGGTGATACCATCAATTAAGAATAAGTGGCATAAGGACTAAGAGGTACGCTTAGGGGAAGCCTCTTATCCGTCCTCTTCCGTGACTAAGCTAAAGTTTATTATACACACACCTGATATTCCAACACACCCCCTTCGTGTGGTGGTGAAGCCAGCGCACGATAAGATAGTAGCTATAGGCAAAAAGAATAACTACATATATAACTAAGAATTAAACTTATAAACTCGAAATTAAAAAGGATAGCGAGCGGGTTCTATTAGCTAGGATATAATATAGCTAGTTACGCCTAATAGCCTTTAGACTATTTAACTACATAGGTGGCTAGGTTGCTGGCTCTAATAGAATATAAAATAATAACTAATAAGTGGCTAATAATTTAGCCGAGCGGATTACTGCAGGCTATATACATCTAAATAAGAAAATAAAAAGCGCATAATATTAAATAAAGAAAATAAAAGAAACTTAGTTATTTTATTTAGTAAGCGGCGTAAGTTTTAATTAGTTAACAAATACCTAGTGCTTCTGCTTTAGTAGTGCCTTTATAAGTCTATCTACTATTATATCGGCTATGGGCGTCTATCTAAAGTAGATATTATCTACTAACGCTTCTTATCTAAGCTAGTAATAATAAATATTAATATGGCGTAGCTTTATTATTAGTTTTTCAACGCTTTTCTCTATAAGCCATAGTGTTATTTAGTTATTATACTAAATCTGTATAAGATGGCCTAGATTAAACTATAGTTAGTATAACGGCGGCCTCTTCTACTAGGCTTTAGAATCGCCTAGTAGGGTTAGGTAGCTAAAGGGTTTACTTTAAAGAATAAGAGAAGGGTAAAAAATTAGAATAATAGTAGTAATTATATAATATATCGGTACGCGATACGCGTTAGGCTTATTACCTCTAATAGGGTTATATTAGAACTTTAAATTAACTATAAAGATTAAAGTACTATCTAATAAGTATATCCATATACTATAAAAAAGCTATAATAATTTAGATTAGTATAGCTAGATTAAAGTAGCTAGATTAATAGTATTAGATTAGTATTCTTAGATTAAGTTAATTCTAATAGGTTCTTATAGGGCCTATATAACCCAGGCGCTAATACCTACTTTTTAGAATTTGACTTTTAACTTTCTTCTACGAACGCTAGCGATATTTATCTTATTTACTATCACGTAACGTACTTTTTTATTAGTTTTCTAGATTCTACTAGCGGCCCTTACTAAAGAAGTATTATTTCTATAGACTATAGTCTCTTATATCTTCGTCTAGTCTTTCTCGTGTGGGCCCTATTCTCTTAAGAAAATTATTCCCCTATAGAATCTAGTAGTATTACTTATATTCTAACTAAGCTTCTTAAGCGCTATTTTTTAGTAGTTAGTATTTCTTTGCGGGATTTCTTTCTATAAGAGTTTCTATTTCTTAGGGAATATTTATCCGTGCGGGACTATCGTCTATAGGGTTTATAATACTATTCCCCCTCTTAAGGATCTTTAGCCTAAAGATTTATTTATTTATTTATATTTTAGGCTCTTTTTATTTTCTTATTTTTCTCTTTTATTATAAGTCTTCTATTATACCTCTAAAATAAAAGTGCGATTCGTAGAAGACTAAGCATAAGTTCCTAGATATAAAGATTAATTTATTAGATATTACGATATTCGTTTTTTACTCGTAGTATTTGCTTTTAAATGCTTAGCAAAAGGCGGAAGAGTCTAAGATAGTATATTATATAGCCTTAGGTTTCTTCTATTATAGCGAATATTATCGTACTAGGCGTACTAGTTGCGATATTAGTAGTCTTAAAGATTTTAACTATTAGTCTTTTTTAGATTCTCTTATATACTTACTAATCTTTTTTTTAGTTAAGCGTCTTCGACGTACTCTAGATAAGGTATACTCCAAACGTATAGCCTTTAAGAATTAGTTTTAAAAGGCGGCCTTTAGTCTTTCTTATACTAAAAAATAGTAGGAGTTACTCGAGCGTTATACTATCTTAATACTATAGCGTAAGTTAGATGCGATTAATATACTTAGAAAATTAGAAGCGCTAGAGGCTAGAAATACCTCTAACTCTAAAAATACTAAGAAGGGGCGATTATTAAAGCGTTTACGTAGTAATACCTTAGCTAATAACGCTATAGGGTCGTTCTAGTCTATTAGGTATTATAGTACTAGCTAGAGGGAATAGAGAAAGAATAGCCCTACTTTCTAAAAAAGATTTTAACCCCTTAAAGTAGGAAATTCTTAGTCCGGATTACGCTCTAAAGAGTAGAAGGCGGATCTATTACCTAGCGTACTAATTATAGATTACTCTACTTACTAGATTATAGTAAGCTAGCTAGTAATTTACTATAATCTAACTAAATATTTTATATATATAGGCTATACTCGTTTATAGTAGATAGGATCCTTATAATTAACTTATTAATTAATTTTTACTCTAATATTATATGCGACTTTTTTTTATCTATCGCTACGGCCTTCTAAAAGCCTACGCTACTCGACGATACGCCCGACCTCCCCTAGAAAGAGTAACAGCGTAACACTTTAACTACTATTCTATAGGTACCGGAGGTAATTACCTAGTAAAAAATACTAACTATAAATAATAAGAATTTCCTACCCTAGTATAACCCCTAAGGAGAAGACGTACCTATAACCGAAAAATAATTCCTGCCCTAATCTTAATCTTAAGACCCTACATAGGCCCTATACGGGCTTATCTAGAATCTTTAAGCTACTATATAGCGCCTTAAACTTAGCTAACGGGAGTAGTTTAAATAAATAGCTCGCCTAATCTAAAATCTAACTCCCGCGACTACTTATCCGATATAGACCCTAATAACTAACTAGAAAGTTACGTAAGGACCCGCCTTAAATTCTAAACCTGTAGACCTAGTCGCACCTCTAGCCTTTAAACTAAAAATTAAGGCCCTAGATATATTTAATAGGGCTAGAGGGCAACTAGATAAATTTCTATAATAAATCTGAACGTACTTCTATATATATCGAACCTTCTTTTAAGATAATATCTAGAAGGTACTATTCGCTAGCTCCTATCTAAGGAGTAATATCGCTAGATAGTTTAAACTATACTAGATTAACTAGGACGGCACTAAGCTATATAAAGAAACTAAAGAAATTATTAATAGTTTTAAAAAATTTACTAAGGTACTACGTACTACGTTTAATAATAAGAATTACTACTAAGATGCCACCTATTAAATCTACCGCCTAAAGTAAACTAAATTAGCTACTAACTATACTACTTAGTTTTAACTATATGCCTTATACCTTAAATAGGATAATAAGGTCTTATGTATACTCTACTATAAGAGACTTAAGAACTATATTAAAAATAAATTCGTCTATACTAAGCTATCTACTACGTACTAGAAAATAGTACGTACTATAATCTAGATTAACTTACGTATATATAATTATTTCCGGGAGATAGGAAGATTTTCTAGAAATACCGCAAATATCGCCTAACCCCGTAATAGTCTACTACTAGGGAACCCTATAGACCTAGATACTAACTAACAAAGAACTCCTCGGCTAGCGCTAAAAGAAGAATAATACTAATGTAAAAAAAGTCTTTACTTCTACTATAGAAAGTATAGATATATTAGTAGAAACTATCTAGATAAGTAGACTAATAACTAGTAAACTAACAATAAAAGAACTACCTTAGCTACTAAAGAATAATCTAAAACTTCTAATTATAATACTCTCTACTAGTTTACTTATAGCATCGAAGCCTGCCTAACTTACTAAAAAGCTAAGAATATAAGCGGATACTATCTAAAAAACTAGAAATACCTACTAAACTAGGGCTATAGTAGGCGAGCCCCCTACTCTATAGAACTATAGTAGTATTAACCGGAAATACTATAGAACATCTACTAGAGAACGAAGGAAACTCTATAGAATATAAAAACTACTAAATTATTATAATAAAGATTAATAAATAATAAACGCTTATTCTTATTAACTTAGTATTATAAGAAAACTATATCTTAAACTAATTTATAAAAAAAGCTAACCTAAAGCCCCGAGAAAAGAACTAACCCTATTAGCTAAGAATAGTTAATAGATTACCTAGCTTCTTTAGAGATAGAAAGGTAATTATCGAAACCCTAAAACTAATTTTTAAATATAAAGACTATAGAGAATATATCTATCTAGACGTTACTAAGATTTTTAAGTATAATATTATTCTTAGCATCCCTTAGTAAAAGAAATAGAAAGTATAATATAACTAGAATAACGGAGAAATTATTCTTAAGTCTAGAGAATAAAATTAAAAAGAACTAGAATAGAAACTATATACTATAGCTAAATCTATTATCTACGTAAGTCTAATCTCGAAAGCTATACTAGAAAGAATACAAAAGAAGAGATAAGTAATTAGAATAATATAGTACCACCCTACTACTACGAATAAAGAACGAACCTAATAGATTAGCGCTACTAAACGAGAAGAACTAGACTACCTAATACTTATAGAAAAAGATAACTCTACTAGAATATATAAATAGTATCTTAATAGCGTTTCTAAGAAATACTACTAGTTTAAGAAGATTTTTAGAGAAAAGATTAAAGACACGCTACTAAAATACTAACTATAGAACTATAAGATTAATCTAAAACTAGATACTAAACCTTAATTAAGGCTATTATACCTAATATTAGAAAAAGAATTATAAGCGATAAAAGAATACCTAGATTTATTACTAAAAAAAGAATATATCTAACTCTTCTAGTCTTTAGTAGAATTACCCGTTCTCTTTATACTAAAACTAGGAGATAAGTTATATCTTTACATAGATTATAGATCTTTAAATAATATTACTATTAAGAACCACTACCCCCTATCCTATATTAATAAACTAAGGAATTACCTCTTAGAAGTACGATTCTTTACTAAACTAGACCTACGGGACGAATACTATCTTATTTAAATTAAAGAAGAATATAAATAGAAAATTATATTTCAAACCTAATACGGTCTATACGAATATTTAGTAATACTTTTTATACTTATTATAAAGCGCTAAGGCTTGGGTAGAGGATTACTAAGCTATATTATAAATAATATAGCCTAGTAGGCAGTCGGAAGGAGATAATTCTCTAAGAGAGAAGTAGATAGGAGATTTAATAAAGAAGAATAAAAGGGGAAGTAAAAGATAGAATAAAGCTTTTATTAGCTTATATCTCGTTTCTTAGTATTGCGCGTCTTAAAGAACGAAACTACGGTGCTATCTAGAGCTCTTTATATATACTTATTCCTTATATAAGTAGATCCTTCTAGATATACCGTATTAGAAATCCATCGAGGGTGATTTATAAGAAATAAGATTCTAGCCCCAATCCTTATCCGTTTTACATAATTTTTATATCGTAATAACTGGAAATGATTGAACTTTTATAATGTATAAAAGGAATTTTAGTAGGGGTTATACCCGTTTAGTTATTAGTTAGTGAAGTAGGGTGGCGAATTTTACTACCTCGGTTTACCACCGTGGTTTGCTACCGCAGTTTGCCACTGCTATAACTCCGAGGTATATTCGTTATATACCTTAGGTAGTATTCTAATACCTAAGGTAATATATTAATAAGCTACGCTTATATAAGCTTACTTATTAATATTTAACACTTATTAACACCTCTACTACGTTTTAAGCCCTTATTAACTACGTTCTACAGGAATACCTAGATAAATTTTATATAGCTTACCTTAACGATATTCTAATTTACTCGGAAACCCTAGAAGAATATAAGGAATATATATTTAAGATTCTCTAGAAACTACTTAAATATAGCCTCTTAGTTAAACTAAAAAAATATACCTTCTATACCTAGAAGGTTAAATTCCTAAACTTTATTATTAAACTAAGAAAAGTAGTTATAGATCTAAGAAAGATAAAAGATATTCTAAAATAGCCCGAACTAAGAAACGTTAAAGAAGTATAAGTTTTTCTAGAATTTACTAACTTCTATTAGTAGTTTATCGAATGATACTTCTATATAGCTAAATCGCTAATTTAACTTACCTAAAAAGATATTTTATTTACCTAGAAAGAACTATAATAGAAAGCGTTTAACTAACTTAAAAAAGCCTTCATAGAAGCCCCTATATTAATTATATTTAATTTTAATAAGCCTCTCTATCTCGAAACTAACGTATTTAAATATACTATTAGCGCTACTCTTAGCTAGCTAGATAATAAGAAAAGATTATATTCTATCGTGTACTACTCTTATAAAATATTACCTATAGAACTTAACTACGAGATATACGATAAAGAACTACTCGCGATTATTATAGTATTTAAGAAATAGCGATATTACCTTAAGAAAACTAACTACAAAATTATAATATATTTAGATTATAAGAACCTAGAATACTTTATAACTACTAAGATATTAAATAGAAGATAAGTACGATAGATAGAATAACTTACCTTCTTCTACTTTAAAATCTACTACCGTAAAGAAAATAAAAATAGTAAAGTAGATATACTTAGCTGTAGAGCTAATTATATAAAAGAAAAGCTAGAATTATTACTAATAGTACTTAGGTAAAATAATAATAGTATATTAGGTTCTAACTGCCCCTAAATTATTAAAGAACTTAACGTACTATAAAAAGAATAAATACTAGTATCTATTATAAGACTAGAAAGCCCTATTAATAATAATAAACCCCTAAGAGCCCTAATACCCGAATAGAAACCCGAAGACGATAAGAAACTATAAGATAAAGAACCTATAACTATACTAAAAGAAAATATAAAAGAAGTAGTAAATAAAGAAAAAGATAATACTACTACTTAAAAATAAATTATTTAAAAAAAATATAATAATAACCCGCTATTTTAGAAACTACTATAACGAATAGATATCCCTAAATATAATAACCCTAACCTAGTCTAAGATTATAAAGGTAATATACTATTCCGCGGAAAAATCTACGTACTAATACCTCTACGTAAATAACTAACTAAGAAATACTATAAATCTATAGTTTATAAATATCTAGAAATAATAAGAACCTTAGAACGACTTATAAGATATTTCTATTTTTTCTAAATAAGAAAAATAGTAGAAAAAGTTATCTAGAAATATAATAAATATATAAAGAATAAAGCGGTACGATACGTACTATATAAATAGCTATAGCTTATTATAACGCTAACTAAATCCTAGAAATTGGTTATAATAGACTTTATTACTAACCTACTAATTTTAGTAGACCCCGTAACTAAAATATAATATAACTCTATTCTAGTTATCGTCGACCGTCTAATAAAATAGATATACTTTATTTCTTATAATAAGAAAATTAAAGTAGAGGGCTATGCCTATCTCTTTCTTAGATATATTTTTACCTACTATAGAATGCCTAAAGAACTAATTATAGACTAAAACCTATAATTTAGAGCTAAGTTCTAGTAAACCTTAGTTTATAAACTAGAAACTAAATATAAAATATTAATAATAGTATACCCGCAAACTGATAAATAAACGGAATAAACGAACTAGATGCTAGAGTAGTACCTAAGATTCTATTTAAATTATAGATAAAATAACTAGGTTAAACTTCTACTACTAGCCTAATACGCGTATAATAGTATATTAATAAAAGCTATATAAACTACGCCCTTCTACGCTAATTATAGTTTCGACTCTACCGCCTTCGAAGAACCCTAGATCTATGAAATACTCGCCTAAAAAGCTATACTTAAGATAGATTAGCTATGCGAATTATACTAAGAACTAACTTAAGATATTAAATTTACCATATATCGAATAGCTATATAGTATAATAGATAGTACTAGGCATCGCTACCTCTAAAGAAGGGGAATAAAGTCTAGCTTTTTAGAAAAAATATTAAAACTATATAATTAAATGATAAATTAGACTATAAGAAAATTAGACCCTACTAGATTAAGAAAAAACTTTTATCTATTTTCTTTAAACTTAAATTACTAGAATAAGTAGGTATATATCTAGTTTTCTATATCTTTTTACTCGAACCCATATATAGTAACGCCGAACCTAATCTAGAAATTAAAATATATTCTAATAACGCTAATAGAGAATAGCTAGTAGAGAAAATCCTTAATATAGACTAGATTAATAGTTAATATAAGTACCTTATTAAATAGAAAAAAACGGACCCCGCTAAAAATTTTTAAAAACTTTTATAGAAACTAGTCTTTTATCTTAACTATAAAGAACTTATCTAGAAATACTACTAATAAAATTCTAACTATCTAAACCTAGAGTATTCTTCTACGACGTAAAACCTAGAGAAGGTATTAAGAATACTTAAAACTAGTCTATTAGTATCTCTTAAGAAACCGCCCCGTTAGAACTTACTACGTTACTACTATCTAAACTTAATAGCTATACTATATACGCTTTCTTAAGCTCTAGCTTTTCTAAGAATAATAAATTCTAATATACTATTTTATGCTTCTAATTATTAAGAAACTACTTCTACTACTCTAAATGCTCTAAACGGGCTATAGAAGTAAGAAGGGAGTTTTAAGCCACCTTTAAAACCTACTAAGAAGTAGATAGGGCCTTAGTAGTAGCTAAATATTTTCTATAAAGGCGATCGCGCTTTCGATTAACCAAGTTCTCTATAACTATTAATAACTACTTACTAAGAAATAGAAGAACCTATAATCTTAAACTAAAATACTCTAAACGTTATAGCTATAACCCTAACGGATATACTTAGAATAACGAGAAGATAAAGTTCCTAGCTTTTTTTTTAGTAATATTTTATACTCCTTACCCTTCTTATAGTAGTAATTATAGGAAGGTATAATAATAACTTCTAAACG
The DNA here is from genome assembly GCA_024180945.1 of Macrophomina tecta. NCBI lineage: Eukaryota > Fungi > Ascomycota > Dothideomycetes > Botryosphaeriales > Botryosphaeriaceae > Macrophomina > Macrophomina tecta. Next base: position 275,521 of record JAKSGN010000001.1, read on the forward strand.
AGCGATATAAGTAGCTAAATTACGACGCTTAGAGAACTTATAACTAGATATCGCGAAATAAAATTAGAAATAAGTAATAAAATAAATAAAAAAGAACTACTCTATACTTATAGCTTTAAACTTTCGGGCTAAAAGTCGCCTAGAGGGGGGATAGTATTATAATACTAGCTAGAGGGGACTAAGAAAGAATAGCTCTACTCTTTAGAAAAGACTTTAACCCCTTAGAGTAGAAAATTCTTAGTCCGGATTACGCCCTAAAGGGTAGAAGGCGAATCTATTACCTAGTATACTAACTATAGATTACTTAACTTACTAGATTACGATAAGCTAGCTAGTAATTTACTATAATCTAACTAAATATTCTATATATATAGGCTATACTCATTTATAGTAGATAGAACTCTTATAGTTAACTTATTAATTAATTCTTATTCTAATATTACGTGCGATTCTTTTCTATCTATCGCTATAGCTCCCTAAAAGCCTACGCTATCTAACGATACGCCCGACCTCCTCTAAAAAGAGTAATAGCGTAATATTAGGTCTTCTAGCATTAGTTTAGGTTTTATACCCCCCGAGGATTCTAGTCTAGTTAATTAGGTATGGTTATTTTTATTTTCTAAGTTCGATTTCGGGTCCTTCATATATAATAAGTCGGCGGTGTTAATCGATCTAGGTTTCGGCGATAAAACTTATTAATAAGTTTTTAATAGTTATATAGTTCTAGTAGTTTTTAGGTATTATTCTAGTCTTCTTTCTATTTAAGGAGGTATCGGAACTAACTATTAATATAGCTACTATTTAGAATCTATTCTATATTCTAGTCTATATTTTTATTAGCGTTTAGATTTTCTGGTAGTATTTCTTTTGTTTAGTGTAATAGCGTAGCGTTTTCTAGTACTGGTTTAAGAAGTAAGACATAAAATATAGAGTATATTCGTATAATATTAGATAGTCTAAGATAGAAATTAACTTTTCTAATCTATTCTTTAATTTTAAATGGTCCGATTTTCTTAAAGTCTAATTTATTATTCGGCTATTTTATCTTAATATTTTTTTTAAGAAGGTAAACTTTATTCTTTTTCTTTAGCTTTAGTACCTCCTAGTGCTGTTTATTATAGTATTTATCTATTTATAGAGCTATAAATTTAAGGTCTAGATATAGTTATTTATAGAGTACCTTTAGTTAGTCTACTTTAAGAATTTCTTTTTAGGCTAGAAATTTGCTTAGTATAGACTCTTTATAAGCTATAGGCTTATAACCGTAGTTAGCGTAGAACGGGAATTTTTATATAGCTAATACTTTCGAGCTATTATATACGAACTATATAAGTAGTAGTAGCTTGACCTAATTATCTTATATATAGTTAAGGTAATAGCGTAAGTATTATTTTAGCATTTAATTTATCCGTTTTATCTATTCGTCTATTTAGGGATATACCGTAGTTAAAAGCTTATACTTAGCTCTAAGCTAGCGGGTAAGAGTCTACTAGAATTAAAATATAAATAGCTAATCTTTATTTAATACGAGCTCTTCTAGTAATCTATAGTTACTAAAGATTATTCTAAGGAACGTATAGGTGAGTTCTTCCGCATTTACTATCTTAAGATATAGTAAGTAGTATATATACTTTATTATTCTATTAACGATAACTAGGATTAAGTTATACTTAATCTTAGTAAGCGGTTCTTCTAACTTAGATAGGTCCGTAATAAAGTCTAGTAAAATAGATTACTAAGGGCACTTTAATACTAGTAACGGCTATAGTAGTTTATAGGGTATATATCTCGCGGCCTTACTTCTAATATAAAAGTTATATTATGAGACTACCTATTAAACTATTCTTTTTAGTCTTAGAAAGTAGTAGCTTCTTATAACTTACTTTATTATTTTATCTATTCTTTAATAGCTGTATACTAGGGTTTTATATATATTCTTTACGAGCTTTTCCCGTAGTTTAACCGAAACGTAGACTAATTCTAAAAATAGAATTATACTATCTATATTTCTAGTTACTTATAGGTCGTTATCGAGTTTTCTAATTTTTTAAGCTATTATATTATTTACGTAGGCTTCTTAGATCTTCTACTTTTATTTATTACCTTCGAGGCGTATTACTAGGGCGAATAGTCTAACTAGAATAAGCGAGTCGCCTAGTTCTTTCTTAAGCTACGTTTATTCTAGGCTATAAATAGCTATAATCTAGTAGCTACGGCTAGTAGGTATAAAAGACCTATTCTTTTATATATTAAATATTATAGGTTACGGACCTAGCTTTTCTTTAATATAGTCGGCTCGTCTACTTAGCGTATTTACATAGGTATTTTCGGATTCCTTTCTATAGATAATCTTTATATTATAAAATACTAGCTCTTTAGCCTATTAAACCTATTATTAGTTTAATTTCTTAGTAGTAGTAAAGTGCGAGAGGTTTTTATAGTTATAGTAGACTATAATCTAGTATTTAGCATCTTTAAGATAGTATCTCTATTCTTTAAAAGCTATAACTATAGCTAAGAGTTCTTTATTATAGATATTATAGTTTTTTTTAGTAGGTATTATTTTTCTTAAGTAGTAGGCGATAGAATATAGTTAGCCTTCTTTATCTAGCTAACTAAGTACGGCTTCTATAGCATAGTCTAAAGCATTAGTCTCTACCATAATTAGTAGATTCGGGTTATAGAGCCCTAGAACTAGTACTTCCGTAAATATCTACTTTAGTAAGTTAAACGCTCGTTACTATCTTTCTTTCTATATAAACCTATATTCTTTTTTAGTAATATTTATTAGAGGTACCGCTATTTTAGCGTAGTTTATAATAAACTTCTAATAGAAGTTAGTAAATCTAAGAAAGAATTATACTTCTTTAATAGTTTATAGTATTAGCTAGTCTTTAATTACGTCTAGTTTCTTATTATCTATACTAATATATCCCGGGATAATAATAAACCTAAGGTACTCTATTTTCTATATATATAATTCGCTTTTTTTTAGGGCTACTTAGAGGTTTCGTTTATCTAGTATCTATAGGACTTTTCTTATATACTTAGTATATTCTTTAAGCGTTTCTAAGTATATTAAAATATTATCTAGGTAAGCCAAAGCAAATATATTTAAATACAAATATAGTATATTATTAACTAAGCTCTAGAAGATAGCCGGTATATTAGTAAGCCTAAAGAGTATTACTATATATTTATAGTATTTAAGTCTTATTTAAAATGTTATTTTCTACTCTTTCTCTTTCTTAATAAATATCTAAAAATAATAGAAATCTTAAAATAACTTATAAGATACTTCTACTTTTTCTAAATAAAAAAAATAGTAGAAAAAGTTATCTAGAAGTATAATAAATATATAAAGAATAAAGTAATATAATATATATTATATAAATAACTATAGCTTATTATAATACTAACTAAATTCTAGAAATTAATTATAATAGACTTTATTACTAACCTACTAGTTTTAGTAGATTCTATAATAAAAATATAATATAACGCTATTTTAGTTATCGTAGACTATTTAATAAAATAGATATACTTTATTTCTTATAATAAGAAAATTAAAGTAAAGAACTATACTTATTTTTTTTAAATATATCTTTATCTACTATAGAATACCTAAAGAACTAATTATAAACTAAAATCTATAATTTAGAGTTTAATTCTAGTAAACCTTAGTCTATAAGCTAGGAACTAAATATAAGATATTAATAATAGTATACTCATAAACTAATAAATAAAAAAAATAAACTAACTAGATATTAAAGTAGTATCTAAAATTCTATTTAAACTATAAATAAAATAACTAGGTTAAACTTCTACTACTAGCCTAATATATATATAATAGTATAGTAATAAAAGCTATATAAACTACGCTCTTTTATACTAACTATAGATTTAATCCTACTATCTTTAGAAAATTCTAAATCTATAAAGTACTTACCTAAAAAGCTATACTTAGAATAGACTAGCTACGCGAACTATACTAAGAACTAGCTTAAAATATTAAATTTACTATATATTAAATAGCTATATACTATAATAAATGGCGCTAGGCATCGCCGCTTCTAAAGAAAGAAAATAAAGTCTAGCTTTTTAAAAAAAGTATTAAAATAATATAATTAAATAATAAATTAGATTATAAAAAAATTAAATTCTATTAAATTAAGAAAAAATATTTATTTATTTTCTTTAAACTTAAATTACTAGAATAAGTAAATATATATCTAGTTTTTTATATTTTCTTAGTCGAACCTATATATAGTAATATTAAACCTAATCTAGAAATTAAAATATACCTTAATAATACTAATAGGAAATAGCTAGTAGAGAAAATCTTTAATAAAAACTAAATTAATAATTAATTTAAGTATCTTATTAAATAGAAAAAAATAAATCTCGCTAAAATCTTTTAAAAATTTTTATAAAAGCTAGTTTCTTATCTTAACTATAAAGAACTTATCTAGAAATACTACTAATAAAACTTTAATTATCTAAACCTAGAGTATTTTTCTATAATATAAAACTAAGAGAAAATATTAAGAATATTTAAAACTAGTCTATTAATATCCTCTAAGAAACTACTCTATTAAAACTTACTATATTATTATTATTTAAACTTAATAGCTATATTATATATATCTTTTTAAGCTCTAGCTCTTCTAAAAATAATAAATTCTAATATACTATTTTATACTTTTAACTATTAAGAAACTACTTTTATTACTCTAAGTATTCTAAATAAGCTATAAAAGTAAGAAGAAAGTTTTAAGATATTTTTAAAGTCTACTAAGAAGTAAATAAGATCTTAGTAATAGCTAAATATTTTTTATAAAGATAATTATACTTTTAAATAATTAAGTTTTCTATAACTATTAATAACTACTTACTAAGAACTAGAAGAACCTATAATCTTAAATTAAAATACTCTAAATATTATAGCTATAACCCTAGCGAATATACTTAGAATAATAAGAAGATAAAGTTTTTAATTTTTTTTCTAGTAGTATTTTATACTTCTTATTCTTCTTATAATAGTAAATATAGAAAGGTATAACGATAACTTCTAGATAAGCGATATAAGTAGCTAAATTATAGTACTTAGTAGACTTATAACTAGATATTATAAAATAAAGTTTAAAGTAAATAATAAAATAAATAAAAAAAAAACTATATTATACTTATAACTTTAGACTTTTAGGTTAAAAGTCACCTAGAGAAAAAATAGTATTATAATACTAGCTAGAGAAAATAAAGAAAGAATAGTTCTACTTTTTAAAAAAAACTCTAATCTCTTAGAATAAAAAATTCTTAGCTTAGATTACACTTTAAAGAATAAAAGATAAATTTATTATTTAGTATACTAACTATAGATTACTTAGCTTACTAGATTATAGTAAACTAGCTAGTAATCTACTATAATCTAACTAAATATTCTATATATATAGACTATATTTATTTATAGTATATAGAATTCTTATAGTTTACTTATTAATTAATTTATATTTTAACTATATATATAAATCTTTTTTACCTATTATAATAGCCTCTAAAAAATCTAAGCTATCTAATAATATATCTAATCTCTTCTAGAAAGAGTAATAGTATAATAGTTATAGAGTTATAAAACTCTATATATAGCTTATAAAGATTCTTAAGCTTAGAAATATAAATCTAGACTTTCTTCTAGGTTTAAAGAGTATAAGTAGCTTAATTATCCCGGAAATTATATTATACTAAGGTCTATATAAGTCTAATAGTACGGACTTTATTTACATATAATTCTAGAATAAGGGTAAAAAAGTTAAAAAGCGGCTAGAGATTTATAAAGAAGAATCTACTAGTCTAATATTATATATATATAGCTTTAGACTACCTATAAGAGAGTAAGTATTAATTTAGAATAAAATATTTATATTAGAATAAGTAGTATAATAGCTTAATTAATAATAAAAAAATTAATTAGAATAAGTAGTATATCTAGTAGAGAAAGGCCATATAGGCTTTTCTTATATTTATTCTACCTACTAGAATAAAAAGAGTATATAACTTACTTATCTACTAAGATAAGTATATAACGAGTATAAGATATAACTAAATCTAAAATACTACTAAATTAAATATTCTAATAACTTAGTAAAAGCTATATATACATAATTAATCTAATATACCCTCTTTACGTAATACCTATTTAGGGAGTAGGTAATAAAAAGAAATAAAAATAAAATAGATAACTAAATAAGTATTAAACTTATAAACTTACTTAAAGTAGGTAGTTAAATTCTAAAATAAAGAAATAATAAAATATGTTTTTATAAGTAAATAGGCTAGTTATAAGTAGAAAACCTTTAGAAGAGTTATATATTCTTAGATACGAATTCTTAGTAGTACAGGATTCACCCCTTAGTAGCGTTATATACTAGGAGCCCGTGCGTAGCACGTAATAAGCACGTGGAACGCGCGGTATAAGCACTCTAAGAGTATACTAGAGTCTATTATTCTAATACTACTCCCCCCCTCTAGTAGGAATCGCCCCGATTTCTATTAGAAGGTATTATATTAGTACCTCGTTAAAAATTCTTTAGTAAGGAAAAAGAGTGTACCTAATTACTATATAGAATATAGTATTATATATTAGCTATAGGCGTTACGTAGTAAGGTAAGTTAGTCTTATTATATAGCCGTTACTATGAATAATAAACAAAGAACAATAAATTAATAGAAAAATAAGAAAATATATTGCCGAGCAGTTATTATACGCACGAAAGACGTAGGTAATAGTACGTTAGCACGGTTTTTTCTTTATTATTAGGTATTATTACTATTAAGGATAATAGAAGTTAGCTTTATACAATAATACTAGCGAATATACTAATTAGTAACTTACGCATGCCAATAATACTTATAGGGCACGAGGTCATTTTTTTAATAGCTTTAATAGGTATAATAACCCCCCGTACCTCCTAGATTTTTATAGTTTAGATCTAGCTTCTCTTCTTTAACTAAAATATCTTTAACTAATATTAATTCTTTTTATTACTTCTTTCTTCTAAATAACTATTACTATATAGACCCCTTTCGGCTTCGTTTACTTAGGTTACTTCTATAATAAGCTTCTATAGACACCTATTACGGGTAATATAGTAAAGCTTCTTTCTTATCTCTAGCTATAGCCTAGTTTAGTAATAGTATACTATATACATTACGTGCGCTACTAGGGCACGATGCGCCACCGCGAGGGCAAAGTATAGATTAATATTACGCCTACGAAGCTTCTTAGGGGGCTTTACTAGATCTACTTTAAGAATCCATCCTATACTAAGTATAATTAGTATGCGAAGAGTAGTTATAAATATACTTTAATAAGTATACTTTTTCCCTACTTTTCTTATACTTTTTATATACTATTATACTACTTATGCTCGTTACTAATAATAAAATTTATTTTTAGATTACCCCTTAATTCCGCCGTACTACTAATTTACTATTATTCTATTACGATAGCTTCGATGGTGCTCCCGATAAAAAGATACTAAAGTTTATAGAGAAGAACGTACTTACGCTATATAAGTACGCTAGTACGTTAGGAGAGGCGGTATTAGTATATAAGAAGTAGAAGGCGAAGAAGATTATAGCTATTAGCGGCCGTAGTAACTAGTAGTATACACATAATATATTACACTCGGAGAATTAGTAGCGTTATTAGGCTAGACTAGGTAGGGTTAGCTTAATAAAGCTAACTAACAAAGTAGTAAACAAGAGGTTTAAAAATAAGTACTTTATAAGAATATCTAATATAGATAAAAGATAGTTTTAGTATAGCTTAAATATAAAGTAAATACTTCTTTAGGGCCCTTTTTTATAAATTAAGTATTTTCCCTAATATTTCTTCTTATTTTTTAATTCTAGGGGGCGTTCTCGCTATAGCTTACTTATAGTCTACGTTTCGCCTACGTTTCGCTTACGTTTTAGCTAGGCGTTCTAGGGAATAGGGTTTTCTTTAAGATAATTTTATAGAAGCTCTTTATAATTATCTAGCTCCTCTTCCTACTTCTACTCGTTATATTTATAGGGCTAGCCGAGCTATTTAAGTAGATATTACCTTAGTAGCCCTTCTTTATAGGCTACTATAGCTTCGACTTTTTAGTATTTACTATCGTTGATTTCTTCGACTAGTAGCGGTTAGAATCCTAGCCTTACTATATAAGCTTCTAGTAATATAACATTAAAAATAGTATATAGCCGGGATATAGATTATAGTAGATCTAAGCGGTAGGCCTAGGAGCTAATCTTCTCTAGAATCCGAAATAGCCCTAGATAATAATTATCGAGTTTCTTATAAGGCCGTTTAGTTTTAATATTTCTTACTAAGAGAAGGACTAGTTATCTAATATTAAAATATATTTTAGTTTAGTTCTGGTTATAATATTTTATTTAGAGCTTCTAGAAGTATTTAAGAAATTCCGCTACTAATTTCTATACTTTCTATATACTTTCCGCGTGCTTTTTAGCTACTTCGACCAATTCGGTTAGGGAATTTCTATTAAGGTTATCCTAAACCCCGTCCTAGGAGTTAGGTTCTACCCCCGTATCTAGTTAAACTAGTACGAAGTCTATAAAAGAGTAGGTTTTCTAGTTATAGGCATATAAAGTCTACTAGAGAAGCTTTACCTAGTCTAACTAGTTCTAGAAGGTATAGTAGCGTAGATACGCCTTTAACTTCTAATTTTACCTCTCCGTTTAGCCGTCTATCTACGGGTAAAAGAAGGTACTTAACTTATACTTAATTCTAAGATTATAGTATAATTCGCTCTAGAACTAGCTTATAAATATTAAGCCCCTATCTAAGACTAGGCTATTAGATGGCCTAAATTACACGAAGACGTTATTTACGATAAAATCCGTAAGCGTTATCCTATTAATCGTCTTTCTAACTAGTAGGTAACATATATATTTAGTAAAGCGGTTAACGAGTATAAGAACTACGTTATATACTCGACTATCTTATTCTATAGATTCTAGTAGGTCCGTAATAAAGTTAAGAAAGTAGTGCCTATAGAATTAAGTAGCTACTAGTAGTAGCTATAATAATCTATAAGGTTTATACCGGTAAGCTTTATTATATTAGTAGGTATTATAGCTTTATACGTATTTTCTAACGTCTGCGGTAATACCTTTCTAGTAGTACTTTCTAGAAAGTACTTCTTAGATACGGCAGATACTATAATAGCTACTACTTAGATTATTATAATTTCTAAATAGAATTTCCTCGCGTAGCGAAGTATATTTTAGCACGTATACCCGCTCTTTATAGCGTAGGAGTTCTTACTTATCGACTATATACTAATTATATGCTAAAAGCATTCTTTTCGTAAGCTATTCTTATATATCTATATAGAAGGCGTTCCTTCGTTACTTAATACGAATAAAATTAACTAATAATTTAGAAGTAGCTTTAAACGCTATTTTAGTTATAGTAGCTACTATTATTATAGACTAAGGTATAAAGCTTTATACTAAGCTTATACTAGCTTTCTTATAGTAAGTATATACTAGAGGTTCTATACTCTTATAAGTAAACTCGTCGTGCTCCTTATAAGTAACGGAATAAACTAAGGTGGTTTAATAATTAGTACTATTATTTATACGTAGGTTTCTCTTATACTCTTAGCCGGGGTTCTTAGTAGTACGTAGGGGTTTTCTTAATTCCTAAATCTAAAGTTTGCGTTATAGTATAGATAATATAGTATTAAGGTAGATACACTTATCGCTCTTCTTAAAGCTAAGGGCGTAGTCTAGGCGCCTTAAAAGGGCATCCGCTAGATTAGACTTACCCGGCTTATATTTAATATTAAAATTAAATTTAGCTAAGACTTCGGCGTACTAAGTCTATTAAGCCGTAAGGTTCTTAGTTATTATAAAATAACGTAGATTATTATAATTAGATAATACCCGCACTAGTATTTATATATATGCTAGATAAGGCCTCTAATGCTTAAAGTACTATATAATAACATAGAGTTTTTTATCGTAGGTATCGTACCGTATTTTAGCGCTAGTAAACTTATAGCTAAAATATATAACGGGGTACTAGTAGCGCTAGTTATTCTTTCTATCTAGCGGTTAGAGGAGGATACTACCGTAGATATAGTTTAATACGTCGGTAATTAGTATAACTAGAAGATTTAGGTTATAGTACTATAGTATAGAAGCCTACGTAAAGTATATTTTTAGTCTACTAAATACCTACTTTACCCCTATGGGCTACTCCTAGGGCTTATACTATTTAGTTAACCTCTTTTTCGGCGTTCGTTTAGCCCTCGAATTAGAATTCTAGGCTACTTCTTTTAATAAGCTTATTAGCGGCTAAACTACTATAGAGTAATTCTATATAAAGCACCTATAAAAATTAGCGAAACCTAGAAAAACCTAAATATTATAATAGCTTTACGGCTCTAGCTAGTTCTTAATAGCTTCGACTCTTACGGGGTCTATAATAATCCCCTAGGGGGTAATAATAAAGCCTAGAAACTCGATGTGCTTTATATAAAAGCTATATTTAGATGGTTTTATATAGAGGCTCTAATTACATAATCTTTAGAGAACGCGTTTAACGTACTCGGTATACTAAGACTTATCCGCTAAGTATATAAGTATATTATTTAAGTAGACTACGTAAATTATATCTACTAGACCTCCTAGGACTTAGTAGATATATGACTAAAAGATTACGGGTGCATTAGTTAAGCTAAATAGCATAACTAGGTACTCGTAATGCCCATAACGCGTCTTAAATACTGTTTTCCACTTATTACCTTCCTTTATACGGATTCGGTAATAAGTATCGCGTAGGTCTAGTTTAGTAAAGATCTTTACAGTGCTTAGGCGGTCTAGTAGCTCGCCTACTAGTAGTATAGAATAGCTATTTTTAACCGTAACCTTATTTAGGCCCCTATAATCTACGTATAACTATATAGTGCCGTCTATCTTAGGGGCGAAGAGAATAGACGCGCCTATAGACGACTTACTATATTTAATCTACCCCCGTTCTAAGGCCTTATTAATGTATTCCCTAAGAATCCGTAGTTCAGATTAGGAGAGTCTATATAAGGGTATTAATAGTAGCTTAGAACCTATAATAAGATTAATAATATAATTAAACTTAGTATATTACGGTAGCTTAGTAGCTTATTCATCTAAAAAGACGTCTAAGTACTTTCTATAAGTATCTAAAATCTCGTCGCGGACCTCTTTAGCTATCTTAGCTAGTAGTACGTCTACTAAACCGGCGAGTTTCTTATACGGTTCGCATGCTTTTTAGATACGGGAGTATAGCCCCCGTAGGTAGAAGAGAGTTTAGTTAGGTAGAAGTTCTTTTAAATTTTAATCGCTTCTACTCTACTTTTTATATATATTTAGTATACTTTCTGCCTACGAGAGGGCTATAAAAGAGTTAAAGTTATTTTTTTAACTTTCTAGGTTACCCGTAGATAAGAGCTAGTAGTCGGACGGCTAGAGAAAGTAAATAGACTTTTTTAGTTCTAAGTTCTAGAATAATTTAGTAGCACTTACTAAATATATATACTCTAGCGAGTTTATACTCTAGTAAAATGTTTCTCTTCTAAAATTAATAACTAGCCCGGTAGCCCTAAGCTAGGGTATATCGAGTATAGCGTTATAGCTCGTAAACGAGCTACTCTAGTAAGATTAGAATTTAATAGTACGTATAGCGCCCCCCGAGTCGCACGTAGTAATTTCTATATAATAAGAGTTATACAACGTAATAGTAGTATTATTAAGAAGGTGGGTAGACGGCTTAGTACTAGCTTATATATTTTATAAGGTAAGTCGCTCTATATATTTAAGAAATATGAGGTTTAGATTATAACTATAATCTATTAATACTCGAATTTTAGTAGGACCGGATAGAGTTTCTATTAAAGCGATAATTTCTATATATTTTAAACTACCTCCCGTTTAAGGCCCTAATCTTAAGAAGAAGAGAAAAGCGATTAGAGCTTTTCTTTTTCTAAGTCTTACTTATCTTTATAGTTTACTTAGTTAGCGTGGCCTTTGGCCTGCTTTTCGCCTACGTTCGGGGTACTAGATCTATACGAATTACTTACGTTCTTTAGAAGAGCTAAAGCTTTAGACTTTTAGTTCTCTTTAGCCTTCTTACTATTTCTAAAACCCTTATAGAAACCGTTACGTCCTAGGCTAGAAATAGTAAAAGGGCGCTTAGTTTTCTATAACTACTATTCGTTCTCGCTCTTTTTATAGGGCCTCGTTACCTCTAGCATTTACTTAACGCGTTAGATTTTAGCTACTAAATCCTCTTCTACCTATACCCTAGTAAGAAAGGACTAGCGCACGAGCTCTATATATATAGATAATAGAAGCCGGGAGTAAATCTAGTTAATATAATAATCTATATTCTAAATCTAATATGTAAATTTATCCTCGTACATCTTTATTTAGGTATAGAATTCTATAAACTTCTAGCCCTTCTTTTTTACTGTAGTATAATAACTAATAGCGTTATTAAGGTGGTAAATAATAGGGTTATAAATATAATTCTATACTAATGTCTTAAACTTTTACTAGAGTAGTACTAGTCTCTTCTAGTTTATTAGACGTCTTTAGACGTGCTAGAAGAGGGTCTTATATTTAGATAGTTCTTTAGTAGCCTAGAGGATTCTTTTAAGATAGTCCTTATCCGCCCGGTATACGCTAAAACGTATCTCTACCGTATTCGTCTATAAGTCGTATAAGCCCTAAGTAAGGCCTTCGAGTTTTAGAGGTAGGTTTCTTATAAAGAGATTAAGTTACTTTTTATTATCGTCTACTCTACTTTTCGTATACGTTTTACCTGCATTTAGCGTAGGGATGATAGATAGTTCGCTGTTAAGGGCCGCTTATAGCTATTATAGAACCTTAACGCGGTTAAGGTATTCTAGAAGCTCGGCTTCTAGTATATCTTTTATAGATATACTACGTAAGTGTTATAGTTCGTCGATAGCTATAGGCGTTCTTAGTTCGGCTACGTCGCCTATTAGGTATTTAATGCCCTAGGCGCTCCTATCGACGATTAGTATTTAATAGCCTTCGGGGGTTAATAAGCCTATTTCTATTCGTTCACCTTAAGTATTCGAACGGCTTTATTAGCCCCTTATTTCTATTATCGTAAAATCATTCTTTTCGTCGAAATTATTAGAATTATTATATATAGCTCTTTAAGGCCGGCTGCTTTTCTGAAAGAAATTAAGAAGGATTTAATTATAAATAAATAGGCTAGTTATAAGTAGAAAGCCTTTAGAAGAGTCGTATATTTTTAGATATAAATCCTTAGTAGTGTAGGATTTACTCCTTAGTGGTGTTATATACTAGGGGCCCATGCGTAGCACGTAATAAGTACGTAGAACGCACGGTATAAGCACCCTAAGAGTATACTAGGGCCTATTATTCTAATAGTTTTCTATACTATAAACTAGTAGTACTACTCGTATATAGTATAGAAAACGTATAAGTAGCATTTAAATAATAACTATAAATACTAGAAAGATTAGTAAAAACTTATATTTAATTAAATATAAGTCCTCTATTAGCTTAAATAAGCTATAAAGATTATGCCTTATTTTACGAAATAATATAAATAAATAGCTACTAATTATAGAGTAGAGAAAGTCTAATAGCTATAATAAACTAAGTATATTTCTAATAAGGTAGGGCTTTAGTAAGACTATCTACTAATATTACTACTATAGATATCTACTAAAGATAAATATTATCTACTTAGGCTTTTTAACATAGCTAATAGTAGTATATATTTATATAATATAGCTTAGTATTAAGCTTTCTAATACTTTTCTATATAAGCCGAAGCGTTTATATATTATTATACTATATTTTAATTTAGTAGTCTAGATTAAATTAGACTTCTCTAAAAAGGTATTTCTACTAAAAGTATTACTTAGCGGCTTTTAATAAGATAAGAAGCTCGGCTTTAATAGTTAAAATTATAACTATAGACTACTTAATAGCCTTCTAATTAATAACTACTCTAAATATAGTAATAATCGAGCCTTAGCAGCTATGGTATATATCTAGATTATTAGTAAATACTATATTACTACTAATAGTAAAGATATTATTTTCGTTCTTATAGTTATTTTAGAAGAATAAGGCGAGCTTCTTAGTTTTTACTAAATAGCTAAGAAGCCTCTAAGAAAGTTCTAAATAGTAAGAAGACGAATTAGTAAAATAAAATAATAGTACGAAATAAACGTATATAATATTTATACTAGTACTAGTAGCCGCGAATTATACTAAACTAATTCTATTTTAATAAAGATAAATATCTTACGCGCTTATATATATACTTTAGTTTGCTTAAAGCACTTTATCTAAAAAAAGCAGTATTAAAGAAAAGTAATTTTTACTAATAACGTACTCCACAAGCGAGTCGCGTATATAACCGAGCCGCGCACCTCGCTAACTTTCGCAACACGTTAGCTTTCAACTACTATAGCTCAACTAATTACTACCCAATTAACCTATAACGAAGGAGATATCTTCCTTGCTATCTCAGCTATTAATAAAAAGCAAATTCAGAGTGAAAGACGCGCCGCATTAACGTTTAACGTCCCCCTAAGCACGCTCCGCGACCGACGCACTGGAACGCAGCCACGACGCGATTGTAAGGCTAACTACAAGAAGCTCACCAAATCTAAAGAATTAGCGATTATCTAGCATATACTTAACCTAGATTCACGAGGGTTTCTGCCTACGAAGTAGATAATACGAGCTATGGCTAATAAACTATTAGAGGCTCGTGGCGGCCAGCTAGTTGGTATAAACTAGCTAGATAACTTTATCAGGCGCACGCCTGAGCTAAAGGCTTAGCGGAGCCGCGTATATAATCGCCAGCGAGCCTTAAATAAGGATTACTAGGTTATTAGCAAGTGGTTCGAGCTTATAAGCTCTATTAAAGAGAAATACGGCATCCAAGACGAAGACAGCTACAACTTTGATGAGATTGGCTTTATAATAGGGGTTATCTTAGCCTAATTAGTTGTTACAGGCTCAGATAGGCGTGGTAGGCCAAAGGTGGTTCAGCCAGGCAATCGTAAGTGGGTTACCGTGATCCAGGGAATTAACGCTGCTGGATAGGCGATCCCACCTTTTATTATCTTCGCGGGCAAGCACCACCTCTCTACCTGGTATAAGGGCAACGATATACCTCGCGATTAGGTTATTAGATTAAGCGATAATGGATGGACTAATAATAAGCTTAGAGTCGCGTGGTTAAAGCACTTCAACGCGCACACGAAGACGCGTACCGTGGGCACGCATCGGCTGCTAGTAATCGATGGCTATAAGAGTTATATATTACTTAAATTCCAAGAGATCTATAAGGAGAATAATATTATTACTCTCTATATGCCGCTATATTCGTTACACCTACTATAGCCACTTGATGTGGGCTGCTTCTCTCCATTAAAGAAGGCATATAGGCGCCAGATCGAGAGCTTAGCGCGTAACCACATTAACTATATTACTAAGCTCGAGTTCTTACCTGCCTTTAAAGCGGCTTTCGACGAGTTAATTATAAAGAAGAATATCTGCGCAAGCTTTCGAGGCGTAGGCCTTGTGCTATACAACCTAGATACTGTGCTATTAAAGCTTAATGTTTAGCTACGGACGCCGTCACCACCTACTACGGAGAATACTATATGGGAATCGAAAACACTAAGCAACGCCCGCGAGCTAGAGTCTTAATCGACGCTAATTCGCAATCGTATTTAAAGGCATCAAGATTCTTCGCCTACGTTAATTATCCAGTCGCTCGATTGGCTCACTAAGGGCGCTAAGACAATGGTGCATAAGGTAGTCTTATTACGCGATCAGGTCTCAAGCCTTCAAAAGGCAAATAAGGCAGCTATAAAGCGTAAACAACGTCAAAAAAAGCGGATCCAGAAGCAAGGCACTTTAATAAAGATAGAGGGCGAGGATATTATCGCTCAAGACGACATTAATGAGCAGCTTATAAGCGAAACACGTCAAAATAAGGCGTAGGCAGGCACGGGTGAGCTATATAAAAGATGCTATAGGAGCTGCGGTAAGATAGGCCATAATTCTCGTACGTGTAGAAAGGATACTTAAGAGGCTTCTTAAGCTATAATAGTTATTATACCTGTAGTATCTTAATGCGTTGTTAAGCTATATGACTGCAAAGGAAGAGAAAGTTAGTGAGGTGCGCGGCTCGATTATGTGCGCGACTCGCTTGTGGAGTACGTTACTATAGTAAGTAATAAGGCTAGAGATATATAATTTCTAAGAGAGCTATAGAAGCTTCTACTCTTAGTTTTTTATAATACGTAAGACTAGAAACTATTATACTTCTTCTAGAATTCTTATTTTATAGCGTTTAAGTAGGTCTTCTTAAAAAGTATTTATAAAAGGTTTATCTCGCCTATAGTATACTATAATAACATTATCTATAAAGAGGAAGACGAATAGATAATTATTTAAGTATAAGTAAGGCGTATTAGGTATTTAAGTTAAACTAAGCTCTTCTAAGAATTTATAGAAGTACTATTACTAGAGAGCTAGTAACTTCTTAAGACTATAAAATACTTAAAGTAAATAAAGAATTTAGCCTTATTTAAGCTTTAGTTTTTCTAGAAGTTAATAGTATATTCTTTTCTTAAATAGAACGTAAGGGAATACGTTTATAACGTCGTACTAGTATATTTCTAAGTTAAAAGTATAGATAATAGTAATTAAGACTTAAAAAATTTAAAAGATAAGAATAGCTGTATAAGTATTCTATTAAGTAGTCTAAAGGTCTTTTCTTATATAGATATATACTTTAATCTTAGTAAGCTAGCCGTGTTTATTAAGCTTATACTTAAATATCTAGGTAAGTAGAATAATATTCTTACTAAGGCTTTTTACTTTACTAAGTATTACTATTTTCTATATTTTCTTATTCTAAAGTTTCTAGAGTTCTATTTAGATTACCTCTAGTAGGTGGGTTTTTATTAGGTAGTTAAAAATATTCTTATAGAAATAAGGTTTAGGTAGTAGTTAATCTTAGTAAATATATAGTAGGTCTATAGGCGATACTTACGCTTTTACTATAGTAGATTTCTAGAAAGATATAAGAAAAGACGTAAATAGTATTTAGTAACTAAATATATTATTATAAATTAACATAATATATATATCTTTACGTAAGTTACGAGTTCTTAATCCGTAGATAATTAGATTTAGATTAATATCTACTATAATATTATATTCTCTTAGGGTACGGTTTTCTCTAGTAGCATCTAGATTAGGTAAATTCTTATATTAGACTAGTATAAGCTAGCTAAGTTCTTATAATTATTAATTCTATTAATCTTTATCTTTTAAGCCTTAAGAGGCTAAGCCTTAAAAGACTTATTATTAGAATAAAGTAGATTAATCTAGTAATACGTAATTTAAAGAATCTAGTATTTATTTATCTTAACTTATATCTCTTTATAGACTACTTTCTATATACTTTTCTCGTACTAGGCCTTTATTAGTTAATTCTAAAGGGCTTAATAGATAATTTAGTTATACTTCTTATACTTAGGCGCCTAGATAGCTATCTTAAGTCTCTTAAGTTTCTTAGGTTAATTAAATTAGAGCCGGTAATAGCTTATTACTAAGATTAAAGAATATTTTAGAATTCTAATCTAAGAAAATAATATTCTTCTTATAAAGTATAATATAAGAAATAACTATTTTTTACTCTTAATTTTACTTCTACTATTATAGAGTAAGTATCTTTTCTAGATTCTCTAGAGAGAACTTATTAGATTTATTAAAGATAACGTCTCTTAAGTATACTACTTAATTCTTTAGAGGATGCTAGATTCTATAAATATTAGTAGAGTTATATTTAACTAAGTATCTAATAAGAATACACTTATCTAGCTTATTACTATATAGAATATTCTTAAGTAGTAAGTAGGCTTTATAGCTATAAATTTAAAGATACGCTACTTTTAGCTTCTTACTATAAATATACTTAAATAGCGTTTTCTAATAGTAGCGCTTTATTAGGGTTTTATTATAGATATAGACTACTACCTTAATAATTTTAGGCTATAGGTACTTAGGTAGGTTAGTACTAACTATTATAGTGCGGCGATTATATTAGGTTTTAGTTGTTACTATAAAGCTATTTAGCTAACCTTCTATTAACCGCGAGTAGCTAGTTAGTTAATAAAAAATATAGTAATAACTAGTCTAGTAGCTAGTTTACCTTAATAACTCTATATATAGAGGTGTGTTTATAATACTAACTTATAATAATTTTACTTTAATAATAATTAAGTGCTCTAAATACTCTAATATACTATTTTACTAAGAAGTATATAAAGCTAATATCTTATAGATAACTTCTTACTACTTAAGCTACTACTTAAAAGCTTATATAAGCGATACTTCTCTATCTAATCTAAGAAAGGCTACTAATTTACTAAATCTTATTTTAATTATTTAGATAATATTAAGAAGGTACTAAGTATACTTATTCTTAGTTATATAAGTAACTATAAAAGTAAATTTAGTAGAAGCATATTTAAGATATATAATTTATTAGTAGCCGTTATTAGCTTATATTATATATATTAAGTTAAATAAGACTTAAAAGAATACTTCTTCTAATAATTTCTCTAGTTATATAGATCGAGAGATCTACTATTATACCTTAGTATATATATATATATATTATAGTAATTTAGTAGCTATTAATTAGTAATTATAGCTTCTTATACTACTTATAGTAAGACTTAAATAGCTCTTCTATCTATATACGTAAAGATTTTATACTATTATATAGCTAGTAATAAGCGATTAGTAATATTTAATACTATAGCTAGTAAATTATCTACTTTCTTATATTCTATAAAGAAGTAGTTTTAGGCGAAGATTAGATAGGCTATAATAAAGTTCTCTAAGTAGAGATATATATATTTTATATTTAACTTAATTTTCTTTTCTCTTACCTTAGTAATAGAGATAAGGTTTACTATAAATAAGAATATATAGGCTACGTCTATAAGCTTAATAGTATATAGGCCCTTATAGTTAGTAGTATATACTAGTACCTTACTAAATAACTAGATCTTAACCGTAGAGTTTTCTAATATAACGTAGTTATCTAGCCCTATATCTCTTATTTTAGTATAGCGACTCTTTATATACTAATTATAGATATAGTATATTGTGCTAGTATTAGCGATCTATAAGAGATTAAGAGTTATAGGCCTTAAAATACGTTATATACTAAATAATAAGATAACTACTACTAGAAAGAATAATATTTTCTTTTTTTCTTTACTTAGTTTTAGCTCTTATTTCTTTTAAGGAGCGTTATTCTACTTTTTCTAGCTTTAGCTATAATTTTAGCTAATTTTAAACCGTTTAATAGAGCGTTTAACTCTTCTCTTAATCTATAGATTCTTAAGTATCTTATTAATCTTATCTTAAATCTTCTAGATTAGTATCTAATCTACTAGTCTAGCCTCTAAATTATAGTATCTATATTTATCGTAGAAGTAATTCTTACTATATAAGTAGGCGAATAGCTTTCTTTTCTATTTCTTATTTCTTAGTAAAGTAGTAAAGGCTACTTTAGTAGCCTTTAGATTCTTAGCTATATTTTAGCGTAAGTAGTTTCGGTAGTCGATAATTATTTTATAAAGCGATCTATTAAGCTCGTTATACTAAAGCTTAATTTTATAGGCTAAGGCCTAGTAGGTATTAAGCGGGATAAGCGCCTTAAAAAAGGCGATCTTTTCTTAATTATCTATAATCTCTAGAAGTTTAAGCTTCTTTATCTTAAATAGAGTCTCTTTCTATTATAAGAGCTACTTATTAATATTTTAACTACTTAGAGGCTTCTTAAGCTAGTAAAGCTTATTAATAATAAGTTCTTTCTAAGTCTTTTTTATTAGTTAGAGCTGTGCCTTAAGCGCTATAAGCTAAGAATAGGGGTACGAATTATTCCTAAGCTTATTTAGAATTAGAAGTAGTAATAGGCTTACTAAGTTCTTAATAATTATTAAAAGATTATTAATTTTCTTTTTTAGCTTCTTATACTTAGCTAGGTCTCTTTCGCGAGCCCTAATCTATATTTTATAGCGCTTTTAGGCTTTTTATTAGTTTAGATTAGAGGTTAGTAGCTTTTAAATCTTAGCTAGCTTAGTTAGTTAAAAAGGTTTCGATAGCTTTAATAGATTAATATAGTCGAATATCTCGTATTTTTTAGCTCGTAATTAGATAATAAAGTACTATTTATTCTAATTATTAGCTGTCTTTAAGATAATAATAGGTTTAGAAGATATTATAGTATAGTATTACGTTACGTCGTATTATATACTAAAGTAGGTAGTAGGTGTAAGGCTAATAAATAAGCCGTTTACTTAAAAGTATTACTTTAAGGTAGTAGGAAAGTACTATACTTTAGGTAATAAAAAAGATATATTATAGAAGGTAACTAAAGTCCTCTATTATAGAATACGTATAGTAAAAGAATACTAAGAATAAACGTTTAAATACTACGGAATACTCGGAATAGTATAATAAGGTGCTAGAGAGGATAGCTTAGAATATAAAAGATACTAAAGATATATCTAGGCTTATAACTATTAGAATAAGTAGTATAACAGCTTAATTATTAATAAAAGAATTAATTAGAATAAGTAGTATATCTAGTAGAGAAAGGCCGTACGGGCTTTTTTATATCTATTCTATCTACTAGGGTAAAATAGGTATATAACTTGCTTACCTACTAAGATAAGTATATAACGAGTATAAGATATAACTAAATCTAAAATACTATTAAATTAAATATTCTAATAACTTAGTAAAAGCTATATATACGTAATTAATCTAATATATTAGTATATATTACGATACTAGCTAGAGGAGATAAAGAAAAAATAGTCCTACTTTTTAAAAAAAGCTCTAACTCCTTAAAGCTAGGACTTACTATAGTATTAATTAGTATAGGATTTTAAAAAAAAAATCCTATACTTTTAGTATTTAGTATATTAAAATACTATACTTTAGAAAATAGTATACTAAAAATAATAGTATTCTTTAAAAAAAATAAGTATACTTTTCTAAATAGTATACTACTTAATATTAAAATTATTTCTATAATTTTTAATAAAATAATTAATATTATACTTAAAATTAACTATATTTAATATAATAAATAATAAAATTATAAATATAATAGTCGATGTAATAGTTAATAAATTAATCTAAGTTAATTATTTTAATTTAAAATTATATTTTTTAATAAATAAAATTAGTATACTTTAGTAAAAATATATATTATAATTATTTAATACTATTAGTATTTAGTATTTTTTATAATATATTATAGTATATACTTTTAGTATATTAAAATATAAAATACTATACTATACTATACTATACTATACTATACTATAAAGTATAGTATACTTATAGTATATACTAATACTATAGTAAGTCTTATATTTAGATCTTATAGGCTTCTCTATTATATTCTACTAGAGTATATATAGAAGAGCTTCTAAGTTTATAAAATTTAATAGATATAGATCTCTAAAATAGTATAAATATTTATATATAAATATCTAATTATCTTATTTAATTTTGCTAATAATGGTTATAATAGTTATTAATAGAATCTATATTAAAGTTATTTATTTTACTATTTTTATATTTTTTTTTATTATATATTTCTCTCTTTCTTAACTTTATTAGATAAGTATATATTTATTAGTTATAATCTCTTAACTTAGTTAAAAGGTTATTATAGAGATTAGCGAGGTCTAGTAATATTTAAGTATAAATATATAGTAGAGTAATTATAGTAACTACTTATTTTATTGCCTTCTATTTTCTATAACTATTATTTTATATGCCTTCTATTTTATATGTCTTCCATTTTATATGCCTTCTATTTTATATGCCTTCTATTTCACATGCCTCCCCTTTTACATGCCTCCCATTTCACATGCCTTCCATTTCACATGCCTCCTATTTCATGTGCCTTCCATTTCACATGCCTCCTATTTCACGTGCCTCCCATTTCACATGCCTCTTATTTGACGCATCATGCTACTGTAATAGTATCGTTCGGGTGTAACATACAAATTATTCATACGTAGGTTAGCAAACTAACGGCAGGATAGCTAGTTACGTAACGAAATTCCACAGCATGTTTTACTTTCATCCACTTTCGTGTTAGCTTAAGCCTTGGGCCCTGTTAAGGGGGGTCAGCAGGGTGATGGGGGGGATGATGCCTTTCTTAGTGTTAAATATCGAGAAATTGGCTCCCACAATATTTTCATCCATCATCTGTGAACTCATTCCCCGCGGGACACCTCTTATCCCAGCGTTATATTGCAAACCATAAGGCACTCAAATCGAACATTCACACTCAACCGCATTTTGGTTTCTATTGCTCGTTGCAAGATTCGCCGCAACTCCAGACCTCTATCGAGACTATGGACGGCATTGCTGGCATAGTGAATAGCCAGCTACACCTCTCCCAGGGCGTCATGGGGACGCTTGACCCAGCCCGCGGTGCGGGAGGCCAGTTCGCCGAAATCCCAACTATTGACGTCTCTCCGATGACGTCATCCGCAGCCTCTCCAGAAGACAAGATTCGCCTCACGGCCGAGATCCGAGATGCTTGTACCCGTGTTGGATTCTTCATAATCAAGAACCACGGCATCGATTGGAAGATCGTCGAGAACGCATTTGATGCTATCAAAGAGTTTTTTGATCTTCCGATGGAGAAGAAGATGGAGGTCCATGAATCTAACTCCAACTCATTCCAAGGATACGAGGACCCTTATTGCACCAATGACGATAGATTAAAGAAAGGGGGTATGTTCTATCGCGGTCCGAAATAGATTGACAGCGAGCTAAAATGCATGGCATGGTTCAGACCTTAAAGAGGCGATAACGGTGGCATACGATCCTTATGCAGATATCCACGGAGTCGGCGATGCAATGCCAAAATTATTAGTTCGTAAAAATCTTTGGCCAAACCCGGAACTTGTTCCCAAGTTTCGACCCGCTCTCGAGGCTTACCGCGCCGCATGTTTGAAGCTAATGAGACAACTCATCCGCATAGTTGCTGTGGCGATAGGAGAAAGGGAGAGTTTCTTTGACATGAAATCGACCTATCCGGTAGCTGGAATCCGGGGTCTCTACTACCCTCCTCAGCCAGCCACAGAAGAGGAGGTGACAGGGCTAGGAGCGCACACAGATATTCAAAGTAAGCCACGAACCAACCAATTCGAACGGTGGGAATTTAATGCTAACACTGTCCACAGTGATGACTATGATCGCTCAAAGACCGCACAATATTAAAGCGCTACAGGTCTTGAACGCAAATGGAGAGTGGATCAGCCCGGATATTCAACCTGGAACATTCGTGGTGAATTTGGGAGACATGCTAGCGCGATTGACGAATGATACTTTCCTTAGCACAGTCCACCGTGTGCAAAACAGAACCACCATTGGCCGGTACTCATTACCTTTTTTCTTCGGGCTGAATGGTGACGAGCTGACGAACACCCTGCCCCAATTCGTTACTCCCGAGACACCTCTTCGCGAAGGGTATGAGATTGGAATGACGGGCTATGAGCACTACAACCGACGACTTCAAAGAGCACATTATAAACACCCTAGTGCCATAGGCAGGATCTCACCGGCACTACCACGAGGAATGACTAAGATTAACGGAGTCCTTGCGGAGTGCATGTAACGTTACTAAATCCTCTTTTTCCTTTTTCTCCTATATGTCTCTTTAATATATCGGTCCTGTTGATGAACTTAGGGTCCCGTGACCTCCCTTGTCACATAAGGTTACTATCTGTTGGAACAAGTGGTGTAACGGCTTGATCAATAATAAAAGAATCAATTGGAATGAGTTGGCATGGTGTTCGAGGAGGGCGGCCGTGGAGTAGCCTTTTATCCTCTCCTAAATAGACTGTACTTAGCGAAAGCTAGATACACGTGATTAATTCAATACACCCCCTTCACGTACTGCCTATTTGGGGAGTATGTGATAAAAAGAAATAAGGGTAAAAGGATAACTAGATAAGTATTAAACTCGTAAACTCGCTTAAAGTAGGCTAGTTACTTTCTAAAATAAAAGAAATAACAAAATACGTTTTCTATACTATAAACTAGTAGTACTACTAGGATATAGTATAGAAAATATATAAGTAACGTTTAGGTAATAACTATAAATACTAGAAAGATTAGAGAAGACTTATATCTAATTAGATATAAGTCCTCTATTAGCTTAAGTAAGCTATAAGGGTTATGCCTTATTTTTATGAAATAATATAAATAAATAAATACTAATTATAGAGTAAGAAAAGTCTAATAGCTATAATAAAATAAGTATACTTCTAGTAAAGTAGAGCTTTAGTAAGACTATCTACTAATATTACTACTATAGGTATCTACTAAAGATAAATATATTACGGCGTAGCCTATATAGGATAATAAAGGTAGGAATAGCCCCGCCGAAGACGAGTAGAACTAAAGAGATATAGATTAGAAATTACGTAACTTCTATAATTAGTTAGACCTACTTACCCAGAAATTAAGTAGGTTAACCTAACTACTTAGTAGAACGGTCGTAATTAGTTACTAAGTATAATACCTCTACTAAGCGTATAGATTATATATATTTTTTACTAGTATATAAACTATACTCTTTAGATAGCTTTAATCTCTATAGTTAACTTCTTTAATAATAGAATTTAGACTTTATTAGTAATACGGCCTTTATACGTAGTACTTAGTCTTATTACATATTTAACTTACTCTTATTCTCTTCTTATATCTACTTAAAAAAAATCTTCTTAATATATTTTCTTTCTTTTTAGTATTTAGATTCTTAGAGGTAGAGGCCTACTTATTATACTTTAATTACTATTCTTATAAGAAGAGAAAGGCTCTAAGATTAAATCTTATTAGATAAGATATTACCCCCCTAACGAGTTTAGAAAATAGTAATAGTACTAGAATCTTAGATAGAGATTAACTCGGCTAAGAATTAGATTTAGGGTACCTAGAGGCTAGCTTAGCCCGTATAGTAAATAAAGTCTACTAGAGCTAAGCTCTTATAGCTTATTAAGAAGCTAAAGGCTTAGAATACTTAATTAATTAAGTATATAATAAAGCGAAGTACTACTAAGGTTAAAGTAATAACACCTAAGAAGTTTAATAGAAATAGAAAGAATATTATACTATTACTCTTTCTAGAAAAAATCGGGCGTATCGTCGGGTAGCGTAGGCTTTTAGGGGGCTATAGTAGTAGGTAGGAAAAGATCGCACGTAATATTAGAATAAGAATTAATTAATAAGTTAACTATAAGGGTCCTATCTACTATAAATAAGTATAGCCTATATATATAAGGTATTTAGTTAGATTATAGTAGATTACTAGCTAGCTTACTATAATCTAGTAAGTTAAGTAATCTATAGTTAGTACGCTAGGTAATAGATTTACCTTTTACTCTTTAGGGCGTAATCTAAATATTATAAACGCTATAGGCGATAGTTCCGCACGAGTAAATATTTTCTAAGGAATAGAGACCCTTACGAAAAAAAATCCCGTAAGAAATTACTAACTACTAAAGAACGGCGCTTAGAAAGCTTAGTTAAGAAATAAGTAATGCTATTAGATTTTATAAGAAAATAATTCCCTTAAGAAAATAGAACCCGTATAGAAAAAACTAGATAAAGTTATAAAAAACTATAGTTTATAGAAATAATACTTCCTTAGTAAGAGTCGCAGGCGGAATCTAGAAAACTAATAAAAAAGTATATTACGCGATAGCGAACTAGGTAAATACTACTATTATTCGTAGAAGAAAGTTAAAAGTTAGATTCTAGAAAGTAGGCGTTAGCGCCTAAGTTACGTAGGCCCTATAAGAACCTACTAGAATTAATCTAATCTAAGAATATTAATCTAATACTATTAATCTAGCTACTCTAATCTAGCTATATTAATTTAGATTACTATAGCTTTTCTATAGTATATAGATACGCTTATTAGATAGTACTTTAATCTTTAAAGTTCTAATATAATACTATTAGAGGTAATAAGCCTAACGTATACCGCGTACTAATATATTATATAATTACTACTATTATTTTAATTCTTTACCCTTCTCTTATTTTTTAAAGTAAATCCCTTAGCTATCTAACCCTACTAGGCGATTTTAAAGCCTAGTAGAAGAGGCTACTATTATACTTTAACTATTATTCTTATAAGAAAAGATAGTTCTAAGAAGAGAAATACTTAATAATAAAGTAGTATTATCTAATACTTAATACTAACTAAGTAATATAATAAATAATGTTAATATAAATAATAATAATTCTTTATAATTAACTATAGCTAACCTCTTTTAGGTTTTTTAAGATATATAAGACTAGATCGGCGAACTATATAGATAACTCTAGAAGTAAACTAATAAGAATACCTAGCTCTATTAATAAATAGGTAAACTTTATAACTAAGCTATTCTAATAATTTCTACCCTAATACTAGTTTATACTTTAGTATTAATAGTAACTTAACCTTCGGATAGAAGTATAAAGACGGCTAAGCTAGACCTATTCTATAATAATTAAAAAGAGCTTTAAATCTTTCTCTTATAACTTAATCTATATTTTTTCTTTAACGCTAGAGACTTTTCTACTAATAAATAAAAGATAATATTTACTACTATCTACCTCCGCGATATTATAGTATAGTAGTTTAAGCCCTACCTTAGAGACTAAATAGAGAAAAAACTAAAAGCATATAAAAAGAATATTAAGAAAGTCTTTAATAGCTATAAGTATTTTATAACTTAGATTAAGTAAAGCTTTAGAGACCTTAACGAGGTTAATAAGGCCTAATAAGCCGTTATAAATATCTACTAGAAGACCTTAATAGTAGACTATATTATAGAGTTCTAAAAGGCTATAGTATATCTAAATAATTAGTTCGACCGCGTTCTTATAGCCTACTACTACCGAGGACTTAAAGAAAGAATTAAAGACTAATTTATAATATAAAATAATTCTAAGATCCTAAATAAGCTTATTAAGCTAGCTATTAAATATAATAACTACCTCTTCGAGCGCTAATCTAAGAAATATAAGATAAACTATAAAGCTAATACTTCGCACCTAGCGCGCCCTAGGTATACTTAGAAAAAAGGAGACGCTATAGAGCTAAATAATATTAATTACTAAAATAACCTATCTAAAAGAAATAATAACTATAGAAAAAAAAATAATAGCTATAAAAAAAATAGTATAAAGAATAAATCCTAGAGTAAAGATAAAAATTTAAAAAAAAACTATATATCTACTATAGTAAAATCTAGAAAAAGATATACTATTATCTTAAAAGAAATAAATAGATCTTAGATATAACGTAAGAGCTAGAAAACTAAGAAGTCTCTATAATTACTAAGTAAGAAAACTCTTTCGCCGAATTTAATAAGTAATGTGAAAAAAGCTAGAGCCCTAAATATTAGAAGCTTAGCTAGATAGCCTACTATAATAATAACTATATTACTTACTAGAGCAATAAGAATGCTATAGACTAGTATTTTAAAGAGCTATAATATATTAACGCGATTCTAAGAATAAAGAAAGAGCTTATTAAAGCCCTTTCTAATAATAAGAACCTAGTTAATAGCGATATAAAAGAACTATATAATAGTACTTTAAAGTTAAGTACGATTAATAATAAGTAGTAGTAGAATAAAGCTACACTTATAAGAATAACTAAGTATCTAACTTAATATAGAGAGATACGATACGTTATTAATAGTCTAGACTCTATAGTTACCTAGATTCTAGGTTCTATAATTAATCTCGGAACGTAGTAATATAAGGTATAGTAAAGAAAGATATATATACGCGTTTAGTAAAATAATACCTAGAACTCTTAGAAAGAATTACTACTTAAAATAGCTAATAAACTTATATTCTAGCTAAGGAATAAGGTATAAGAAGTATAATAATACTAAAACCTATAGTATTTTTATAATATAGCCTATATTCTCTATTAGTACGGTATAGCGACTAGAAATAGAAATATCTTATAATAAATATACTATAAAAAATATAATATATCTATTTTCTAGTATTAGGTCTAAAATAGGCAGATCTACTAGAGATAACTAATTAAGTATAGTAGATAGATATAATAGAAAAATACTCTAGTTCTAGTTAAAAAATAAAATAAATATATCTATTATAAAATAATAGAATAACTAATATTAAAAAACTAGATAGCTTTCTTAGATAGAAATTCTAGAAGAGGCTATTAGATAGATTCTTTAACTAGATTATACATATAGCGAACGGAATTATACCTACTAGATTAAACCTATATTAACTTTTATATATCCTAGTTATATTCTATAGGAAAAAGGTAAAGGCTATAATTAATAGCGGCGTATAAGGTATATTTATTAATTCTAAGTTTATTATTAAGAACTAACTATTCTAGTAAGCTAAGAATTACTTTTATTAGCTAAGTATAATAGATAGCTTTTTAGCGAAATACGAAAATAGCTAGATATAAATTAAGATAGAGAAAGTATCTCTTACTATTAGTAATTACTAAGAATAAATTAATCTTAATATAATAATAATTCCTAAATATAATATTATTCTAGAGATATTATAGCTAAAGACTTATAAGCTATATAATAGCTAGAGAATAGAGACTATTATATTTTCTAATAAATACTATAGACGCTATCTTATAATAATAAGAAGAAGCTAATAGAGCTAAAAAAAAGTACTAGAGTTTAGAAGCTAAAGTAAAACCTCTAAGCTAAGATAATAGAGTAATAATATATCTATAAATATTAAGACTATTAGCTATTAAGCGCTAAAACTTATAATAAAATAAAAAGAAAAAGCCTATATAATTTATATAAAACCTAGTAAGAATACTAAGTAAAAGACTCTTATTTATATAAAATAGAATCTTATAGATAAGAATAAAAATAGCCTAAAGCTAGTTAGAGAAGACTACCCCTAGAGGCTTAATATAATAGCGGCCTCTTCTACTAGGCTTTAGAATCGTCTAGTAGAGTTAAATAGCTAAAGGGTTTACCTTAAAGAATAAGAGAAGGGTAAAGAATTAGAACAATAGTAGTAACTACGTAATATATTAGTACGCGATACGCGTTAGGCTTATTACCTCTAATAGAGTTATATTAGAACTTTAAGTTAACTATAAAGATCGAAAATACTATCTAGCGAGTATATCTATATACTATAGAAGAACTATAATAATCTAGATTAATATAGCTAGATTAAAGCAGCTAGATTAATAGTATTAGATTAATATTCTTAGATTAAGTTAATCCCAGTAGATTCTTATAGGGCTTATATAACTCGGGCGCTAATGCCTACTTTCTAGAATCTGACTTTTAACTTTCTTTTACGAATAATAGCGATATTTATCTTATTTACTCTCGCGTAATATACTTCTTTATCGGTTTTCTAGATTCTACCTACGGCCTTTACTAAGAGAGTATTATTTCTATAGGCTATAATTTCTTATATCTTTATTTAGTCTTTTTCGTGCGGGCCTTATTCCCTTAAGAAAATTATTCCTCTATAAAATCTAGTAGCGTTACTTATATCTTAACTAAGCTTCTTAAATATTATTCTTTAGTAGTCTATATTTTCTTATAGAATTTCTTCTTATAAGGATTTCCGTTTCTTAGACGATATTTACCCGTATAAAACTATCGCCCGTAGAATTTATAATACTATTTCCCCTCTTAAGGATCTTTAGCCCGAAGATTTATTTATTTATTTATATTTTAGGCTCTCTTTATTTTCTTATTTTTTTTTTCTATTATAAGCTTTCTACTATACCTCCGAAATAAAAGCGCGATTTATAGAAGACTAAGCGTAAGTCTCTAGGTATAAAGATTAATTTACTAGGTATCGCGATATCTATTTCTTATTCGTAATATTTACTTCTAAATGCTTAGCGAAAGGCGGAAGAGCCTAAGATAATATATTACGTAGCCTTAGATTTCTTACGTTATAGCGAATATTATTATACTAGGCGCACTAGTTACAATACTAGTAGTCTTAAGAATTTTGACTATTAGTCTTTTTTAGCTCACCTTATATATTTACTAATTTTCTCTTTAGTTAAGCATCTCCGATAGGCTCTAGATAAGGCGCGCTCCGAATATATAGCCTTTAAGAATTAGCTTTAAAAGGCGGCCTCCGGCCTTTCTTATACTAAAAAGTAGTAGGAGTTACTTAAGCGTCGTACTACCTTAATACTATAGCGCAAGTCGGACGCGATTAATATACTTAGAAAATTAGAAGTGCTAGAGGCTAGAAATACCTCTAATCCTAAAAATACTAAGGAGAAGCGATCGCTAAAGCGTTTACGTAGCGATACCTTAGCTAATAATGCTATAGAGTTGTTCTAGTCTATTAGATTTTCTAGCATTAGTTTGGGTTCTACGCCTCCCGAGGGTTTCGATCTAGTTAATTAGGCGTAGTTATCTTTGTTTATTAATTTTAATTTCGGGTCCTTTGTATACGACGAGTCGGCGGTATTAGTCGATCTAGGTTTTAGTAATAGAACTTATTAATAAGTTCTTAATAGTTATATAGTTTTAGTAGTTTCTAGGTATTATTCTAGTCTCCTTTTTATTTAAGGAGGTATTAGAACTAATCGTTAATATAGCCGCTATCTAGAACCTATTCTACATTCTAGTCTATATTTTCGTCGGCGTTTAGATTTTCCGGTAGTATTTCTTTCGTTTAGCGTACTAGTGTAGCATTTTCTAGTGCCGGTTTAAGAAGTAAGATATAAAATATAGAATATATCTATATAGTATTAGGTAATCTAAGGCGGA
Source organism: Macrophomina tecta (assembly GCA_024180945.1). Classification (NCBI taxonomy): domain Eukaryota; kingdom Fungi; phylum Ascomycota; class Dothideomycetes; order Botryosphaeriales; family Botryosphaeriaceae; genus Macrophomina; species Macrophomina tecta. The sequence continues at coordinate 306,504 of JAKSGN010000001.1, forward strand.
AATTAACCTTTCTAATCTATTCTTTAATTTCGAATAGTCTAATTTTCTTAAAGTTTAATTTATTATTTAGCTATTTTATCTTAATATTTTTTCTAAGAAGATAAACTTTATTTTCTTTCTTTAGCTTTAGTACCTTCTAGTACCGTCTATTATAGTATTTACCTATTTATAGGGCTACGAACTTAAGGTCTAGGTATAGTTATTTATAGAGTACTCTTAGCTAGTCTACTTTAAGAATTCTCTTTTAGACTAGAAATTCGCTTAGTATTAGCTCTTTATAAGCTATAGGCTCGTAATTATAATTAGTGTAGAATAGGGATTCTTATATAGCTAATACTTTTAAGCTATTATACGCGAACTATACGAGCGGTAGTAGCTTAACCTAATTATCTTATATATAATTAAAATAATAGCATAGATATTACTCTAGCGTCTAATTTATTCATTCTATCTATTCGTCTATTTAAGAATATGCTATAGTCGAGAACTTATACTTAGCTCTAAGCTAGCGGGTAAAAGTCTACTAGAATTAAAATATAAATAGTTAATTTTTATCTAATACGAGCTCTTCTAGTAACCCGTAGTTACCGAGGATTATTCTAAGAAATATATAGGCGAGTTCTTCCGTAGTTACTATCTTAAGATATAGTAGATAATATACGTACTTTATTATTCTATCTACGATAACTAGGATCGAGTTATACTTAACCTTAGTAAGCGATTCTTTTAACTTAGATAGGTCTATAATAAAGTCTAGCGAGATAGATTGCTAGAGGCGCTTTAATACTAATAGCGGCTAAAGTAGTCTATAGAGTATATACCTCGTAGTCTTACTTCTAATATAAAGGTCATATTATAAGACTATCCATTAAATGGCTCTTCTTAGTTCTAGAAAGTAGTAGCGTCTTATAATTCGCTCTATTATCTTATCTATTTCTTAATAACTATATACTAGGGCTTCATATATATTCTTTACTAGCTCTTTCTATAGTTTAACTAGAATATAGACTAGTTCTAAAAATAGAATTATACTATCTACGTTTCTAGTTACTTAGGGGTCGTCTTTAAGTTCTCTAATTTTTTAAGCTATTACGTTATCTACGTAGGCTTCTCGAATCTTTTATTTCTATTTATTACCTTTAAGGCGTATCGCTAGGGCGAATAGTCTAATTAGAGTAAGCGAGTCGTCTAGTTCTTCTTTAAGCTACATTTATTCTAGGCTATAAATAGCTATAATCTAGCGGCTACGGCTAGTGGGTATAAAAGACCTATCTTTTTACGTATTAAGTATTATAGATTGTAGACCTAGCTTTTCTTCGATATAGTCGGCTCGTCTACTTAGCGTATCTACGCGAGTATTCTCGGATTCCTTTCTATAGATAATCTTTATATCGTAGAACGCTAGTTTTTTAGCCTACTAAACCTATCGTTAGTTTAATTTCTTAGTAGTAGTAAAGTACGAGAGGTTCTTATAGTTATAGTAGACTATAACCTAGTATTTAACGCCTTTAAGGTAGTATCTCTATTCTTTAAAAGCCGTAACTATAGCTAAGAATTCTTTATTATAGATGTTATAGTTCTTTTTAATAGGTATTATTTTTCTTAAGTAGTAGGCGATAGAGTATAGTCGGCCTTCTTTATCTAGCTAACTAAGTACGACTTCTATAGCGTAGTCTAAAGCATTAGTTTCTACCGTAATCAGTAGTTCTAGGTTATAGAGCCCTAGAACTAATACTTCTATAAATATTCACTTTAGTAAGTCAAACGCTTATTACTATCTTTCTCTCTATATAAACCTATATTCTTTCTTAGTAATATTAGTTAGAGGTGCCGCTACCTTAGCGTAGTTTATAATAAACTTTTGATAAAAGTTAGTAAATCTAAGAAAGAATTATACTTCTTTAATAGTTCACGGTATTAGCTAGTCTTTAATTACGTCTAGTTTCTTATTATCTATACCGATATATTCGGGGGTAATAATAAACCCTAGGTATTCTATTTCTTATATATACTACTCGCTTTTTTCTAGGGCTACTTAGAGGTTTTATTCATCTAAGGCCTTTAGAATCTTTCTTATATACTTAGTATATTCTTCGAGCGTCTCCGAGTATATTAGAATATTATCTAGGTAAGCTAAGGCGAATATATCTAAATACGGACTTAAAGTATCGTTAACTAAGCTCTAGAAGATAGCCGATACGTTAATAAGCCTAAAAGATATTACCGTATACTCGTAATATCTAAATTATATTTAGAACGCTGTTTTTTATTCTTTACCTTCCTTAATATGGACTAGGTAGTAGCCGTCTTAAAGGTCTAGCTTTATAAAGAACTTAGCGTTACGAAGCTTATTCTATAATTCGTCGATATAAGGTAGTAGGTATTAGTTTTTAACTATAATATTATTTAGTTATCAGTAGTTAATATAGAGGTGGAGCTTACTATTCTTCTTAGAAATAAATAGAATAGGGTATCCTACTAGTAACTATAAGGGTCGTATATATTCTCGTTCTAGGTTTTTATTAATATATTTCTATAATGCTTTAGCCTCTATCTTAGATAAGAAGTAAATAGGCTTAAACGTTAGTTATATTTTTAGGAGTAAGAATATCTTATAATTCTATAGCTAATACTCTAGTAGTTATTTCTTACCTCTTTCTTAGAATATTCTTAATATATTCTAGAACTCTTATAGAACTATCTCTAATTTTAGTATAGGTACTAGTTTATTCTTAGTAGGCCTTATAATTCTACTAAGGTCTACGCTAATCTCGTCTACTAAAATACCTTTATCGTTATAGCTCTTATACCTAAGGGGACTAGTATCTACTTTATTTAGGTAGCTATATTATCTATTAAGCCTCTAGGGGTAGTCTTTTTTAACTAGCTTTAGGCTATTCTTATTCTTATTCGTAAGGCCCCGTTTCGTACGAGTAAGAATCTTTTACTCAGTATTCTTACTAGGTTTTATATAAATCGTATAGGCCTTTTTTCCTCGTCTTATTATAAGTTTTAGCGCTCGGTAGCTAATAGTCTTAATATCTATAGATACATTATTATTTTACTATCTTAGCTTAAAGGTTTCGCTCTAGCTTTTAGACTTTAGTACTTTCTTCTAACTCTATTAGCTTCTTCTTACCGTTGCGAGGTAGCATCTATAGTATTTATTAAGAAACGTAATAGTCTCCGTTCTCTAGCTAATATATAGCTCGTAAGTCTTTAGCTATAATATCCCTAGAATAATATCGTGTTTACAAATTATTATTACGTTAAGATTAATTTATTCTTAGTAATTACCGACGGTAAGAAATACTTTTTCTATCTTAATTCGTATCTAGCTATTTCTATACTCCGCTAAGAAGCCGTTTACCGTACTTAGCTAATAAGAGTAATTCTTAGCTTACTAAAATAGTTAGTTCTTAACGATAAACTTAGAATCGACGAATACGCCTTATACGTCGCTATTAATTATAGCCATCATCTTTTTTCTGTAGAATATAACTAGAATATATAAAAGTTAATATAGGTTTAATCCGGTAGGTATAATTCCGTTTATTATACGTATAATCTAGTTAAGAAACCTATCTAACGGTCCCTTCTAGTATCTCTATCTAGGAAAGCTATCTAGTTTTTTTAATATAGGCCTTCTCATTATTTTATAGCGGATATATTTATTCTATTTATTTACTAAAATTAGTGTATCTTTCTATTACATTTATCTACTACGTTTAATTAGTCGTCTCTAATAGATCCACCCGTTTCGGACCTAATACTAGAAGATAAGTATATCGTATTTTTCGTAGAGTATCTATTATAAGGTACCCTTATCCCTAGTTACTATACTATACTAATAGAGGGTGTAGGCTATATTATAGAGATACTATAGGTCTTATTATCGTCGCGCTTTCTATACCTCGTCTTTTAGCTAAGATACGAGTTCGTTAGCTATCTCAAGTAGTAATTCCTTCTAGAAGTTCTAGATATTATTTTACTATACGCGAGCGTATACCTTTCCTTACTATATCTTATATTACTACGTTCCGAAGTTAATTATAGGGCCTAGAATCTAGGTAACTATAGGCTCTAGACTATTAGTAACATAACGTATCTCTCTATATCGGTTTAGATGCTCGGTTATTCTTATAAGTATAGCTTTATTCTACTATTACTTATTATTAGTCGTGCTTAACTCTAGGGTACTATTATATAATTTCTTCGTATCGCTATCGACTAGGTCCTCGTTATTAGAAAAGGCTTTAATAAGCTCTTTTTCTACTCTTAGAATCGTATTAATATATTATAGCTTCTTAGAGTACTAGCCTATAGCGTTCTTATTACTCTAGTAAGTAGCGTAGTTATCGTTATAATAGACTATCTAGCTAGGCTTCTAGTACTTAGGGCTCTAGCTTTCTTCGCGTTACTTATTAACTTTAATAAAGGGGTTTTCTTACTTAGTAATTATAGAGACTTCTCGGCTTTTTAGTTTTTATGTTATAGCCGAGACTTATTTATTCTTCTTAAGGTAGTAGTATATCTTTTTCTAAGTCTTACCGTAGTAGATATATAGTTCTTTTTTAAATCTTTATTTTTACTCTAGGGTCTATTCTTTGCATTATTTTCTCTTATAGCTATTATTCTTTTTTCTATAGTAGTTGTCCCTTTTAGGTAGGTTATTCTAGCAGTTAATATTATTTAGCTTTATAGCATCTCCTTCTTTCTAAGTATATCTAGGGCGTACTAGGCGTAAAGTATTAGCTTTATAGTTTACTTTATACTTCTCGGATTAGCGCTCAAAGAAGTGGTTATTATATTTAATAGCTAGCTTAATAAGTTTATCTAGGGTCTTAGAATCATTTTATATTATAAGTTAGTCTTTAACCCTTTTCTTAAGTCCTCGGTAGTAGTAGTCTATAAGGGCGCGGTCGGACTAGTTATCTAGATATACTACGGCCTTTTAAAATTCTATAATATAGTCCGCTACTAAGGTCTTCTAGTAGATATTTATAACGGCTCGTCGGGCCTTATTAACCTCGTTAAGGTCTCCGAAGCTTTACTTAATCTACGTTATAAAGTACTTATAGCTACTAAAGACTTTCTTAGTATTCTCTTTACGTACTTCTAGTTCTTTCTCTATTTAGTCTCTAAGGTAGGGCTCGAACTACTATACCGTAATATCGCGGAGATAGGTAGTAGCGAATATTACCTTCTTATCGTTAGTAGAAAAGTCTCTAAAGTTAAAAAAAAAGTATAAATCGAGTTATAAGAGAAAGGTCTAGAGCTTCTTTTAGTTATTATAGAATAGATCTAGCTTAGCCGTCTTCGTACTTCTATTAGAAGATTAAGTCATTATTAATACTAAAGTATAAACGGGTACCGAGTAGAGATTATTAAAATAGCTTAGTTATAAAGTTCGCCTATTTATTAATAGAGCTAGGTGTTTTCGTTAGTCTACTCCTAGAGTTATCTACGTAGTTCGCCGATCTAGCCTTATATATCTTAAATAACCTAAAAGAGGTCGGCTATAGTTAGCTATAAAGAACCGTTATTATTTATATTAACGTCGTTTATTATATTACTTAGTTAGTATTAAGTATTAGGTAATACTATCTTATTATTAAATATTTTTTTTTCGGAACTTCCTTCTCTTATAAAAATAGTAGTTAAAGTATAACAGCGGCCTCTTCTACTAGGCTTTAGAATCGTCTAGTAGAGTTAGGTAGCTAAAGGATTTACCTTAAAAAATAAGAGAAGAGTAAAGAATTAGAACGATAGTAGTAATTACGTAATATATCGGTACGCGATACGCGTTAGGCTTATTATCTCTAATAGAATTATATTAGAACTTTAAGTTAACTATAAAGATCGAAAATACTATCTAGCGAGTATATCTATATACTATAGAAGAACTATAATAATCTAGATTAATATAGCTAGATAAAAGCAGCTAGATTAATAGTATTAGATTAATATTCTTAGATTAAGTTAATTCTAGTAGGTTCTTATAGGGCTTACGTAACTTAAGCGCTAACGCCTACTTTCTAGAATCTGACTTTTAACTTTTTTCTATGAATAATAGCGATATTTACCTTATTTACTCTCGCGTAACGTACTTCTTTATTAGTTTTCTAGATTCTGCCTACGGCCTTTACTAAAAAAGTATTATTTCTATAGGCTGTAATTTTTTATACCTCCGTCTAGCCTTTTCCGTGTGGGCCTTATTCCCTTAAGAAAATTATTTCCCTATAAAATCTAGTAGCGTTACTTATATTTTAACTAAGCTTCTTAAGCGCCGTTTTTTAGTAGTTTATATTTTCTTATAGAATTTCTTTTCGTAAGGGTTTCCGTCTCTTAGAAAATATTTATCTATATAGAACTATCGCCTATAGGATTCGTAATACTTAATAAATAGTATAGCTATCTAAATAAAGTAAATATTAGTTCTCTTAGATATAAGAGCTATAATAATAAAGATATTTTAGTAGTTAATATTAGCGTAGACCTTAGCGGAATTATAAGGCCTACTATAGATAAACTAGTATTTATATTAAAATTAGAGATAGTTCTATAAGAGTTCTAGAATATACTAAAAATATTCTAAGAAAGAGATAAAGAATAACTACTAGAATATTAGCTATAGAATTATAAGATATCTTTACTTTTAAAAATATAATCTATTTTTAAGTCTATTTACTTCTTATCTAAAATAGAGGCTAAAGTACTATAAAATATATTAATAAAAATCTAGAATAAGAATATATATAACTCTTATAATCGCTAGTAGAATATTCTATTCTATTTATTTTTAAGAAGAATAGTAAGCTCCGCCTCTATATTAACTATAGATAGCTAAATAATATTATAGTTAAAAATTAATATCTACTATCTTATATTAATAAATTATAAGATAAGCTTTATAATACTAAGTTCTTTATAAAACTAAATCTTTAAGAAGGTTACTATCTAGTTTATATTAAAGAAAAATAAAGAATAAAAAATAATATTTTAAATATAATTTAGATATTATAAATATATAGTAATATTTTTTAGACTTACTAACGTACTAGCTATCTTTTAAAGCTTAGTTAATAATACTATATATTTATATTTAGATATATTCGCGTTAGCTTACTTAGATAATATTCTAATATACTCGAAGATACTCGAAGAATATACTAAGTATATAAGAAAAATCTTAAAGACCTTAGATAAATAAAATCTCTAAGTAGCCCTAGAAAAAAGTAAGTAGTATATATAAAGAATAAAATACTTAGAATTTATTATTACCCTAGAATATATTAGTATAGACGATAAAAAACTAGATATAATTAAAGATTAGCTAATATTATAAATTATTAAAGAAGTATAATTCTTTCTTAGATTTACTAACTTTTACTAAAAGTTTATTATAAACTATACTAAAATAGTAGTACCTCTAACCGATATTACTAAGAAAGAATACGGGTTTATATAAAGAGAAAAATAATAATAAGCGTTTAACTTACTAAAGTAAATATTTATAGAAGTATTAGTTCTAGGGCTCTATAACCTAGATTTATTAATTATAATAGAGACTAATGCTTTAAACTACGCTATAGAAGCTATACTTAGTTAGCTAAATAAAAAAGATAGACTAGATTCTATTATTTATTACTTAAAAAAAATAATATCTACTAAAAAGAACTATAATATTTATAATAAAAGCCTCTTAGCTATAGTTATAGCTTTTAAAAAATAGAAATACTACCTTAAAGATGCTAAATACTAGATTATAGTCTACTATAACTATAAAAATCTTTTATACTTTACTACTACTAAGAAATTAAACCGCTAATAGATTTAGTAGGCTAAAGAGCTAGTATTTTATAATATAAAGATTATCTATAGAAAGAAATCTAAGAATACTTTATTATAAACCCTAGAGAAATAAAGGCCTTATAACCCTATAAATAGAAAACCTATATAGGAAAAGATACTATAGGAGCTAAGAATCTATAAGAATAGTAGAGCTATAATACTAGTACGCTCGTATAGAAAAAATAGTCTTAAGAGAGAACGGCGCGTATAAGCCTAGATAAGATAATAGCGAAAGCCCGTATAGAAATAACGTCTATATAATATAGTAAGACTATAAAAATACTAACTATATTAAACTTCTATAAAAAAAGAATATTTCTAAAAAAAAAATTACGAATTCTAAAAACTAGCTTCGGGCTAAAAAACATAGACGGGAGAAAGTTAAATAACTTATATAATCTAAAAAATAATAGTCTAGCGGTATAATACTTCCTTAACTAATATAGAAGTCGAATTTTAGAAAATAGGCTTTAGTATCTAAGTTACGTAGAATCTATAGGGCCTACCTAGATTAATCTAATCTAAGATTAATAATCTAATACTATTAATCTAGCTATTTTAATCTAGCTATATTAATCTAGATTACTATAACTTTTCTATAGTATATAAATATACTTCTTAGATAGTACTTTAATCTTTATAGTTAATTTAAAGTTCTAATATACCCCTATTAGAGGTAATAAGCCTAACGCATACTATATATTAATATATTACGTAATTACTACTATTATTCTAATTCTTTATCTTTCTCTTATTCTTTAAGGTAAACCCTTTAGCTATCTAACCCTACTAGGTAATTCTAAAGCCTAGTAGAAAAGGCCACCGTTATATATTTATATAAATATACTAAGTAGACGAGCCGACTATATTAAAAAAAAGCTAGGTCTATAATCTATAATACTTAATATGTAGAAGAACGGGCCTTTTATACCCGCTAGCTATAATTACTAGATTATAGCTATTTATAGCCTAGAATAAACGTAGCTTAAAAAAGAACTAGATAACTTACTTATTCTAATTAGATTATTTACCTTAGTAATACGCCTCGAAGGTAATAAATAGAAGTAAAAAATTTAAGAAGCCTACGTAGATAATATAATAACTTAAGAAATTAAAAAGTTTAAAGATAACTCTTAAGTAACTAGAAATATAGATAGTATAATTTTATTTTTAGAATTAGTCTATATTTTAGTTAAACTACGAAAAGAGCTTATAAAGAATATATAATTATTAAGAAATAGATAAGATAATAGAGTAAATTATAAAAGGCTACTACTTTCTAGGGCTAAGAAGAACTATTTAACGAATAGTCTTATAATATAATTTTTATATTAGAAGTAAAGCTGCGAGATATATATTCTATAAACTACTATAGCTACTACTAGCGCTAAAGTATTTTTAGTAATCTATCTTACTAGACTTTATTATAAATCTATCTAAGTTAAAAGAACTACTTACTAAGATTAAGTATAACTTAATCTTAGTTATTATAGATAAAATAATAAAGTATATATATTATCTACTATATCTTAAGATAATAAATATAAAAAAACTCGCCTATATATTTCTTAGAATAATTTTTAGTAACTATAAGTTACTAGAAGCGCTTATATTAGATAAAAATTAGCTATTTATATTTTAATTCTAGTAGACTTTTATCTATTAGCTTAGAGCTAAGTATAAGTTCTTAATTATAGTATATCCTTAAATAGATAAATAGATAGAACGAATAAATTAGATGCTAAAATAATACTTATACTACTATCTTAATTATATATAAGATAATTAGGTTAAACTACTATCGCTTATATAGTTCGCGTATAATAGCTTAAAAGCGTTAGCTATATAAGAATCCCCGTTTTACGCTAATTATAGTTATAAGCCTATAACGTATCCCACAAGCGAGCGTGCCACATAAGCGAGTGTGCCACCTTACCAAACCCAACCCACTTTAAGTACAACTAACTCTGCAACGTCCTGCAAAATCGACTATTTCTAATAGGTACGCTATTCTACAGTAGTTTCCGCACCTTTTTGACATGTACGAGAATTATGTCCAGTTTCGCCGCACTGCCCACATCGCCGTCGTTTTCTCGCTGGCCCCTCCGATTGCGCACCACTTTGGCGCGTTTCCCGCGAAATCTGTTGGTTAACAGCAGCTCCATCGATTAAATACTGCCCCTCCTGAACCGTAAGAGTCCCTCGCTTCTGAATCCGCTTTTTCTGCCGCTTTTTACGTCGCGTTGCGGCCTCGTTTGCCTTTTGAAGATTCGCGACTTCCGCCTGCAGAAGAACAGCCGAATGCGCCATCATTTGAGCCCCCTTAGCAAGCTGGTTCAGCGCATCGTTGATTGGCGTTGGTGAGCTGTTCTGATGCTTTGCAATCCGGTTCCTAATAAGCTCAGTCTGAGAGGCTAATTCAGCTGGGTTGTGCGGTGTTTGAGCGTCCCAAGTTATGGCCTCTGCCTGCGGGCGTGTCGGCGTCCGAAGCTTGACATCGAGCTTGGAAATCACGGCCTCTGGATCGAGCGGGACCAGTCCTGCGCCTCGGAACCCGCCTACGATATTCTGCTGCGTAAATGCGGCTTCGAACGCCGTTTTGAACGCAGGCAGAAACTCGAGCTTCGTGATGTGGTTGATGTGAGATCGCATCAGCTCTTCAACCTGCTTTCCGTACGCCTTCTTGAGAGGCGCAAAACAGCCTACATCGAGCGGCTGGAGGAGATGCGATGAATGCGCAGGCATGAAGAGCGTGATGATCTTGCGTTCCTGGCAGAACGCGTCGAATTCGGCCGAATTGTGGCTCGCGTGGCCGTCAAGAATCAGAAGTCGCCATGCTCCAGTTGTGCGATCCTTTGTGTGCTTTTCGAAGTGCTGCAGCCACTGCAGACCAAGCTCGTTCGTCGTCCAGCCGTTTTCGCTTAATGCGATGACCCAATTGCCTGGTACGTCGTCGCTGTACCAAGCAGAAAGGTGGTGTTGTCCCTTGAAAATCACGAACGGCGGAATCGCCCAGCCCTCGGCGTTGACTCCCTGGATCACCGTAACCCACTCGCGATTGCCTGGCTGGACTGATTTGGGTCGAGCGCGTCGCTCCAATGCTGTGACAACCATTCCGGCTGCAATCATGCCCATGAGGAAGCCGGCTTCATCGAAGTTGTAGATGTCACCGTTCACGATCCCATACTTCGTGATAGTGTTCTGGACGAGCTGAAACCATTGCGTGATAAGCTCTGGGTCCTCGCATTTAGCTCGCTGATAGTCATACTTTCGATTCAGACGTGTTTTTAGCTCGGGAGTCCGTCTTACGAAGTTGGAGGGCCAGTTCTTGCCAACGGTACCTCCGGCGCGGTCGGCGAGTAGCTTATTTGCCATACCTTCAACAGCACTTAATCGCGGCGGAAATCCTCGCGAATCTAGATCGAGGACACGTTTGACAAGAACTGATTCCTCGATATTAGTAAGCTTTCGAGAGTTGGGCGTGCAATCGCGTCGAGAAGGAATCCTGTCGCGTCGTCGCTTAAGGGTCATCCGATTAACGTTAAACGTCTTTGCAGCGAGCCGATTGCTTTGAATTTGGCCTTGATCGATAGCTTGCTTCGCTAAAGCTATCTGAGCTTCATGTAAGATGGATTGAGCGTGGGTTGGCTGATGCATTGTTGGTTGAAGCTAGGGTGTCGCGTTTTCTTGGTTGGGTGGCACACTCGCTTGTGTGGCACGCTCGCTTGTGGGATACGTTAAATAATATAACGTGGTTGATAACCGAGCTGCGCATACAACCGAGCTGCGCACCCCACCAATGCCGCGCGACTTTGCAGGCTAATATCTCAACACTACAACAAGCTATTGCAATGCAAAAAGTTTATTTAGAATTTTTAGATTCATTAGTATCTAGCTTGCAGGTACGCAAATTGTGTCCTAGCATACCGCGGCGCCCGCAGCGCCTTTGTTGTGTCGCACCCCCATCCGTGCGCGCCCTCTTCGAAGACTCCCCACCCTCATCCCGCCCACCTACGTTGCTGGGAGCCATCAATTCAGCTGCCTCCTCTGCCGTCAACGACCCTCCAGTCTGGATATACTTCCTCTTGCCTGATTTTCGCTTGGTTAGAGTCTTATTGGCCTCCCGCAAGTCAGTCATTTCGGCGCGCAACAACACCAGTTCGTGTGCCATCGCTATGGTGCCTTTTGTCAGCTGAACCACAGCTTCTTTCAAGGAACTTGGCGAAGAACCTGCAGGAGGCGGAATCTTATTAAGGACAAAGGCTGATTGGGAGTCTACTTCGTGAAGAGTGCGCGGTGTTTTGGGCTCCCAAGGGGTGGTCTCTAGGGCAGGTGGCGTTGGCGTACGAAGCTTCACATCAAGCTTGGATAGCACCGCGTCTGGGTCTAGTGGGACTAGCCCAGCGCCTCTAAAGCTTGCAAGGATGTTCTCCTTCTTAAAAACCCGGGCGTGAGCTGCCCTGAAGGCTGGGAGGAACTCGGTCTTAGAGATATGGGTGACGTGCCTGCGCGCCAAGGCCGAGATCTCATCACCGTACGCGCGCTTCAACGGCGAATAGCAACCCACATCAAGTGGCTGCAATAGGTGCGACGCGTGTGGGGGCATACAGAGAGCGATAATCCTGTTCTCCGTGCAGAGATCCTGGAAATCCTGCGAGTTGTGGCTCTCGTGACCGTCGATTATGAGCAGCCGGTGCGTGCCCACGGTACGCGACTTTGTATGCGCGTTAAAATGCTTCAACCACGCCACTCCTAGCTCGTTGGTCGTCCAGCCGTTCTCGGTGACTCCATTAGGCCAGTCTTTAGGCATGAGACCGTCCTAGTACCAGGTGGAGATGTGCTTCTTGCCTGCGAAGATGATGAAGGGGGGGATCACAGAGCCGTCAGCGCAGATGCACTCAATCGCGGTGGTCCACTCGCGATCGCCTGGCTGCACCAGTTTCCCTTTGCCGCCGCGCTTTTCTGAGCCTGTAACCACGTACTGCGTCGAGATTACACCCATCATAAAGCCAGTCTCGTCAAAGTTGTAGCTGTCTTCATCCAGGATGCCGTACTTCGCCTTCATGTTGCGCACCAGCTCGAACCACTTGCCAATCACCTCTGGATCTTCGTTCAAGGCTCGCTGACGATCATAGGAACGTGTCATCCGAACCTTGAGCGCAGGCGATCGCTTAATGAGGTTATCCACCCAGCGCTTGCCTGTTGGCTTGCCACCCCGCTCTGCTAGCAACCTATCGGCCATTGCTCGCACAGCAAGCTTCGTAGGCGGAAACCCTCTTGAATCCTGGTCCAATATACGCTCAACTATCACTAGCTCCTCTTCCTTGCTGAGCTTTCGTCCGTTGGCCTCGCAATCGCGTCGGGGGGTCGCTCCACCACGTCGGCTGCGGAGCGTACTTGGGGGAACGGCGTAGAGGGCCGCAGCGCGTCGCTCGCTTAAAGACGCGTTTCGTTTACGAGATTGTATAGCTAGCTTAATTCTCGCTTCGTTAGAAGATGTCAGGGTGTGGTGTTGTGGATGCATCGCGTCTGAAGATCGGTAGGATGGATTTTGGTGGTGGGGTGCGCAGCTCGGTTGTATGCGCAGCTCGGTTATCAACCACGTTATTAGCTATTCTATGTAACGTGTTTCACCACCGAGCCGTCCAAACCACCGAGCCGTCCACTTCCTCACCAAAAACGCATCGGATGAAAACTCAACACGATGCATCACCACAACGCTATGAAATCATCCCAGAAAACTCAGTATATTAACCTTGCTATCCAATCTATTGATACCCACGCGTCGCACAGCGAAAGAGCTACCTGTCGCGAGTACCTTGCTCCCCGATCAACCGTACGCGACCGACGCGCAGGTGCCATACCACGCGTAGAAGCTGTGCCTAACGGCAAGAAGCTTACCAAACATGAAGAAGGCGCGATTGTCGAGCGTATACTGGACCTGGATTCGAGAGGGTTTCCGCCCTCCAAGGATATACTACGTGATATGGCCAACAAATTGCTGGCAGAGCGCGACGGGGGTACCGTGGGCAAGAACTAGCCAGACAGGTTCATCAGCCGCAGAGATGAGCTCAAAACGTGCTGGACTCGCGCGTACGATCGCCAGCGAGCCTTGAACGAGGACCCAGTGGTTATCGAGCGGTGGTTCGACCTCGTTCGCTCTGTGAAGGAGAAGTACGGCATCCTAGACGAGGATACGTACAACTTTGATGAAACTGGCTTTATGATGGGCGTAATAGGCTCTCTGCTAGTTATTACAGGCTCTGAAAGGCGCGGAAAACGAAAATTTATCCAGCCAGGCAATCGCGAGTGGACTTCAGTTATTAACGCGGTCAGCGCGCTCGGTTGGACGATCCCACCCTTTACGATCTTCGCCGGCAAGAACCACATTAACACTTGGTACGAAGACACCTCTGGCATGGAGGACTGGGTTGTTGCTGTCAGCGCCAACGGCTGGACGACAAATGAGCTTGGAGTGAAGTGGTTAGAGCACTTTAACGCGCATACAAAGTCGCGTACTGTGGGGGTGTACCGGCTGCTCATAATCGACGGCCACGAGAGCCACAACTCAATTGAGTTCCAGGATCTGTGCAAGGAGGAGAAGATTATTACCGTCTGTATGCCGTCGCATTCGTCGCACCTCCTGCAGCCGCTTGATGTGGGCATTTTCTCGCCGTTAAAGCGGGCGTACCGCTCTCAGATCTCAGGCTTGGCGCGCTTGATGGCCACAAAAATCGACAAACCAGCCTTCATACAGGCGTACAAGGCGGCTTATTACAAGGTGTTCACAAAGGAGAATATCTGTGCAAGCTTCCGAGGAGCTGGCTTGGTGCCGCTCGACCCGCAGGTTGTGTTATCGAAGGTTGATGTCAGGCTTCGTACGCCTACACCGCCTGCACCAGAGGCTGTCCCATGGGAATCCAAAACGCCCAGCAATATGCGCGAATTAGAGGCCCAATCAAGGCTACTTTATCAGCAGATAAGGCAGTATTGCAGCTCCTCACCTACAGAGGCGCGTGGATCGCTTCAATCGCTCGTAAAAGGCGCGTCATTCATGGTGCACTCTGCTGTGTTAGTACGCGACGAACTCTCTGCCCTTCAAAGGGCCACAGAGGCCGCAAACAAGAAGAAACAGCGTAAAAGAAAGTACGTACAGAATCGGGGCACGCTAACAATGGTAGACAGCGGTCAGCTATCTAATCCTCAGGGCGCTGGGGGGGCAGAGGGCAGCGAACAGCCCTCTAAGAAGGCTCGCGCAGAGGGCGCGCAGGGGGCTCAACGGCGCTGTGGGAACTGCGGCAAGACCGGGCACAACAGACGGACTTGTACAGAGGAGGTAACAGGTACTGAGTAATCTAGGATCGCTACTAGTTTATTGAAATTTTTGTGTTGTGTTGAATAACTTGAGTTCAAAGTGTGATGTTGGTGAGGAAGTGGACGGCTCGGTGGTTTGGACGGCTCGGTGGTGAAATACGTTAAGCTAAATCTAATGTACAAACACGTGATATTCCAACAGCGTCTCTTCGACCCTTAACAAGGCAACAAGGGGACCACTTTTATATACTAAAGACAGATGTTACGCGGAGCTCAAAGTATCGAGTTTCGATTATTATTAGAGGCTTTGCGTCGACCCTTCGCTGTTTGACTAGCAGAACGCGTCATTAAACAGGTCTACCTAAAGGTTAATCTTAGCTCAACCGCTCTACAAAGCAATGTACGCTATTATAACAAATAAACTCTACGTAGACTGACGGAGGTGTCTTCTCTATATACATCTTACGTATCATCCTTACAGCGGTGAGATTCTAAGACAAGAAAGTCGATCAAGATCCACAGTGTAAAGCATCCCGGCTATCTGTAGATACAGAAGGGTTCCAAGCCATTACGGACGTCTTTTAGCATGTTATAGTATCCCAGGCGTCCAGAACTATAATGATTGGTACGATATCGCTCTCTTCTAATCTCTCAAACATAATCTCGAGCCCTAGGTAGCTAATAAGACTGTTCCATCCGCCTCGCAAGGACACTCTAGTAAAGGTAATTTCTCGTAGCGTCTCAATGTGATTTCTAATAAGGGCTAGTAGAACTGCCTCCTCCGTGTGTCCGCCGTCGATGTATAATCTTCTAAGTCGAGTGGAAAAGGTGCTGCTCCCACTTCCGCTCCCAATTTCGGGACGGCCAGCACGCGCTAAAGCCCGAGATAGAGTTCCTCCAAGTTTATCAGTACGCGGAGAAGACTCATTAGATTCGTGGACAGGCTCCTGACTACTATATCCGAGCGACCTCCCGGGGTCCAGAGGTTGAGCTGCAGTACACGTAGCTGTCGAAATAGAATAGAAAGAAGTACCATACCAGGCCGTGTTATTACTATCGCATCGCAATAGGCTCCTATCCCATGTTGACCCAGCAAGGGTTCGTTTCTGACTATGCGCGGTTGGGCCTGGCTCGAAGCTACTGCGGCCAAGACGATGGAGAGAGTACGCGTTTATTTAAGGATTACTATAGTCCCGGTCTCTTTTTCCAGCTCGAGGACGCCCCAACTTCGAACCCCACCTTTGGAGCTAAAGCCTGATACAACGATCTCTACAAGAGACCCCTTCATGGCTATCAGCGCGACTGCGAGCAATGCAGTGTCCTGGCCTCGCTGTCTAAAGTATATCTACTCTTCGCAGAGCTCTTGAAGCCTAAGACTCTACTCTTTCTTTGCTGTTGATCTGCCACAAGCGAGAGCCTCCGACCCGATACGTAGAGTTTCGACGAAACGGCCAAATCGACCCCTTACACGGCTACATAGAGCGTGGAGTCCATCGTAAGATAACATAAACTGCTTTGTACGAAAGCGTCGACGGCCGAAATACTCTAAAGACATGTGGTCGAACTGTCTGCATGTGGCTCTGAAGCTGGCTAAATCCGAATCATTGAGAAAACACAATACGTGCCATATCAGCTCTGTTGGGAGGCCAAGCGTCATGATGAGCGATCTCCGCACAAAAGCGAGATGTGCGGCGGATATGGAGGAGATTATACACAGACAATGTAGCTTAAATAGCACGGCTCTTAGCTTGCTCCCAGGGCTCGTAGCAAACAGTTAATAATTCCAACACGGAAAATCACAAGTTGCTCAATACAAACTTAATATCTCGTCAATCAAAAGGGTGCAACAAGCAAGCACAGTCAACGCGTAAAATTATATACCACTCGCGCCTTGGTAAAAGACAACATTCAAGAGATAGTAAGGCTATAATTATTAAGCGCTCGATTGTTGCGACCCCTGCTTGCTCCACTACCTCCCCAGTAGATGTGTCTTAAGACAGTTTACTTTTGGCGGCGGAATTCGCTCGAAGTGCTGCTCTTAAAGAGCTAGAGGATTTAGCAGATCAGACAATACTAGAGTGGGGCCGAAAATCCTCCGGGAATCATCGTTTAACGTACTTCATAACGTGGTTCACCACCGAGCGGCCCGCACCACCGAGCGGCCCACCTCCCCACCAACATCACACTTTGATCTCAAGTTACTCAACACAACACAAAAATTTCAATAAACTAGCAGCAATCCGAGATTACTCGGTATCTGTTACCTCCTCTGTACAGCTTCGCCTATTGTGTCCTAGCTTGCCGCAGTTCCCACAGCGCCGTTGAGCCCCCTGCCCACCCTCTGCGCGTACCTTCTTCGAGGGCTGTTTGCTGCCCTCAACACCCTCAGCGCCCTCAGGATTGCCCAGCTGACCGCCATCCCCCATTACTAACGAGCCCT
Source organism: Macrophomina tecta (assembly GCA_024180945.1). Taxonomy (NCBI): domain Eukaryota; kingdom Fungi; phylum Ascomycota; class Dothideomycetes; order Botryosphaeriales; family Botryosphaeriaceae; genus Macrophomina; species Macrophomina tecta. The sequence continues at coordinate 324,112 of JAKSGN010000001.1, forward strand.
GATCCTGCACGTACTTCCTTTTACGCTGTTTCTTCTTGTTTGCAGCCTCTGTGGCCCTTTGAAGGGCAGAGAGTTCGTCGCGTACTAACACAGCAGAGTGCACCATGAATGACGCGCCCTTTACGAGCGATTGAAGCGATCCACGCGCCTCTGTAGGTGAGGAGCTGCAATACTGCCTTACCTGCTGATAAAGTAGCGTTGATTGGGCCTCTAATTCGCGTATATTGCTGGGCGTTTTGGATTCCCATGCGGTAGCCTCTGGTGCAGCCGGTGTAGGCGTACGAAGCCTGACATCAAGCTTCGATAACACCACCTGCGGGTCGAGCGGCACCAAGCCAGCTCCTCGGAAGCTTGCACAGATATTCTCTTTTGTGAACACCTTGTAATAAGCTGCCTTGTACGTCTGTATGAAGGCTGGTTTGTCGATTTTTGTGGCCATCAAGCGCGCCAAGCCTGAGATCTGAGAGCGGTACGCCCGCTTTAACGGCGAGAAAATGCCCACATCAAGCGGCTGCAGGAGGTGCGACGAATGCGACGGCATACAGACGGTAATAATCTTCTCCTCCTTGCACAGATCCTGGGACTCGATAGAGTTGTGGCTCTCGTGGCCGTCGATTATGAGCAGCCGGTACACCCCCACAGTGCGCGACTTTGTATGCGCGTTAAAGTGCTCTAACCACTTCACTCCAAGCTTATTTGTCGTCCAGCCGTTGGCGCTGACAGCAACAACCCAGTCCTCCATGCCAGAGGTGTCTTCGTACCAAGTGTTAATGTGGTTCTTGCCGGCGAAGATCGTGAAGGGTGGGACCGCCCACCCTTGCGCGATGATCGCGTTAACGACCGTAGTCCACTCGCGATTGCCTGGCTGGATCGCTTTTCGTTTCCCGCGTCTCTCAGAGCCTGTGGTGGCCAGCTCGGAGCCTATTACACCCATCATAAACCCAGTCTCGTCAAAGTTGTACGTATCCTCGTCTAGGATGCCGTACTTCTCCTTCACAGAGCGAACGAGGTCGAACCACCGCTCGATAACCACTGGGTCCTCATTCAAGGCTCGCTGGCAATCGTACGCTCGAGTCCAGCAGGTTTTGAGCTCATCTTTGCGTTTGATGAACCTGTCCGGCCAGTTCTTGCCCACAGTACCCGCGCCTCGCTCTGCCAGCAGCTTATTGGCCATATTACGTAGTATATCCTTCGAGGGCGGAAATCCTCTTGAATCCAGGTCCAGTATACGTTCGACTATCGCGACCTCTTCGAATCCAGTGAGCTTTTTGCAGTTAGGCTCAACTTCTGCGCGTGGGAGGCGTCCGTTGCGTCGCGCTTGTACGGTCGATCGGGGTGCGAGATGCTCGCGACAAGCAGCTCGTACGCTAGTAGACGCGTGGGTATCGATAGCATGTAGGGCAAGGTTGATATACCGAGATTTTTGAGATAATTCAGTACTGTTGTGGTGATGCATCGCGTTGAGTTGTTGTCTGACGCGTGTTTTGGTGGGGAGGTGGCCCGCTCGCTGGGGTGGCCCGCTCGGTGGTGAACCACGTTATGGGATAAGACTAAGGAACGCCATCGCCTACCAGTCCTTGTGGAGTCTGTTAATTTGTGTTGGAACTTTCGTGTATTTAAGGTTCAGTAGCGTAGCTTGGCCGTAGCACGTATAAGAGGGCCCCCGCCCGCCTGCCACGGCTCATCACCAAGAATCTCATTCTCAACCTCAAACTCCAACAATTTGTCCGCGAAGCGTTTCTTTTTCGAGTGCGAGCTGAACGACGTCGTTCGTAGGGTTATTCCTGGTCGTGACCGTCGTGGCGCGTGGATCGCGCAAGGGTTTAGGATGTGTGGTGCAAGAGGCTTATCGCTTGCTGGAGGTCCGTTGGTTCCGTTCTCTTTCGGTTGTTTGCTAATGCTTCGCAGCTCGGAGGCTTCGTCGCGAGCAGGAAAAATTGAAGGTGAAGGAAGCCGAGGCCCATGAGAAGTTCCTTGCTTGCTTGGCTGAACTGGATCGTCTTGAAGAGGAGAGGGCTCGTTTGCACGCGGAGCAGGAGAGAGCTCGCTTGGATCATGAGGAGATCATTCGTCGTCAGGCAAAAGAGCTGGGAACTGTGGCTGCTCATTTGGAGCGGTTGCGCAAAAATCAGCGTTTGTTGGGGGAACGTGGTTACCGAGCTCTTCTTGCTGAGTCCAATAACGTCAATGCGTTGGACGAGCATGATCATCGTGAGGCGGAGGACCTGTTGGCTGCACTGGCCGCCGACGAGGTGAATGCCTCTGACCCTGAAAAATCCGAGCGTCTGCCGGCGTCAAAACGGCCACGTCACGAGGCGGCGGGGCCTGGTGTGCCGCGGGTGGCTGAGTCTGCTGATTCTGCCAGCGAGCCTGTGGCTAGTGCGCGGTCATTGCATTCTCCCGAGCTAGTGGATTCAGCTCACCTGTCTCTTGACCCTGTAGGTCTTGAGGGTTTCCCGTCGTTCTCTTTCGGGGATGGTCTCGTTTCCGTGGGAGGTCAGGATTTTGACAGTGAAATTTTGTGATAAGATTTGGGTGTATGTCGTCTTTGTGTAATGAGCGGGCCTCTGTCTCTGAGGATCCAAACACAAAAGAAGGGGAAAACCTGTCTGTAGTCTTCCTTAAGTAACTCCAAGAAGAGGGTGAGTCGAACATGAGATGAGACTGAGCACTGCGCGCGAAGGCCGTGTTACGAATAAAAGTCCAAATTCTTTCCTTCAAGTTGACCACGTATGTCAAAAGCTATCGAAGGAGTGTGGAATATATATAAGTAGGAGAGTGTAGAAAATCCATGTACTCACTGGGTGTACCTCGTTCAGTTATGGTTCTGTCAGTGAGAATGGTGGTGTTACTAAGCGTGAGGCTCATTGTGGCGCCTTTGCTCATGACATGATGATTCATACGCCTCGTCGGCCTCACAGGAACATAGGGACAAGGCACGCTATTCTATGTTAAGTTACAATGAGATCTCGTTCATTCAAGGCCTAGCACATTGTATGCAATGAAGCCATTCCTCCTTCCTGTTCAACAATTAATGTCGAAATTTGAGGTCAAAACGAGTGGATTCTATCCTCCCTGCTCTCTGAGAGCCGTTGAGTGAAGTTCTTTATATACAGTGGATTGAATGATAACCGAGGAAGAAGAATAGATCCGAGGAAGAGCAGAATAACGAGGCGTAGGGGGGAACCGAGGAAAGAATCAATGTATTGCCTGAAGGAATAATGGATGGAAAATGATGGGCGTAGTGGTCGAGTCGTGGTGAGCTTTCAAGTTGGATGAGACGGGAACTGGTATGATGGCGTTGGATTCGGTGGTGATACCATCAATTGAGAATAAGTGGCATGAGGACTAAGAGGGCCACTCAGGGAGAGGCCTCTTATCCGTCCTCTTCCGTAATTAAGCTAACTTTAATGTACAGACACGTGGTGTTCTAACAGATGGTTTGGTGGTGCGGAGAGGGCGGACACAGGCGAGGTCATGAGATGTGTGCACTTTGTTGTTTGTTTGTTTTTTTAGTTTAACGTCCTTCTAGAGTCAGAGACTATTAAAGACGGGCTTTAAGGGCCGTTTCTAGTAACATGTTTTCGGGAGGCTCCTCATAAAAGAAGCATGCTAGGAGAGCACAAGTAATAGTAGGCTTAAAAGCCAAAAGAGAGGCAGGCCTCTAAAAGAAAGTACTTTTAAACTAAGTAAAAACCTCCACAAAAAGGAAGGAAAACCTTAGTAAAAGAGAAAAGGAGAGAGAGGTTCCATATATTTATACACCCTAGTAAGGTGTTAAGAAAGTCATAAAGAAAGTAAGAATATAGAGAAGTAATAGAGGAAAGTAGAAAAAAAAAAGAGACCTAGTAAGTTCTACCTCTTTTCTAGTCTTTTCTAAGTATTACTAACTCTTTAGGCCTTCGTCGTCCTAGAGGGGGTTCCGGTAGTCCGGTCTATATATTTATACACCTTAGATAGGTGTTTCCGGAAGGCCTTAGAGAGAGAGGAATCTTAAATAGACTATAGAGAGATAGTCCTAAATAGGGATCTCCTTCCCTTTCCTCTTATAAATTCCTAGCATCCTAGCTCTTTTAGACTTCCTTAAGGTCAAGGGGGTGTGGTCGAGGGGGGGTGTGGTAGTTATTGGTTTCTTGGTTGCCGAGAGAAGTACGAGTACGGATTTAGTCACAGGACTTTAATCCTGAGTCGGGAGGGTTGGAGTCGGAGGAGTGGTTTCGGTTATGTGCACGGACGTGCAAATTTTCGCCCACACCAAAGAAGAAAAGGGGAAGTGATGCCTTTGCGGTTACTGAAGAATAACACGGCAACGAGTAGGCTTACTACGCTGCAAATTCATACAGTTCTGCGCCTAGGCATCCTTTATCCCTCTCTATTATTTGGTGGGGTTTCGCGTAGAATTCGTAGAGTTATTCTTGTTATAGGGTCGGTGAGAGAGATTCTTACCGGTGCCATTTTCTTCCTCTTACTGCGCGCCAACGCAGGCCTCCCTGAAGCCAGCTGTCGAGCTATAGGCTAAAGGGATCAGCAGGAATCGAATGGCACCGGTCTTGAGGTGCATTTCGAAGTGGTGGTCGAGATCGGGTTTTCGAGAGGTGTGTTTGTTGTCTTGCCAGGCTTAGTTCCGGACGAGGGCCTTTCGATAGCGTTATTCCGAGGCCCTGATAAGATTCTGGCGCATTCCTCTTCCACCAGGTTTCGAAGAGCTCGTGTTCTTTTGCCTTCGCGATTCTGCCGATTTTAGCAAGAGTCGCTGTGAGGTTTGTTGGCGGGGGTTGTGCCGCTCCTTGCTTGGCTAGCCGGTCTGCTTCTTCATTGCCTCTGATCCCTTTATGGCCAGGAATCCAGTGGACCTGGACTGACCCGGGCTGAATGTGCGGTAGGCGTTGTCTACATGGCCATTGCTTGGCCAGTAGACGGATTTTAAGGACGGTGTTCTGGCTCGAGTCTGTTGGCTGCCCCTGAAGCACCTTGGCCGCGACGGCGTTATCGGTGTAGACATGGACATTCGTTGCAGTGCCGGTCTCGGCTCGAGTACGAAGATTTCCTAGCGCTTGCTCGATCGCCATGACTTCCGCGTCGTATACTTCTGCTGTGTTGCCCAGGCTGCCGCAACCTCTGAGGATCGTGTTATGACCTTGATAGCCAATGAAACCGTAGCCGCTTAGACCCGATTCGTTCTGGGAGCCGTCCGTAAAGAGAAGGATGTCCCCACCCCGGAGGTCACGTCTGAGCTTGTCCAGATCTTCTGTGGCCTCGGTTGGCCCGTAGGAGGGATTGAGGAGGGCGGGTCGGCTGCAGTCCGGGAGGAGTGTTGCTAGTTTGTTCAGGCGTGTACGGCCGGGGCCCCATGCCCTTGTAACTAGAGGGTGGTCCTTGTCCAAGGCCTTGAGCCGTCTGGCTTTTCGGAGGCGAGCTGTTTCTAAGAGGATACTTGCAGGTGGGATTCCTGCCTCCCTATTGAGGGCTGGCGTGGGCGTAGTCTTATAGACTGGAAGCATAGCCCTGAGAGCCGAGTTTGCTGCTTTGTTTATTCGGCTAGTTAGCTGCTTGTATCTGAAGGGGGCTGCTGTGCCTGTCGGGGTCTCTGTAAGCCCAGGCCACCAGACCTCTGCACCGAAGAGTAGTGTTGGGAGGATACATCCCTTAACTGCGTGTCTGAGGGCTGAAGCCGGGGCGCCCCTCTGTGTGTTGCCGAGTCGGCGGAGGTGGCACGTAATCAAGTTTGCTTTGTTTAGCCATTTATCTGTATGCTCCTTGAATGTAAGCCGTTCGTCTAGCCAGACTCCGAGCCACCTCGTGGCTTTGTTTGGTTTTACTCTGAAGCGTCCAAGATTGATTTGTGGAGCTGCTCCTGGTGTCTTTCTTCTCGTGAAGTGCTGGAGCTCGCACTTCTCAGGATCGAAGGATATTCCGTTTTCCCTTCCCCACTCCAGTGAGGCGGCTAGTTCCCTAGCGAGCTTGGCAGTAGACTCCTCAGGGTCGGAGCCACTGCGTAAGATTGCAACGTCGTCTGCATAGCCGAAGCGGGTGCGGAGACTGCCCAACTTGAAGAGCGGCTCGATGTAGAGCATAAAAAGAATGGGGGAGGCCGGTGAGCCTTGTGGTAGGCCGCAGGCGAGAGGCCTCATCTCGGTCGTGGTGCCTTCTAGACGGACTCGCGCTTGGCGCCTGTCCATAAAGGAGCGGGTCCATTTGATGACTTCTTCTGGCCAGCCTTGCTCCCGCATTCTTACTTGCAGGCGTCCTGGTAGCACTGCGTCAAAGGCCCCTTTAACGTCAAGGGTGAGTAGTGAAGCAACTTTGCCGCTGTCCCAGGTTTGCTCTACATCATGGACGAGGCAGCTAACAAGGTCTGTTGCTGCCCTTTTTGGAAGGGCTCCGAATTGCTGGGGATTGAGTACTTTTTGTATGACGGCTGCATAGCTGAGTCTCTTTGCTACGAGTCTTTCAAGGCCCTTTCCAAGGCAAGAAAGAAGGGAGATAGGACGCCATGAGCGTGGGCTCGTTAAGTCTCGTTTTCCAGGTTTAGGGAGCATGACTACTTCGGCTTGTTTGAAGGGGGAAGGGTGGTGTCCAGTTCGAAGGCATAGATCAAACAGCTGCGTGACGTAATCTCCAATAGTGTTCCAGAGGGTCTTGAGTAGGGTGACCGTTATGCCGTCTGTGCCAGGGGAAGTGCTGGGGTTGTTGACAACCATGTGCTCTACCTCTTCTTTAGTCGTGCCCCAGGGGAGTCGGATTGCCCTTCTTGGAGCTAGAGCCACTTGTTTAGGGTCTATATCGTCGGCCGCGGAGCGTCTTTCTAGCGTAGCTTTCCGTAGTACTTCGGCCTTTTCTTCCGGGTCAACAATTTCGCCTTCCTGTCCAGCTAAGGGCGGGCTCTTGAATGGGCTTGTTCGTTTCCGCCACCTCGTGATTTTGAAGATAGCCCTCGCGTCCTTTGCATTGCAGATTTGTTCCTGCCAGTAGGTGCGCTTTGCAGAGCGTACCGCTTTCCGTAAAGCGTGTTTTTCCTCGGTGGCTGGGCCTAGCCTCCGGGCTCTGCGGTGTGCTTTGGCGGCTGCCTCGCAGTCTTGGGTCCACCAAGGCACTCCTTTATCCTTGGTAAGTGTTCTGCGCGCGTTACGGACTAGGTTCTGCTGGATAATAGAAACTAGAGTTGTCGTGGCTTGGTCGAGCGTGAGTGGGTTGATCCATTCCGTTGGAGGGAGGGATTCAGCTACTCCTGCTACTAGTCTTGGAACGGCCTCATCATTAAGGCGGAGTTGCCGCGTTCTCATGCTTGGTTCCTTAAGATCCGCCCAGGGGAGAGTGGTGACTAGAGTCTCGTGGTCTGAGGTGGTGTGCAGATGCTCTTCCACCCACGTGATGACTCCCGGAGTATTTGAAAAAGCCAGGTCTAGCGTGTGTCCCTCTGAGTGAGTGCTGACTCCTTGAGGAGAGGTGAGAGTGAGGTTGTGGGTTTGGAGCCACTCTACCAGTTGTTCAGCGCCTAGGGATGGGCGGGCTCCTGGTTCCCATAGCTGATGTCGGGTGTTAAAGTCTCCTGCAACTAGGCAGCGTGTAGGTGGTGTACTGTTCAGAAGGATGTCGAGCGTGCCTCCATCGAGTGGGTCTCGTGGAGGCCTGTAGACGTTAATAAGCGTCAACTTCTGTCCATGCCCTTTAAGCGTCACCCAGGTGATGTCAGAAGTATTTCTAGGCCGAAGCTGGATTGCTGTTAACCCTCGGCCTTTTCGGATATAGGTAAGCGTCCTTGGTCTTGTATCCCATTCCGCGTTAGGGCAAAAGACGTCGTAGCACGGGTGTGTCTTAGTCCGTTTTACGTCTTCGCTAATGAGTGTCCAGGGTTCCTGTATTAGGATAGCGTCTGCATTGTCCTTGTAGGCTAGGCTGAGGGCAATGTCGTGGTTGGATTGCCCTCTTCCTACGTTAGCCTGGAAGACACGGAGCTGACTAGTTATATCCTAACGGGAGAGGGTTTTCTTGGCTTGCTGCACATGTCTGTGAATGGAAGGGTGCAGAGGGGTCTAGGTTATTAGTCCTGGCGGCGTTTCTAGCATTTATGCCTGCTCTCCTAATGGTCCTAAGAGCAGCCTTCGAGAGCCTTGAGATGGCTCCGTTCTTGATGGTTGGTCTGGCTGGGCATAGCTTATCTGTTGCTTCGTGTGCTCCCTCGCAGTTGCAGCATCTAGGCTGTTCTTCACAGTTAGTGTGTTCTCTAGAGCCGCAGCGGGCACATCTCGGGCTTCCTCTACAACTGCGTGTGTCATGGAATCCATGGCACTGGCCGCATTGAAGGATGCTGGCTTTACGGCGAATTTGCCTAGAGCGGGCACTAACGCCAAAGAGCTTGAATGGGGCTACTGGTTTTGTAAAGGAGATGATTAGAGTTCCCTCTGCTTCTCCCTCGCTGGTGCGCCTGGACCAGGCGGCTCTGACTGGGGTAAGGCCTGCCTGTGCCTCTGCCTCTTCAGCGACTAGCTGTGGGGTTACCAGGTACTTTTCCCCGTCTAGGCTGTAAATAAATTTCGGGGTCCCGTCTACTACATATGTGTGCCAGGTTTCGGCGAACTCCGCCTTACCGCCGATTAGAGCGGCTATCTCCGCTGCCTTCCCCTGAATGGGTGACGTGGCCTGTTCCCCGTTTGGGACGATCGCGATGCCTGAGTTAACATGCTGGACATCGCGGATGATGTCCTTGCCGAGGTTGAGTTTCGACATGATGGCTGCCTTGATCGCGAAGGGTTGGTGCTTTCTAGCTGGGTGGTCAGGAGTGAGGCGGATAAAGAGTCTGTTGTCCTCTTTAGCCTGGGCCTCCGGGGGCCGTTTGGTGGTCCTCGGCTTGTGGGAGGGTGTTGGCTCCTTGGGTCCTGACTTGGCTGCTTGGGCGTAGGTCTGCTGGGCTCTGGAGCCCTCTCCCGCGGCTTGGGGGTTTCCGATCAGATGCCTTTTGATGGTGTCAAGTAGGTCCGTTGTTAGAGAGCGGGCAATTTCGGCCTGGATCCCAGTGGGGAAGCTTGCTAGCTGTTGGTCTAGAGTCTTTGCGAAGGCCTTGAGGACTTCTTCGCGTGCCTTGGCTTTGTTCTTTTCAATTTGGAGGGCTCCTCTGAGTGAGGTTGACAGAGGTCCAGTGTTCGCGTCCGGGTCCCATTGAAGGGGGATTGGATCCAGCCTGAGCTGCTTGGTTCTGTTTACTGGCTCTCTAGTGGCTCCATCTGTTTCTGGAATTGGGATTGCCTCGGGGGTAGAGGCGCGCTCGCGGTATCGTCGGGGGACGGGAAGTGCTCGGGGTCATGGCCTCCGTCCACGACGGGTCTGATGGGTCGGGAGCCATCTAAATGCCCTAAGAGGGTGTTTTTGGGGAGGAATCTGGAGATTGGACGTGTAATGATCACCGAAGGTCGTATGGAGAAGAAGAGAGAGAAGATCAACTTAAATACATAAGGGAAGGAACGTCACGTGACCGCCGAGGATTCTTCTGAGGCTTCTCCATCACTGGGCTTCCAGACCATAACACGGACCTCTTTTAGAAAGAGTATCGGCGTAATATTTTTCTTAGAAAGTTTTTATAGAATATTCTTTTCTTTCTTTATTTTCTATACTATAGAGGCTGCGTTATAATAGTTATATAATAGGGGAAGAAACAACATGCACACTCTTGGCGTGCAATGTAACACTTTGCACACTTGCGTAGCGAAATACACACTGTTTTTTTCACCCCTGGTCTTAAACAGTAACCATCTTAACTATTCCTTGTAATATTCTAATATTCTATCTAAATCTATATAACCTAAATATCCCGAACCTAAAAGAGACTCTAGGAAATTTTAGAGGGGTAATTAACCGGGGATAAATCCCCTATAACGTGGTTGATAACCGAGCTGCGCATACAACCGAGCTGCGCACCCCACCACCAAAATCCATCCTACCTACCTTCAAACGCGATGCATCCACAACACCACACACTGACATCTTCTAACGAAGCGAGAATTAAGCTAGCTATACAATCTCGTAAACGAAACGCGTCTTTAAGCGAGCGACGCGCTGCGGCCCTCTACGCCGTTCCCCCAAGTACGCTCCGCAGCCGACGCGGTGGAGCGACCCCCCGACGCGATTGCGAGGCCAACGGGCGAAAGCTCAGCAAGGAAGAGGAGCTAGTGATAGTTGAGCGTATATTGGACCAGGATTTAAGAGGGTTTCCGCCTACGAAGCTTGCTGTGCGAGCAATGGCCGATAGGTTGCTAGCAGAGCGGGGTGGCAAGCCAACAGGCAAGCGCTGGGTGGATAACCTCATTAAGCGATCGCCTGCGCTCAGGGTTCGGATGACACGTTCCTATGATCGCCAGCGAGCCTTGAACGAAGATCCAGAGGTGATTGGCAGGTGGTTCGAGCTGGTGCGCAATATAAAGGCGAAGTATGGCATCCTTGATGAAGACAGCTACAACTTTGACGAGACTGGCTTTATGATGGGTGTAATCTCGACGCGGTACGTGGTTACAGGCTCAGAAGAACGCTGCGGCAAAGCGAAATTAGTGCAGCCAGGCGATCGCGAGTGGACCACCGCGATTGAGTGTATCTGTGCCGACGGCTCTGTGATTCCCCCCTTCATCATCTTCGCAGGCAAGAAGCACATCTCCACCTGGTACCAGGACGGCCTCGTGCCCGAGGATTGGCCTATTGGAGTCACCGAGAACGGCTGGACGACCAACGAGCTCAGGTCAGTGGTTAAAGCATTTTTAACGCGCATACAAAGTCGTACCGTGGGCACGCACCGGCTGCTCATAATCGACGATCACGAGAGCCACAACTCCAGGATTTCCAGGATCTCTGTAGGGAGAACAGGATTATCGCTCTGTGCCCCCACTACGCGTCACCTATTGCAGCCACTTGATGTGGGTTGCTATTCGCCGTTAGCGAAGCGCGTACGGTGATGAGATCTCGGCAACGGCGCGCAGGCACGTCACCCATATCTCTAAGACCGAGTTCCTCCCAGCCTTCAGTCAGGGCAGCTCACGCCCAGGTTTTTAAGAAGGAGAACATCCTTGCAAGCTTTTAGAGGCGCTGGGCTGAATCACTGAACCCAGACGCGGTGCTATCAAGCTTGATGAAGCTTCGTACGCCAACGCCACCTGCCCTAGAGACCACCCCTTGGGAGCCCAAAACACCGCGCACTCTTCACGAAGTAGACTTCCAATCAGCCTTTGTCCTTAATAAGATTCCGCCTCCTGCAGGTTCTTCGCCAAGTTTCTTGAAAGAAGCTGTGGTTCAGCTAACAAAAGGCACTATAGCGATGGCACACGAACTGGTGTTGTTGCGCGCCGAAATCACAGACTTGCGGGAGGCCAATAAGACTCTAACCAAGCGGAAATCAGGCAAGAGGAAGTATATCCAGACTAGAGGGTCGTTGACGGCAGAGGAGGCAGCTGAATTGATGGCTCCTAGCAACGTAGGTGGGCGGGATGAGGGTGGGGAGTCTTCGAAGAGGGCGCGCACGGGTGGGGATGCGACACAACAAAGGCGCTGCGGGCGCTGCGGTATGCTAGGACACAATTTGCGTACCTGCAAGCTAGATACTAATGAATTTAAAAATTCTAAATAAACTTGTTGCATTGCAATAGCTTGTTGTAGTGTTGAGATATTAGCCTGCAAAGTCGCGCGGCATTGGTAGGGTGCGCAGCTCGGTTGTATGCGCAGCTCGGTTATCAACCACGTTATTCGAGGAATTATATAAATAGCTTATAATTTAAGCTTAAAACACCTAGAATTAGGTATATAATTAATTTTATATAGATGTGAATTACTTTATTATAATTCGTAACTTTTAACAGCTTTATAACGCTAAGAATTAGTTAAATACTTAAGCATATATAGCTGCGAATAGCCTTAAGAGTTTGGTGTTGCGACCTCTATAAGCCTATTTGGCACTAAAACTCTCTACTAAACGAACCGGCATCTACTCTACGAGCACATAAGGAGACCTTGAAACACGGAATATCCAATAGGTAGGGAATTTATGATTGTAATTGACTACAAAGGTCTTATCTACTTATAACGAACATGACTTATACATAAAAGGATTGGCCAACGGTTGTCCAGACGAGTGTGGTGGTTTGACCGTTAGGGTGGCGCGAGATACTTAGTGCGGTCATCGCCTGAAGTTGCTGCGCCGCTCCCTCCTCTCCTCCGCGTCGTAACCACTATCCCTTAATCTCAAACTTATCCAGGGTGTTCTTCGCCATGTATTCCTGCGCAATTCTCCAATACTCGATTGGGCCACCACCCCATGAAGCTTTTGAAGCTGCCTGTACGGCTTTCTTTGGATCTAATCCGAATATTTCGCCTTCCGCGTTAAAGTAACTTGGTGTGCATGTTTGCGACACAGAAAACCATAAAGCCCTCCTCCGCACCTCACGGCTATATTCCTCCTCTGCTTCTTTCGTTGCTTCAATAGTCAACCGCTGCGTATCTTCCGCACGTTCGGAGGCCGTTGCCACGATATGTGCCACTAATTTCGCAAGCATATCAAAAGTGGAGGTAAGATTTGGAGACATCGGCGCTCCTCCACCTGTGCTGCAGAAAAACATATTCGGGAATCCATTCGTGGTGATTCCGAAAACATTCCCCCAATCTCCAGAATCAAACTTCTCAGACAGCAATGCACCACCGCGGCCGATGGTTGGGCAAGGGGCGGGCCCTCGAGGGACCGAGAATCCAGTGGCGAAGACTAACACATCTAAGTCATACTCAATCCCGTTCACCACGACTCCATTTTCCGAGTAGCGCTCTACACCTCTGCCGTCCGTGTCTACGAGTGTAACGTTCGGTTTGTTGAATGCCTGGAGGTAATGATCATGGAAGGTCGGGCGCTTGCACCAGCCGGGGTACCATGGCTTCAACTTCTTTGCCACAGCCGGGTCCTTGACGATACGATCGATATGGGCGCGGATCCGCTCTGCTCGGGGGACGTCCAGCTTGAACATTGCGGCGATATGTTCCTCGACCAGATCAGGGGTTAATTCCGCCGCCTTCGCATTACCTGCCACGCCCGCAAAAGCCTGCGTCTCGGTCCAGCCATCGTTCACCAGATCCACGTCCACCGGGTCCGCTGTAATAAAATGGTTGAAGTTCTCCTGCCTCTCAAATTGCCAGCCGGGCTTATAGGCAACCCGGGTTCTCCATTCGTTGAAATCAGTGGGCCGTTGGTTGCGAGGGCCACAATAGGATGGCGTTCGCTGGAAGACGTACAGCTGGTCGGCCCACTTGGCCAGTTCCGGGACGATCTGTACGGCAGTGGCTCCAGTTCCGATTATGCCAACCCTTTTCCCTTTCAGGTTGATCAGTTCGGGGTTCTCTTGCGTTCCGCCAGTTACATTATAGTTCCAGCGAGCAGAATGGAAAAGCTGTTTCGAACCGCGAAAGTCGGCCAAACCCGGGAGTTTTGGTATATGAGGCGTAGGAAGTATACCCGCTGCATTAATAAGGAATTGGGCGTGGACAGTTAGAGCAAGCGGCTCCCGTCCGTGCCCACGATTTTTTGCCAACACCACACTCCATCGTCCTGTGTCCTCATCCCAGCGTTGATGATTGACCTGCGTGGAGAAGAGGGCCCGGTTACTAAGACCCCACTTTCTAGTAATATGCTCGGCATTGGCACGGATCTCGTATCCGTACGAATATCTGTTCTTCGGCACGAATCCGCTCTCCTCGAGTAAAGGAAGATAGACGTATCCTTCCACGTCACACATAAGCCCTGGGTAGCGGTTCCAGTACCACGTGCCTCCGAAGCCACCGGCGACGTCGACGATACAGATATCCTCGGGCTTAAAGCCCGCTTGAATTAGGCGAACCGCGAAGAGGATTCCACTATGGCCCGCGCCAACGACTAAAAATTTGACGTCGCCCCCGTCCTGGATAGGCACCTGCTGGGACTCCGGGGCGTCGTAGTCGACGAAGGGATCCTCCGCTAAATCGGTGCCGATTAGATCAGCATACTGCTTTAGGCCATCCTGGCGAAGACGTTTGCTGCGCTCCTCAGCGTACTTCTGCTGCAGATCCGAGAGACTGGGTCCTAACATGATTGGTAATGGCGTGTGCGGATGAAGTTGAGAAACAAGAGTTATATGCTTACTTTTGCTACGAATCTTCTTCTGCTGCGAGCAAGTAATATATATACGTAGGAAGTCTTACTATCACACTGTCTTAGTTCTCTTAGTACAGTGCATTGTCTGACGGTTTTACTACCATCAATAATGAACCCTCTTCGATTCCGGCTCTTAACGGACGCACCCGGACAAATCCGGGTATAACCAAGTATTGTCTGGTCTGTGAGACTTACGCACGGACGAGATCCACTTACGAGTCTCCTATTGCGGACAAGGCCCAGTATTTTAGGCATACAAACTCGTAGGCCCGTGCTCGTTAGGCCGAAGACCCGTCTTAGAAGGGAGAAACCCTGTTCCCAACCGTAGGCGGCAATCCTTAATTTACCGGCGAAGTCAACAATTTAACCGTCATTACCCCTTATACGCCTGTGGGGCGCTGATTTGCCGGCAAAATCACCTTAATCAGGAGGCCTTTTTTACAATAATAGAGAATTAAGTTATATTATTCCATACTATTAAGTATTACGGCGTAGCCTCTATAGTAGAGATAAGAAAAATTAGAAAGAAAAAAAAAATTAGAAAGAATTAAATAGAAAAAGTTATTATATACGGGATAATACAGCATGCACACTCTTGGCGTGCAATGTAACACTTTGCACACTTGCGTAGCGAAATACACACCTATTTTACCAAGATATTACTTTCCCTTAAAAATCTTAACCATGGTAATAAATCATAATAAAATACCTTCCGGAATATTAAATTTATACCTTGCTCTATGGTTAGAAGGGTTAGTGGTTACTAGTTAGATAGGTTAGGGTTAGTATTTTAGGTAGGAGTAACGTGGTTGATAACCGAGCTGCGCATACAACCGAGCTGCGCACCCTACCAATGCCGCGCGACTTTGCAGGCTAATATCTCAACACTACAACAAGCTATTGCAATGCAACAAGTTTATTTAGAATTTTTAAATTCATTAGTATCTAGCTTGCAGGTACGCAAATTGTGTCCTAGCATACCGCAGCGCCCGCAGCGCCTTTGTTGTGTCGCATCCCCACCCGTGCGCGCCCTCTTCGAAGACTCCCCACCCTCATCCCGCCCACCTACGTTGCTAGGAGCCATCAATTCAGCTGCCTCCTCTGCCGTCAACGACCCTCTAGTCTGGATATACTTCCTCTTGCCTGATTTCCGCTTGGTTAGAGTCTTATTGGCCTCCCGCAAGTCTGTGATTTCGGCGCGCAACAACACCAGTTCGTGTGCCATCGCTATAGTGCCTTTTGTTAGCTGAACCACAGCTTCTTTCAAGGAACTTGGCGAAGAACCTGCAGGAGGCGGAATCTTATTAAGGACAAAGGCTGATTGGAAGTCTACTTCGTGAAGAGTGCGCGGTGTTTTGGGCTCCCAAGGGGTGGTCTCTAGGGCAGGTGGCGTTGGCGTACGAAGCTTCACATCAAGCTTGGATAGCACCGCGTCTGGGTCTAGTGGGACTAGCCCAGCGCCTCTAAAGCTTGCAAGGATGTTCTCCTTCTTAAAAACCCGGTCGTGAGCTGCCCTGAAGGCTGGGAGGAACTCGGTCTTAGAGATATGGGTGACGTGCCTGCGCGCCAAGGCCGAGATCTCATCACCGTACGCGCGCTTCAACGGCGAATAGCAACCCACATCAAGTGGCTGCAATAGGTGCGACGCGTGTGGGGGCATACAGAGAGCGATAATCCTGTTCTCCCTACAGAGATCCTGGAAATCCTGCGAGTTGTGGCTCTCGTGACCGTCGATTATGAGCAGCCGGTGCGTGCCCACGGTACGCGACTTTGTATGCGCGTTAAAATGCTTTAACCACTCGACTCCGAGCTCGTTGGTCGTCCAGCCGTTCTCGGTGACTCCAATAGGCCAATCCTCGGGCACGAGGCCGTCCTGGTACCAGGTGGAGATGTGCTTCTTGCCTGCGAAGATGATGAAGGGGGGAATCACAGAGCCGTCGGCACAGATACACTCAATCGCGGTGGTCCACTCGCGATCGCCTGGCTGCACTAATTTCGCTTTGCCGCAGCGTTCTTCTGAGCCTGTAACCACGTACCGCGTCGAGATTACACCCATCATAAAGCCAGTCTCGTCAAAGTTGTAGCTGTCTTCATCAAGGATGCCATACTTCGCCTTTATATTGCGCACCAGCTCGAACCACCTGCCAATCACCTCTGGATCTTCGTTCAAGGCTCGCTGGCGATCATAGGAACGTGTCATCCGAACCCTGAGCGCAGGCGATCGCTTAATGAGGTTATCCACCCAGCGCTTGCCTGTTGGCTTGCCACCCCGCTCTGCTAGCAACCTATCGGCCATTGCTCGCACAGCAAGCTTCGTAGGCGGAAACCCTCTTAAATCCTGGTCCAATATACGCTCAACTATCACTAGCTCCTCTTCCTTGCTGAGCTTTCGCCCGTTGGCCTCGCAATCGCGTCGGGGGGTCGCTCCACCGCGTCGGCTGCGGAGCGCACTTGGGGGAACGGCGTAGAGGGCCGCAGCGCGTCGCTCGCTTAAAGACGCGTTTCGTTTACGAGATTGTATAGCTAGCTTAATTCTCGCTTCGTTAGAAGATGTCAGTGTGTGGTGTTGTGGATGCATCGCGTTTGAAGGTAGGTAGGATGGATTTTGGTGGTGGGGTGCGCAGCTCGGTTGTATGCGCAGCTCGGTTATCAACCACGTTAACGTGGTTTATCAGTGAGCGACGCATATCAGTAAGCGACGCACTTTTCCTTGGCGCTACCACCCTTCATCTTCCACACGCGTTTTTTCCACAACAAAGCATGCAAGTCCAAACAACCGAAGCACGAATTATCTTAGCCATCGAAGCTATCCGAACATCCCGAAAACTCAGCCGCCGAGCCGCCGCAAAGGTCTATAACGTGCCCGAAGCAGCGCTCCGCCATAGAATGAACGGCAGAACCGCAAAAACCGATTCCCGGCCCGCTATTCAGAATTTGACCGAGATCGAGGAAGATGTGATCGTTCAATATATCTTAGACCTAGATTCGCGAGGATTTCCACCCTCGATCGAAGACCTGCGTGCAATGGCTGATCACATCCTCGCGTCGCGGGGCGCGCGACGCGTCGGAAAACTCTGGCCAAACCGCTTCATTAAGCGACGAGAAGAGCTGCGCACGCGTTTTTCTCGCGCCTACGACTTCCAGCGAGCCCTTTGCGAAGATCCCCAGCCTATAAGCGAATGGTTCAGCCTGTTCTCGAACATGCGGGCCAAATACGGCATCCAGGACTGCGATTTATACAACTTCGACGAGACCGGCTTTATGATGGGCATGATCTGCTCTTCTATGGTTGTTACCCGTGCCGATCGACGCGGAAAAAGCAAGACAATTCAGCCTGGCAATCGAGAATGGGCGACCGCCATTACCTGTGTCAGTGGTGACGGCTTTGACGTGCCCCCGTTTTTGCTAGTTCAAGGCCAGTACCACCAAGGTCGAGTTCTTTTTGGCATTTCGCACAGCATATAATGCTACAATGACCAAAGGAAACATTGCCGGTGGTTTTCAGGGTGCCGGATTTATTCCATTCGACCCGGAAGCAGTCACTTCTAAGCTAGATGTCAAGTTACGGACGCCAACACCCATAGGCGCCCTAAACACCAACGCCGACCTTTGGGTCTCCCAGACGCCACACAACCCGACCGAGGCTATTTCGCAGTCCGAGCTAGTTAAATCTCGGATTAGTGGTCACCAAGGAAGCTCCCCGACGCCTATTTTTTCCGCTGTCAAGCATATGGCGAAGGGTTTGGAGGGAATGGCCCATACGGTAACCCTTTTGACCGAGGAGAACCGCGCGCTTCGAAAGGCAAATGAGGCACTTAGCAAGCGCCGGAGGGCTAAAAAAACACGTGTTCGTAATGGAGGCGCACTAACCACGGAAGATGCGCGAGATATTCTAGCTCAGAAGAATGCTAAGGAGCAGGTAGCACGCGATAAGCGCGAAAATCGGGATGGCGGCGGAGAGAGGCCGGCGAGTATACGGCGATGCGGCACCTGCGGCGAGGTCGGGCATAATGCACGAACATGCCAGGTCGAAGAAGTAATGTCCGATGTCCATAGTTCCGACTAATTTTAATTAATTTAAGCGATGTTGGCTGCGCAATTCGGGTGAAGAGTGGTGGCGCCAAGGAAAAGTGCGTCGCTTAACGTAGTTAAGCTGCGCACCCTAGAAGCTGCGCACCCCTAGTAGCTGCGCACCCCACCAAAATCAACATAGTTTCTTCAACTCACGATATCTCAACAACCTATCACCAAAATGGCTAATCGTGAAGCTGCAATTGAAAGCGCAATCACCGATCTTCGTTCAAACGTTTACCCATCTATCCGAGCTGCTGGGAAGGCGTACAGAATCCCTGAAAGCACCCTTCGCTCACGCGTCAATGGAACCGCGTCACGACGCGATAAAAGCCACGAACACCAACAAAGACTCATATAGTTGTAGGAGGAGTTTCTTGCTGACTAGATACTTGAAGAAGATGCACGCGGATACCCTTCTTCGCACGCGCGTGCACGAGAAATGGCCTCACGAATCCTACACTTAAATGGTAATAACTAACCTCTCGGACGAAAATGGATATCCAGCTTTATAACGCGTAACGTATCCCACAAGCGAGCGGTGCACACAAGCGAGCGGTGCACACAAGCGAGCGGTGCACACAAGCGAGCGGTGCACCTCATTAACAAAACGCGTCTCCTCAGCTTTTACCACTATGCAACAACCACAACATGTTCAATCTTCTTTATATGAAGCTCACCTACTCCTAGCATCACAAGCCATCGATCAAACCCACATTCAAAGCACTCGGGGTGCTGCGAGGGCGTATCGCGTCGCCGCAATAACGCTTACGCGACGACGCGACGGGATCCTCTCGCGACGTGATTGCACGCCTAATTCTCGAAAACTCACGCCTACCGAGGAATCTGTGATTGTTCAACGCATTCTTGACCTAGATTCGCGAGGATTTCCGCCGCGATTGAGTGCTGTTAAAGATATGGCAAATAAGCTACTCGCCGACCGCGCCGAAGGTACCGTTGGTAAGAACTGGCCCTCCAACTTCGTGAAACGGACCCCCGGGCTTAAAACGCGTCTGAATCGCAAGTACGACTACTAGCGAGCGAAATGCGAGGACCCAGAGCTTATCGCGCAATGGTTCGAGCTCGTCCGGAACACTATCGCGAAGTACGGGATCGTGGACGGAGACATGTACAACTTCGACGAAGCTGGCTTTCTTATGGGCATGATCGCAGCTGGAATGGTTGTCACGGCATCGGAGCGACGCGCTAGACCCAAATCAGTCCAGCCAGGCAATCGCGAGTGGGTTACGGTGGTCTAGGGAGTTAACGCCGAGGGCTGGGCGATTCCGCCGTTCGTGATTTTCAAGGGACAACACCACCTTTCTGCCTGGTACAGCGACGACGTACCACGCGATTGGGTCATCGCACTGAGCGAAAACGGCTGGACGACAAATGAGCTTGGTCTGCAATGGCTGCAGCACTTCGAAAAGCACACAAAGAATCGCACAACTGGAGTATGGCGACTTTTGATTCTTGACGGCCACGCGAGCCACAATTCGGCCGAATTCGACGCGTTCTGCCAGGAACGCAAGATCATTACGCTCTGCATGCCTGCGCATTTATCGCATCTCCTTTAGCCGCTCGATGTAGGCTGTTTTGCGCCTCTTAAGAAGGCGTACGGAAAGCAGGTTGAAGAGCTAATGCGATCCCACATCAACCACATCACGAAGCTCGAGTTTCTGCCTGCGTTTAAAACGGCGTTCGAAGCCGCATTCACGCAGCAGAATATCGTAGGCGGGTTCCGAGGCGCAGGACTGGTTCCGCTCGATCCAGAGGCCGTGATTTCCAAGCTCGATGTCAAGCTTCGGACGCCGACACGCCCGCAGGCAGAGGCCATAACTTGGGACGCTCAAACACCGCACAACCCAGCTGAATTAGCCTCTCAGACTGAGCTTATTAGGAACCGGATTGCAAAGCATCAGAACAGCTCACCAACGCCAATCAACGATGCGCTGAACCAGCTTGCTAAGGGGGCTTAAATGATGGCGCATTCGGCTGTTCTTCTGCAGGCGGAAGTCGCGAATCTTCAAAAGGCAAACGAGGCCGCAACGCGACGTAAAAAGCGGCAGAAAAAGCGGATTCAGAAGCGAGGGACTCTTACGGTTCAGGAGGGGCAGTATTTAATCGATGGAGCTGCTGTTAACCAGCAGATTTCGCAGGAAACGCGCCAAAGTGGTGCGCGATCGTATGGGGCTGCGACGAAGAAACGGCGATGTGGGCAATGCGGCGAGGCTGGACACAATTCTCGCACATGTCAAAAAGATGCGGAAAACGCTGTAGAGTAGAATGTATATTATAGATAGTCGACTTTATAAGGCGTTGGAGAGTTATTCGTCCTTTAAGCGATTAAGGTTTAATGGGGTGCACCGCTCGCTTGTGTGCACCGCTCGCTTGTGGGATACGTTATGTAATTTCGGACCCCAAAATCTGCTCCAATTCTTGCATGTCAACACTCACCTTGTCAATTACTCTAAAAATGAGAAAGAGAACACATTGCACGTATAAAAGCTTAACAATAGAATTTTGGCGGTTTTTATGAAGTGAGTGTTGAGATATCGTGCTGCCAAATTTACGATTTTTGGTGAAAAACGCGGTGCGCAGCTCACTGGGGTGCGCAGCTCACTGGTGAAACACGTTAGTTGCAAATAGTCTCTAGTTACTCAAGAATTCAGTCATTCATTCACTTATTATGATTGATTCACCCATTTTATTTCATCAAATAGGTCCGTAAGATTAAGAATAGGTTTCTTCAGAGCGTCTTTTATAGAGAGTCTTTCAGCTCTATATAAGTAACAGTCTAAGAGGAGATGTCTCGGTGTTTGTTTTGCCGTACCAGAGCAGTAGCATCTATCATCCTCTACATGGTTCATGGCTCTCATCTTCGGGCAAGTTAGCTCAACCCAGTAAGAACTATATGATGGCATACTTTTGTGTACATCAGTCCCCCCATTCTCGAGGTGGAGGACTCTTGGAGGAACAGGAGAGTTCATCTTGAGGCCTGCTTTGGACTTGAGGAGTGGAAAGACGATATCTGGCCTGATGGCAGTGGGCAGTTTGCTCGAGCATTAATGCATAGTTATGGAGTTTATATATGCATCTTTAACAGCCTCGAAGCAGCGCATAGCCATTGCTGGTAGATTCCGCAGCTGCATCATCAGTAGCTCCACTATGAACCTTGCAGGGTAGGCATCGGGTGAACTTCAGGAATGAGGCAGCAGTCCCCGATATCGAATGGATACATGCGCTCGCCCACCTGGCCAGCCCCTCCAGCCACAGGACCGTGACTTGCAGTAGTTCGACAGGGTAAGTAACCATTGCATATACCTCCACAAATAGTCACACCGCTAACAAGAAAGCGATAAAGATAAGAAAATGAAGGCAATCATATGCCGATTGGGTCTGCAGATCGAACGGAGATACCAATCATTTTATGAGACATTGTGTGAGAAATTAGCAAGGGAGCATATAGCCAGCAGAGTTGACTGACTTCCGCCAGAATATTTACGCCGGGGTGGGGATGCCTGGGGCTGCAATAGAACGGAGCTTCGCTGAGGCTTTGTCGCCTAGCCATTTTATGCAGGTTTGCTAAAGTTTCGGAAAAAGTTCGAATGGCCCAGGCAGATAACTCGGTCGGCTAGTGTCAATTTCTCCGAACTTTTAGCGAAATCGCGCTAGGAGTGGGGTAACCTCATTCCCTCATTCTCTCTCAGGCTCTTTTCGCACCAGCCGTTCCTAATCATTATCGCTCAGACAGTCAATCTGCTCAATAAAGGTAAGTACATCAACTTTCTCATTCGTTATCTGCTTTTGTGCGACTCTTATCCAGCAAAAATCTCTCAACGCTACTTCGTAGCCTCTCAATCAGTAGGTCTGCGAATCTCCGCCAGTATCCCATTATCGAATCTAGACGTTATGTAGGCTTAGCAATTACTGATACTCTAGTAGATCGCTTCGTTTCCTCTTCATCAACCCCGTAATCGACCGTTGCGGCACTTCCTTCCCTCTCCTCCCACCGTGCTGCTTCATATGAACTCCGTAACAAAAGACGGGCCGGACATAATTTCAGTTGATGATATCGCGAATGATGACCAGAAACTAAAGGAAAAGGCTATGGAATTGGTAGGCGGACTATGTTCTCAGAGTAATAATGGCGTCACCTTACTGAATACTACGCAGTGCGGGGAGGCTCTAGAGGCCGGCCCAGAGAGAGTCGGGGCAGATTTTGAGGGAGTAGACTTATCTGTCCGGGCCATACTCGTCCAGAAAGATAGTAACAAGGGGGCTGTGCATGTGTATGGGGATAAATTAAAGATTGTACAGACCGGATTTGGAGAGAAAGGTTATGTTTTGGTTATTGTAAGAGCTAATGAGACTGGAGTATTACTTGGGACCCCTTCAGTGCGGTACTTCCGCAGTATTAGACATTAGCGCTAGCATATATCGTAACAGCACCCCGCTTAATTCAAAGGAAAGTTCAATCCTCGCACTATACTGGCGAGTTGATCCCCACGTAAGGTGAATGAATGGCAAGCGCTCTCCTCCCCATGAGCATATCATGCGCACTTCGGAGATTTCGTTTTGGTATTGCCGGAAGAAAGTGAGAAGCTCAGTAAATTTAAGGTTGAAAACGGATTCGTAGTCTGCTAGACGAGATTGCACGGGTGATCCCAGCGGAATAGAGCGCTCTATAATGAATAAGTAAATAGCGGTCGGAGAAGGGAGTCGTGAATACCAAATGACCAGATAGGATCCTGAATACTCCAGGATCGATGCACGTCTGTTGGCTGAGCATGGGTATCACCCGTGTGTGCTGGCTGCTGGGGTTTTTGGGGTCGGTCAATTTCTTGGGTAACCACACAGTCATCTTCCACGCGCCTACGCTTTCTACGGCGTCCTGAGTACTGCTCTTGGCTTAGCGGATTATCGATAGCTAGCTTGCTTATTAGTCCATTCGCGTCCATTAGGGAGTCAACAAAAGACCAACCTTGAAGAAACTTGCCATACTCAGGAGACGTGCGTAGATAGGCCTCGTCATCCTTAAGTTTGTGCAAAGTTTCTTGTATCACCGGTGGCCACGTCTGGACCACATCGGGCTCGATGTCGCTGGTAAGGCAGTCGAACACGTCCGATGCCATTGCGCCTGCAGCCCACAGGGTTGGAGCGAACGCGATTGCCCACGAAATTATTCCGTCAGGGTTCAAGTTACGGATGACGTTGCATCTCTTGCGTGTGGACTCCTTCCTCGTCCTCATATCCTCTGGATCAAACGTGGAGTTTCTTGGACCTTCGAAAATGATGACGATGTTTCTCCGAAAAACGGCCGACTGTTTCAACCTTCCGGTCGCGAAAAGTTCACCGCTTAAGGAGCGTGCTTGGGATCTGTGTTTCTCGCTTTCCTTCAAAGCCCGTTCCGTACGAGAATTTTTCAAAATCTTGATTTTTTGTTGAAGCTGCGATGCAGCATTTGCAAGGTGGAGACTGGAGTCGATAAGAGAGTTCCATTGGTCGTCAGTCGGAGAGATTTTGTCCAGTTTACTCTTTAATTTTTCCGCCTTTTCTGCTAGCCCTCTTAATTGCGAGAGCACAACTGTGGATGACATGCTGCTGGTAGACGGAGTAGCCAATGTGTAAGTGGATGGGGAACAGATGTGGGTGGAACCCACGGATAAGGCTTAATTATCAAGCCGGCCTACGCTCAAGCTAGGCGCCCACTGTATTTCTGCAGGCTCGCATAACTTCAGCGTGCTGGTCGGACCTCGAAATGGGTAACTCCACGGCCAATAGACGCGCCTTCATCTCGTTTGTGCGGACCACTTCCCCACTTCTCCCGGCGCCACCCCGCCGCTCTAAATTGGTCCCGTGTTTCTACGTGACGCCAGCCATCCAATCACCAGTTACTATCGGAGATTTGGGTTCGTCCGAAGATTGCACGAGCCCACGTACAAGCAGCCCTCGCCGCTGGATTTATGGGCCCTACCATGGCGGAGCCCAGTGCCGGCTGATCCTATCTGTGCGTTTTAGGACTAACGTTCGACATGTCTTCGCTCTCGCGACCGTTGACCCGGTAGAGCGCTTGACTGGCAGGTTCATTTCTCGGCTAGCAGGCAAAAGGATCGCCAAGCCTCTGGATGCCGCCAATCGCTTCGAGCTTCAGCGAAACGCCCGACAGTACGGAGCTTCATCCGGTTGGCCGGTGCACAATCCCCGCTTTACGTTCTGCACACGACTCCAGGTACGATCATTTCAACATACTCGCCTCGGGCCATCAACCCTACGCTGGCGCCAACGATGCCACCATCAAAAATCGATATCGCTATTCAAGTGGGACGCAAGGATGCTAATAGCAACGGTTGCGAAACCATCCGCTCTCCCATCTCATGGTCTCATTCGACCCGGCCGCACTCAACATTACCAAGCGATAAATGGCGGGACATCAATATTGAGGGGCCAACGCAACTCGTACACGAGATCATGTTTCGGGTGCAACGCCCGAGTGGACCCAAAAGGCGCATCCATGATCATAGGCCTGTGCTGGCTACGGGATGCACTGTGCCACACGACGTGGTAGTCCGCCCTTTCCTTATTCTTCCCTTAGACTAAGTAGGGAACGGAATCGCCCTCTGACATGCCGTCTCCCAACGCCTGACCTGGCGAACTCTTTGCGCGTACGAGTACCGGTGAGACCAGCGCACGATTGACATGCTTAGGTTCTGAGGCAGAGTTCGTCGTATTGTTGTGGAGTCCATAGAGACACGCTGGCTGCCATTCTGCACGGTGTGCGTGTACTTTTGTGCATATCCGCCATTGGGCTACAAATAGTATGCTAACTGGGACCGGGAGACCAAGGACCAACAAGACTCTCCACCCCAATTGCGGCCATGTCAAACCGCCCGCCAATTCCTTTTGCCGTCCCGACGAATCCTTGGGATGTACCTATCCAGAGTGTAGAGGATCCACTTAATGGTTAGTCTCTCTCATTGCCAGGAGAACGTCTTGGCTAACTAGTCCAGATCAACCAGACAGTTCTCGAGGAACTAACCGAAGTGACGTATGCCACCTCGATCAACTCCTCCATTCTTCAGAACCTCAGGAACCGGTGCAAGGGATAAGGCCTCCGGAATGGAGTCCAGGTTCCACTGTTCGGGTCCCTACGGAAGAAATGAACGAGTTGATCACGGAAGAGAAACGCAAGAGAACAGAAGCCTCTAATATCAGGCGTCGGAATTGGAATGGTGGAGACATCAGCAGACCGGCCCGTCGTTCCAGACGAAGGAAGGGCTCGCTAGAATTGTCGGAGAGGGTCCTGCAGTTCTCGAGAGAGATGAAGGAGTTACAGAAAAGTATGGAAGGGATGGAGATCAGCAAATTACTGGACAGTATGGAACGGAGGGTTCGGCAGTTCTTGGAGGAGAGAACTTTAACATCAGAACGCCGCGAAATTAAGGAATTATTGATAAGTATGGAAGGAAGAGCATTACGGCCATTGAGTAGAAGGGCCCTGCGGCCATTGGGAGGGAGTAGGGCGATAGCAGAACTTCCCGGGATTGTGGTGTCAATGATACCTTTGCGAGATTTGATCCTCGCCGGTAACGATATAATATGACTAAGGCTCCCTCCAGAATTCTCCTCCATTTACCCCGTGACATGATACCAGCCCTGTTTAAATGTCTTGGTTGCATGTCCTTCCGCCACTCATCACATATCTCTGAACCCCTTCCTGAGCCCAATACTGATTGTCCCGATGTAACGGCGGGCCTCTTCCTCTGAGGACCCAAACACCAACGAGGACGGAAAGCCGTGGGCACAAGAAGAGGGTGGCAACAAGCGACAAGAGGTATGTGACTGAGTGCTGCCTGTGAAGGTCGTCTTACCAGTAATGGTATGGACTGCTACTTTTAGGTCGACCACTAAGGTCCGGTCCGCCACCGTCAGCCACCAGCGTCACGCGCGCCGGCAACGCCCACGATTGATGCCACCAAGCACTGAAGAGGCCAGTCCAGTGGAGGATGCACAGGCTCTCTCTCTCAGACCGCACTAACTTCCGTCGGTTCAGCAGCCGAAGCCCCCTCGCGCTCTGTGTCAGGAACCCCCACTCTGGATGATGTCCAGGACTATCCGGCCATCGTTGCAGGCTGCGGCACAGCAGCTCTGAGGGCGCCCCGACGCCACGGGTGCAACAATACCGGCGTCTCCGGATGGCCATCGAGGCGAAGGAGCGATTCATGCGCCTGCGGATCCACGCCCCTGAACTCTCGCATGCAGTGATTGAAGCTGCTCTCGTCGGTTAGCTCGACCAGTTGAGTTTGGGGAAATGGACGTAATGGTTCCAGTCCGCGAGATCTGTGCGCAATATTAGACTTGCCGACATCACCGACCTGGGCGACAAGCGGTGGCAGCATCGCCCTGGCTGATCATTCGCCATGGCTGAGCGGGCCCACCACATCTCAGTTGCCCATCGGATTTCGGCTGCCCCATCATGTCTAAGCGTCCCGTCATATTTGAGCCGCCCGGCAATCGGCATCTCATCTCCTCGTTTGCCCAAAACTTCTCCCTCAACATCACAACCTCCGCCTTGCTCCCCATCCGCGGCTCTATTCTTCTGCTCAGTGACTTTGAAAATGCTTCTCCCACTTACCTCTCACCAAGCCCCTTCCTTCCACACCTCCAGCGGCCCTAAGCGCATTCGAGTAAACTACATCTCCAAGCCGTCTTGGAGGCTTCGCCGCAGGGCTTCTGACTCTCCAATCGCGCAGGTGTGTATTATCCTCGCCTGCAAGGGCGTTCGCACACCGCTGATACAGAACACAGAGACACGAGCTGCAGCGATCTCGCTGTTCCAGCACAGAAACGATATCGACATCTGAGGGGCCAGAAGGTGGAACGAAATCCAGGGTGTCCAGTCCGGAAGGCCTTGCTCTTTTGGACAGGCGGATCTATCAACTGGAGAAGAGGATGCGTGTGACAGACCTTAGGACCATGAAGCTTTTGAGAAAGGCTGAAAACTGCGAGATCGACCTGGAGAGGAAGATGGCGATGCTGGAAACAAAGGCCTATCAATCATGCCGCACCAGGACCCGAATGACCCAAATCGGCTGGTGAGCCAATATAAGAGATTATAAACGCAATGTACATCACAAACATGATTTTACCTGCCATGGTTTCGTCGGACGTCTCTGTACGCCTTACCACGTGTTGTCGTTGCTCTGTGTTGGCCAACCGAACCTCATCGTCTCCTGTGCCGCATTGGTGCTAATTATAACACGCCGCTGGAAAGACCGGATTCACCCCGAGAGACAGCCAGCACTGTAGAGGCCAATCGACTGCTGCGGGGGAAGAACATACGGCCAAGAGGTGTCAGCACTAACGCTTATCCCTGGGCACAGATGACCGGTTCAATGGCACAATGACCCACCTGCCCCCTCCTCCATAACTCCCCTGCCTCCCGCATGGTGGGTCTGGTACCGTGTCGGGCAGTTCAATCCCGTACCTACTTCTTCCAAGCGTGCCGGCGTTGGGGATGCCTCATTTTTGCAGGTCTACCGGTGTGGCGCGTTGGGGGAAGAGGCACATGCCTTGGCTGCGTGCAGCAGTACCACATATCGAAGTGACGGGACGGACTTGCGCCACGTCACAAGGCCTTTCCCACAAGATTTTGTCTATCTTTTAATCCTCACTTGGTACCGTGATAGCAGTCCGTCAACTCCCAAATCCACATCATGGCTTCCTCTGCCAGTTCTTTCAGTGGCGTCAGTGACACCATCGCGGACGCTCTAATGTATAGTGTCCTTGTGCCCCCTCGACGACTCTGCTGACTCGAAGTAGGAATGATTTTTTGTTGGACGAGAAGCACCCACACAACGATCCTCGGGTTCTCTGGGACGTATATTGCAGCTGGTGCATGGATAGAATCATACACTGGATGGGCGGAAAAGAGAACCCAGTATCTCCCCGCTTTGAGCGGGACCTCCTACTCGAGTCTTACTTCTACGGAGTCGGAAAGGGCGACACCAACTTTCAAGATACCGTCGTCAATGCGATTTTTCAGCAATCCACCAAGCATCCTCAACTCCTTCTGGGGAAGAATCACGTCGACCGAGTTTACAACCACACGAGGAAAGGAGACAGATTGCGCAATGGTTTCATCACGATCAACATATTTCGCCTGCCCCTGGGCTCTCTGGAGAAACTGTTGGCAAGTGCCCAGCCAGAACAGTTCCGCGACGAACTCAGGGCGGCATGTCAATTAAGTGACACGGAGAGGGAAGAGATACATCAGGCAGATCCTGATCTCTTGCTGGAAGTAAATCCCAGGCTGGCTAGTACTGATAGTGTTCGTCTGAAGAGAGGATGGCGGAAGCCGTACCCGTGGGTGGTTAATCCGTGACAGTTTCACCAGCATGGACAGGGGTTCTTGTCCAGTGGGTTTATCACGCCGACCAAGGAGCCCCTGACAGTTCTACGAGCAGCACAGCTTCAATTTCTTTTTTAGGTAGTTCGCACAATCAATTGGATAATTATCATGGCAATTAGTTGCAAGATACCGGTTAGCGCAAGTGCCCTGGGACGCAATGACACGTTGTTCGATCAAGCGAGTGATCAACGAGTCACCGCATTTGCCGCCCGCATGCAGAGTCAGGATACGTCCAGAGATTTCCGAAGGAGGCGACGTCCAGAGATTTCCGAAGGAGGCGGCGAAGCATCTCAAGCATGGGGTGTGCTCGATGGACCCGCAGAGTCCCGGACCGGGTCGTAGTACGTTGAGGCTTGCGAGTCAGGCGCCAGCGCATCAGCTGTTGCGTTTACGTCCCCACGTTCTACAGGGTATTAGTGAGTCTTGCCAATGCGCATTGTCTGAAACGTACTTTGCAGTCTGTAGTATAACGCCTTCTTCATCCGCCAGTCAAAGACGTCGTCGGTGACCTTTGCTAGCTCGTTCTCTACGAGCTGATCATTTACGTTCCTGTGCGCACTTTTCCAAACGGGCTGTGGCACGTCTTTCCACGACTTTAACTCGCGCTTCCGTACGCCTGCCCATAGGTTCTCGTCAAACGAAGCGATCTTTTCGGCTTCTTTATTCGTGAAATCCTACACGCAATTAAGTAATGATACTTCTCGTAGATTGTATTTAGCTTACCAAAAACCTGCCCCATTCTCGATTGCCCCAATCCATTGTTTGTTTGACATATTGCTGTGGAGTTTTAGAAGTTACGGGTTCCATGACCGATAACGTCTTGGAAGCTTGAGCGACGGGTGAGAAAGTCAGAAGAAAGAAGCGAGTTTTCTATCTTAATGCAGCGCTAGTGGAGCATTTGGATGCACCCGCAGCGAGCCAAGCGCCTACGGCTGGGCCCATAGGAGGCCTTATCCGCTGTGCCAAGAATGTGGACCCGCTCAAAATGCCGGGACAAACCGGAACAAATGGTCAAAATCGGAAAAAGAGGCTTGAAATTCCAGTGAACGCCGCAGCACCATGCTATTCCAGGCGGCTTCTCCGTACATGCCCCCTTCGGCAAGCATCTGGCTGGGTCCGTTCGTTCCCCACTTCTGTTAGTACGTGTTGGTCGGGACTGCATGGCCGCAGCTTTGTACCAGCTGTTACTTTACCAACATGCATACGAGCTGATCTTCCCGGTAGCAACAATCCGGGGGCCCACCTCACATCCGAGTCTAGCCTCTGGACGACAACCCACACGCGCTCGTCTCGTGTCGCTAACACCTTCCTCTCTTCCTTTAACCTCCCCTCCCGTTTCAGCTCTACATCGCGCTCAGACCTCAAAGTTCACGAAAATGCTCCATGTTGCAAGACCTTCGAGATGTGCCGCACGTCCAACTTGCTTTTGGCAAAGTTTTCCTTAGATTTACACCGAGATTCTATACCGCCTTTTGAAGTTCGTACCCAGTCGCCGAGGCCTGACTTGTTGGCCTCGTGCTGGTCCGCCGTGCTTTCGTCCTCAGGCTCTGCGGCCGCAGTGGATCTCTTTTGAGCATCGACGCGGATGATCACACCAATTTGATTGCAGCTCCGTGCCCTGCGCGAACCGTCGGAATTGACGCTCCCCTGAGCTAACAATGTGCCCTACGATCAGGTCAGTGCATGGTTTTCACCACCAAGCACACTGCATACCGGCACAACGACGGGCTAATGAGTTCCTTCGTCAGAAGCAGATCCTCCATTCAGGATGTGTCTTACAAGAGCTTGAAGAGGGGAAGGAGAGATAGAGCGGCGTCTGCGATTCATGCTAGCAGTTAGTAGGTCTTCTGCCGTCTGTACAATGCCGCTCTTTTTATGCACGCCACGGCGTGACGCTATGAACAGCTCCCCGGAGCCCACATGCTGCTGGTGCGCGCTGAAGCAGCTCGCGTGACTGCACGAAAGTGATAGGTGATCAGACCTGCGTCGTAAACGAGGCTTTCGAATGAAGCCGCTCTTGTCAAGGCACCCGAAGAGGCAGACGTGCGTCATGCGGGCAATTTGCTCCGTGGCTGGATATTGGCCAGCATCCGACCGCGGACGAGGCCCCGTTTCTACTCTACTCAGCCGGTGCTTTCACTGTCCCCAGGAGATATTTGCGGCGTGCCGCTTTTTGCCAGCTGTCATGGGTGACGGAGATGCTGATGGTCTGGCCACTCTTACTTCGCCATTCACTTGCTATAGTTCTGTATGGCAACAATATTTCAAGGATAAGGCTTTGGATTTCTATAGACCGTAGAATATCAGGCTCCTGTCTCACTGCCTCCAGCCGAGTCCATCACCGCCGAAGAGGTCTGAAATGAGTACCCGCTCAACAAACGAGCACGACTGCGGTCACCGGATAGGGCGCTTCGTGTTAGCGATGATTCGGAATATCCACTTGATGTTGCCGCTCTTTACCGTCGATGATCTTGTTTCGCAGCGGCCGCCTGTTCCTCGGTGGCTCTGGCGTGCCCGTCGTATCGTAGCCGCCGCGGCCTTGATCAGACTCCTGTGGGTCGAGCTAGTATCAAGTCAGTATTTCATCAATGGAAGATCCATCCAAGAGTACTAACTGGTTTTGCCATGTTTAAGTGTAGATGAGTCCAACTGTAGATCGGGTTATGGGGATAGCGAGCTACTCGTCAGACTGTGATATCAGTTATGCGTGGCGCGTATTTATACTAAAGACACATCCGTTGAAGAAAGTCACAGGATGCTTAGGTGGAGCTCTTGTGCAATTGGGTAGTGCTCCAGAGTACACGCCTAGTATTTCCAGCGCCAGGCGGCTTTGCCGCAGCACTCTCTTCACCATCCATATTCTGTGCCAAGCGAGGGTCTTCGACTCAGAGGACTACGCGTGGCCTATGAGAAGCGGCGGCGCGCAAGGATATGATGG
The DNA here is from genome assembly GCA_024180945.1 of Macrophomina tecta. NCBI lineage: Eukaryota > Fungi > Ascomycota > Dothideomycetes > Botryosphaeriales > Botryosphaeriaceae > Macrophomina > Macrophomina tecta. Next base: position 355,678 of record JAKSGN010000001.1, read on the forward strand.
GATTACATGCCATTCATGTTATCCGACGAACAAGGGGACTACATTAGCTGCATGAGAACCAGCGCCTCTTTAAGACCATGCTCTTCCTGGGGCGTGGCACTCCATGTGGGCCCTTTTCGAGCGCTTTCTGCGGGATCGTTGGTGGGGCCTCACATAATGCTCCCTGTTAATCTACAACCAGCCAGAGCCATTTTAGGAGACGAGCAGTGTGCCATCCTCGTTCCGCGTGCAACTCCCTTTGCTCTGTAATACCGAGATTAGCTCTCCAGTTCCGGTCATGCGATCGCAAGTGACACGGACGTGATGTTTTCCTTGGAAGCGCGCCCCCTCGTGCTGCGAGACGACATATAAGCCCCCAACTCCTGTGCCGGTACGTCACGTCAAGCTCCTGCGCCGACACACTCAGCCAACTCAAACTACAAGCAGACAAGATGATTGTTCCTACGCACCGAACCTGTGAAGTCCAAAACACGGGCGATTATGTGCACAGTAAGTCCCAATGCAGGACTTACAGTTCGCAATGACTTAAGGTTGCCTGCAGAAAACCCCGACTACATGCTGCAGGGGAATCTCTCCTGGCTTCGGCTTGAAAGCGATGCGACTACCATCGATACTTCCTCGGACACCGACGACTCGAACGAGGGCGCAGGGGCCCCACATGGGGTTAGAGTCGACGATGATCCCGATAGGCTGCCACGGGCATGGTGCCATGAAGCCGAAAGAGAGACCCCTGAGCCAGAGAAGCATCTGAATGGTAATTTCGTCGGGTGGAAAATGGACCATCTACTTACGGTTAAATAGTTCGTGCACACCTTTCAACCCAAGCCCATGGGGCTACACTCGGTACAGGGCTTTCAAACCATGCTCCGTCAGCAGCCCATGAAAGTGTTCAGCAGGACCCGTTCCACATGTTTGCGAGCCTGTCGGACATTGCCTGTGGTCTCGAGGTTGGACGTGATATTTTGACAGGAGAGATGATATACCGGAAGAGAGTCCTCGAACTCCAGGGAGTCAATCAGCGGACTTTCTGCCAAATGATTGACCGAAAATGTGTCCATGCGGTATTTTACCTTGGCAAGCCAGCAACTGATGAGTTGGTGCACCTCTTATACGATGGCAGTGTTGTTCTGCGCGTTGAGGGTCTTGAGGTGGTAGCGCCTGCCGCGGAGTGGTCTGACTGGAATTCTTGGGAGAGTTACAAGGCCGATGAGGCCTCCTACACCTACTACCAGACGGTACTGAAGACGGGGGGATCTTTTTGCTGAAGCAAATGGTTTTAATACCTCAGATATGGTGTGAGAGGATAGTGTTAATCTTAGCTTTCGGCTTCATATGCGTAGAACTTGCTTTGCTTCTGTGAAGTAAGAGCTGGTTTGCTAAGAGATAGGCTCGCAACAATTGCCTGGAGAAAGGGTCACTGGAGCGAGCCGGCGCTCAGCGGTTAGCGGCGCTAGTCTTTAATGGTAAAGGCAACTGAAACAAACTTCCCGAAAGCGCATGTTAGCTGCCAGAGTGCGCCAGATGTTGCTGGTTGCCTACTGGATCGAACGGGCCAACGTACCGCTTGAGTACGTGGGCTGCAGACCGGAACGTTCGCTGCACACGTGCCGAATAACCAAGGTATCGGTGTAGCATTTCGGCATTGACAGCGCGGTTTCCCGCTCCCCATCTTCGAATGTGGAGCTCCTGCATGATACAGGGCTTCGGGTGGGAGGTGCCACCGTGAAAGGCAGGGGCGTTGGTGGAGCCACAGGGATGCGACGGAGGTGCACGTATGGTGCGATGCATGTGCTTATTCCAGTGGATCTTGTGTAGGATACGCTTGGATGGTCTCGGAAGCATCGAGCCTCGGCGCTGATCCGGACTACGCCGCGTCAACTCAATCACGACATGCCCCCACGTCTCCCTGCCTCGCCTCGCCTTCGCGCCGCATTTCGTAGCGAGGCATGGGGCGGAGATGCGGTGAGACTACTACCTTGAGATGAAAATCAACCGGCTGGGCGAACGCGACACTCTGGTAACTGCACATGACTTACCATGGTGGGCATATAAGGAGCCCTTGGAAGCATCCGTCAACTCCCAACCACAACGCTTCTTCGTCCCATCTCCTACTCCATCTCCTCGAAGTTCTGCCCAGCCTTCACAATGGAAGCCCATGCCACTTACGCTGATGCTCGCCGTTCTGCTGCATCCAGCAGCATCTATGCTGCTGCCATTTCCGAGAGCTCTCAGGTGGCCTTGCATGCGGTCCCAGAGAGTTGGCCTAAGGATGAGTTTCCACTGACAGGTACGTCGCTTACTGTGTATTGACTTCAGCATGTAGAAGACCTTAATTTCTTTTCTTGCTTAGGTTTAATAGAGACTGGAAAGCATGCCTTCAACCGAAGCAACAGCAACGAAAATGCTGAGGGTCACTGTGCTGCCTTTCCCCAAGCCACGACCGATGCGGTGGCAGATTGTAACGAGCGGGCCTCTGCCTCTAAGGATCCAAACACCAAAGAGGGAGAAAACCTGTCGAGGGGGTTTTCCTTGAGTGGGTACAAGAAGAGGGTGAGAGCAAGTCGAGCACGTGATGAGACTGAGCACTGCGTGCGAAGGCCGTGTTACTAACAATGTGCTGAATTGTTATTGAAGTTGACCACGAAGGTCAAGGCTATCTAAGGAGTGTGGTTTATATACAAGTAAGAAAGTGTATACAATCTGTATGCTCAGTGAAGGTGTTGCGCTCAGTGACTGATCGCGACCCTCCTACTGATCGGTTGGGTTGGTCTGCTCAATTTCTTGGCGAGTGGGTCTGACTGATCGCGGGGTCACGTGACCCTTGGCCCACATTTCTTTGGTTCTGCCCGCCTCTGGTGGGGTTGCTCCCCTCTTCATCAACCCGTGCAGGCTGCGCCGTAACACAGATACCCCTGTCCCATTTGAATGGGATTTTATAACGGCAGGGCTTAAGCTTCCGCATTATGAAATGGACTGCTTTGAAAGTATTTCATATTGTGGACAGGAGGTCCGACGAGAAAATCCGCTGATTAAAGCACTGTTCGGTCTCGCCAAGCGCTTATTTGAAGAAGTCCAAAACTTGGAACCGGGGCTTGTTCTTGAGGGCCTACCGAGGCTCAAAATAATCCCATCAAAGAAGGGTCAGGAAGCTATGGCTCAAGCCGGTATGTCCATGCAAACCGTTAGCGGGTAACGTACTAATCTTATACGGTCAGGCAAACAGCTTACGGATCACCATCACGTCGATGATGCGAGAGCTGAGGATTGCTCTACGGATCCTCATAACATTGATGCTAAGTCGCTGCTAGATACCGAGGCTGTTCGTCAAGATGAAAGGAAGGAGGCGCCTGGGGCTGAGACGCATACGAGGAAGCATCAAGCAGGTAGTACGTATTTGGAGATCAAGCGTTGCTTGGGTATGCACTTACGAAGAAGCAGATTTCGGCAGCCACTTCCGCACTTCATTCTCCGAAAGCAACACTCAGACAACTTCAATCGAGATCAATCCGTCCGCCGACTATGAGCTCCGCACCATTATTGTGCCTATCAAATGTTTTCCAACGTTCTGGACGGGTTATAAATCGAGGACAGTTAGGATCGGAGATGGGCAGCATGAGTTCTTCCGAGATCAACTCCCTCGCGCAGCAGAGTATCTCCAGATGCTCCTAGAGCTTCGCGACCTGGCCGACCGGCACTACGCAGGCTGCAACTACGAGCTGCATGCCAAATTCCCGGAACAGCTTGTGGTCACCTTTTTGCTCGATCCCAACGGGTACTGGGCAGAAACAGAGGCTGACGCGGATGTGGAAGAGCTTCGTGCTGACCCAAACCGTTCCATGGGATCCCTGAGCCCATACCAGCCTACGCGAGTCACGGAAGTTGTTTTACCTGGGGGACCTATCTCTTCCGATTCTTTGGTACAGCGTCAGCGGCAAGGGACGCCATACCCTGGGTGCGAAAATAGCGACAGTAATGAAGAAAATCGGAGTGGTCTCACACGATCAAGGAAGCGACAGTCAGAGACATCGGGCTCTGATCAGGACAGGAAGAGAAGGAAAATGCAGATGGGCGCATCTCTGGAAGACCCTGTAGACCTCACTGGAGATGGTGGATCTGATTCGAATGGAAATGAAGCAGCCTGAAAATATAAGCAGTCTCACAATTGATACAAGATTTTTGGTCGGAATACCTGTTCGATCCATGGCGTTACCTTCGCAAGCATGTCAGTGATGATGATGATGATGATGATGATGATGATGATGATGATGATTCATATACCCCGTCGGCCTCCACGGGCCATAGGCAAGAGCTAACGCTAAGTAACTTAGACGTTTACGTACAGTACATTGCTTCCCGGTTCATTCAAAACGCTCACTACAAAAACAGAGCACATGTGTTGGAATAGCGGTTCCACGAGCGTTATAACTATACTAGTTAGCTTCACGAGTGTCTCAGTAGTATAGCTAGCGTTAGTGGCACGGATATAAGAGGGCACCCCCTCTTACTCCTGTCTATCACCGAGAATCTCATTTTTTTTCAGCAAGTTCAACAACCTGAAAGTTACGTTTAGCACGCATTTTAGTAGAGAAGGAAAATAGAGCGAAGGTAGGAACCAAAAAAAAATTGGTGCAAAAAAAAAAAAAAAAAACAAGTAACAAGCCTACCTACCTCCCTCTCAGGACACAGGCAGAATCTACTCTCTTTCTGACCTCACTGCTCTTCACTTTAAAATCCAACACTAGAGTATAGCGTATCCGCCTGTTACGAACATGCCTCTAAATAACGTACTTCACAAGCGAGCGGGTCACACAAGCGAGTGGGTCACCCCAACACCAAAACTCCTGATCAAACCACTTTAAATATAAATTTCTTAACAACGCCAAAAGCAATCAATTAGAGTCTTTAGAACTCTCGCCTTCTACTTCTGCTAATCGCGCTAGACATGTCTCGATGCGATGACCTGGCTCTCTGCAGTATCCACACCGTCGCTGGCGCGGCGCGTCGCCATCGCGTCGCGACCGCGACCGAGATGTTTCTTGCTGAATTTGCCCATTAACATCAGCCTGATCAATTAATTGCGATCCTTCGTCCTTCGTGACGGTTCCTCGTTTCTGAATCTGTCGTTTTTGGCGTCTTTTTCGCTTCGTTGCGGCTTCGTTTGCCTTTCGAAGCGTCGCGACCTCTGCCTTGAGAAGTTCGTTCTGCGTCGCAATCCGAAGCGCCCCTTTCAGGATCTGATTAACCGCGTCTGTGATTGGTGTCGGGCTTGAACCTTGATGCTGATCAATCTTATGCTTAATAAGATCCGTTTGAGATACAAAATGTTACGGCGCAGCCTGCACAGGGTGGAGTCTGAAGAAAGAACGCTCAGAACTCACCCTCACAGAAAGGAAACTTGGGGGTCACGTGAATCACGTGACCCCAAGCATTGATCTGCCGGAGCAGGCGCAGCAGACCCACTCCACTCAATCAGAGCAAACTTTTTGACCCATCACTCGTTTAGCAAGCAGGGTACTTTAAAACAATCACTCGTAAAAAATGCCGGCCGACGAGGACGATGGGGGCGGGTACACCACCGTTGGCGCGTCGCGACGCGCTACGCGTCGCCAGGCCCAACAACCCGACTATCGCGCCCTCCACACCGGTAAACCAACGCGGCAGCGTAGAAGTCACGCAGAGACAATACCCGAACTGCCAACCGAATCGAGCGAAGCGACCCTAGACGACGTGATTGGCCTACTCAACCTCATTGTCGCGCAGAATGACCAGCTTACCGAGCGGAACGAAGCGCTTACGGAGCAGGTGGCCAGGAACGAAGACGAGATCAGGCGCCTGCGCAGCGTACTCGAGACGTCCGAGGAAACGCAGGCTAAGATGGAGGAGCGCATGGCGAAGATGGAGAAGCAGATTGCCGCGCTCGTGGAGTCGACGCGCAGGAATCTGAGCTCACAGTCCCAGATCAACGCCACGTACGCGAACGTGCTCCGAGGGGGACCGCCGACACCTGCGAACAGCAGTCCGTCGTCCACCGCCGCTGTCCCAGTACGCGCGAACCAAGCGACCGTCTCCACGACTCGAATGATGCCGCCCGTGATCGAGCTCGATCTCACGAATGCCAACGTCGAAACCGCAAGCCCCGGGGATATCCGCGCACGGCTGCAGACGGCGCTGGAGAGTCAGGAAGCCACAAAAGAAGTCAAGTGCTGCGGAATAACAAGAAACCCGAGCGATGCGGCCAAGGTGCGCGCTTTCTTTAGGACGGAAGAGGACGAAGAGCTCGTTAGGTCGAACCTCGGATGGCTGGAGACGGCCTTCCGGGGGGCGAGGATCCGGGGTCGCCAGTGGCACCCAGTCAAGGTAGACAATGTAAACAAGTTGGCTATTCTAAACGATGACCGCACCACGGTGCGCGCCGATGCGGGCCAGAAAATCGGCACGGAAAACGACGTCGAAGTAACGCAGGTCCGTTGGTTAAGCAAGCCGAGCAGCCGTCTCTACGGGTCGGCGGTAATTTACCTTGCCAAGAAGAGCGAGGCCGACGCACTTCTCGCTAGGAGAGTGATCGATGTAGGCGGAGAGGCGGCGTATACTAACGTGTTTGAGCACCGCCCGCGGCCAAGGCGCTGCTTCAAGTGCCAGAGCTACGACCACCTGCAGTTCCGCTGCCGGGGAGAGGAAAGATGCGTGAAATGCGCGGGCATTGGCCATAGAGAGGACGGCTGCTCGTCGACGACGGTAAAGTGCGCCGCTTGCGGTGGTCCGCACAGAGCAGACGATAGAGGCTGCCCAGAGTATGACAAGCTCTTGCGCGAAATGCTACGCCAGCGGAATGAGTAGACCGTTAAAAGTAATTCACGCGAACTTAGGAAAGAGCGGGACAGCGCAGTACAGCCTACTAAACGACGAAGACCTGAGCGACTTTAGTGTTATTTTCATCTCAGAACCAAACTGTTTTCGCGAGTCTGGCGGCGAGACCGTGGCAGCACCCATTACCCTTCCATATTAGAAGCAACTGCTACCCACGATATCGCGGCATAGTCGCTATCCCGTCCGTTCAATGTTGTGGATCCGTAAAGACACGCAAGCCAGGCAGATCGCAGTACCCTCTGCCGACATCACAGCCGCAGTCGTTACGCTGCGGGACCGGATCGTGTTCGTAGCAGCCGTGTACGTCGCCAAAAAGGAGAACGTGGACGATCCGGAACTCACCAGCGCGCTTGAGCACCTGAGAACGGCAATCACACAGATAGGAGGCCAAACTAACGGGGTTCTGGAGCTCCTCATCTGCGGTGACTTTAACAGACACGATCAATTATGGGGAGGCGATCTAGTATACAGCTCGCCGCGCAACGGAGAAGGCGCGCCGATAATCGACTTTATGGAGGACTTTCACCTACAGAGCCTGCTGCCTAGAGGCACGGTCACGTATGAATCAGCCGGCCAGAGCTCTACAATCGATCTTATCCTGGCGTCGCCCCGACTAGCGGAAGAGATGAGCGATTGTGGTCCTTCCAGTACGGCATACGGACATGATCATCTAGCCATCGAAGCCCATTTTGAGACTGACGTGCCTTATCAAGAACTAGAGGCGCGATACACGTTCCGTAGCGTCAACTGGGAGGCCGTTAGAAGTGATGTGAGAAAGAAGCTCACTGAGCAGCCACCTCCCGAAGCCCAAGACATTGAAAGCTTCACCAACTGCCTCTCGGAAACGGTATCGGCAGCAATCCAGCGCTGCACCCCCAAAGCAAGACCGTCACCATACGTGAAGAGGTGGTGGACAGCGGACCTTAGTCAACTACGGAGGTCGTTTACCTACTTTAGAAACCAAGCGAGGGGACGGCGAAGGTGGGGAGTGCCAGATATCTGGTTAGAATCACAGGCAAGAGAAGCGGCGAAGAGACTCCATGACACCATGAGACGCCAAAGGCGCAGATGCTGGAAGGACTTTCTCGCAGAGCCGACTAACATTTGGAAAGCGGCCAAGTATCTCAACGAGCGAGGAAGCAGCGGCTTCGCTCATATTGCACGCCTTCAGCACCAGGATGGCTACGCGGAGTCCTGCGAGGAGATCTCGGAGACACTAATTAGGAACTTCTTCCCGGAACTCCCAGAAGTGCAGAGTACTCTGATCGAGGCGGCTCAGAGCTTTGGTGAGCCGATCGAACACGCACCGCTAACCGTAGAGGAAGTAAAAGAAGCCATTTTCCGGGCCAGTCCATTCAAAGCACCTGGATCAGACGGAATTCCCGCAATTGTGTGGCGCGAGCTTTGGCCAGTGGTGGGCAAGTATATCTATCAGCTGTTCAACGAATCGTTACTTCAGGGCCGCTTACCTAGCCGTTGGAGAATTGCGAGAATCATTCCGCTGCGCAAGACAGGAAAGTCAGCGGAGATACCGCAAGGATACAGGCCAATCTCGCTGTTGTCGACGCTGGGGAAAGCGCTGGAGTCAGTGGTGGCAGAGAGGATCTCTGCTCTGGCGGAGGAACACTCTCTACTACCTAAGAACCACTTTGGCGGTAGGAAGCAACGATCCACAGTGCAGGCACTAACCATCCTGCAGCAACGCATCTATGACGCGTGGCGCGAAGGCAAGGTTCTCTCGCTCCTGTCGTTCGATGTCAAGGGAGCCTACAACGGCGTTGCCCGAGACGTGCTCCTCCAGCGGCTCCGACAAAGAAGGATTCCGGAAGTGCTAGTCAAATGGGTGGAAGCGTTCTGTTCTAACAGGAGTGCCTCTGTGGTGGTAAACGGCAAGACGTCCAAGGTCATGGACCTACCGCAGGCAGGACTCCCACAGGGCTCGCCTCTCTCGCCGATACTATTCCTATTCTTCAACGCCGACTTGGTGCAGTCCGTAACCAACAGGAACAAAGGAGCCATCGCGTTTATTGATGACTACAGCACCTGGGTGACCGGCCCTTCCGCAAGCGACAATGTTGCGAAGCTTCAAAGAACGGTGGTGGCTCGAGCCGAAGAGTGGGAAGCGACGAGCGGAGCGACGTTTGAAGCAGAGAAGACGACGCTCGTCCACTTTACACGGAACGAGCAAAGACGGTCCGACCAGCCGATAGTGGTCAAGGGAAGAGAGGTGCACCCAAAGGCTGAAGCAAAGATTCTAGGCGTCGTCTTCGACCAGGGACTACGGTTTAAGGCTCACGCGGGGAGGATCGCCAAAAGGGGCGTCCAGGCAGCCCTAGCGCTGAAGCGACTTCAGGGCCTCCGGCCGAGCAGTGTGCGCCAGCTCTTCTCAGCCACCGTAGCCCCGGCGGTCGACTATGCGGCTCCAATATGGGCGCCAGCCATCACGGCACCACTGATGAAATCACTTGAGGCAGTGCAGAGAATCGCGGGCAGAGCAATAACCGGAGCTTTCAGGACGGTGGCACTACCCATCCTCGAAGCCGAGGCAGCGATCCTACCTATCGAGATCCGCCTCCACCAGCAACTGCTTCGATTTTGGGTCAACTGCCACACGCTGCCGCAGAAACACCCGTTCTGGAAGCTAAAGCGTGCAATCGACCCGGCCAACAAGAGGTTCGTGTCCCCGCTGCAGCGAATAATGCTGACGGCTAGAGAGATTGACGCTGAACGTCTCGAAACAATCCGCCCATTTGTAAGAATGCCGTGGGCCGACAGGCCCGTTGTTCAGATCGAGTCTCTAGAGGCAGCGAAGCTCCGAGCCAGCTCTCCGCCACGGTCAGAGGTGGCTATCTTCACGGGTGGCGTACAAAGAAACGGAAAGCTCGGAACCGGCGTCTTTTGCGTGGATAGTAGGGGCACGACCATCGTCGCTCACTCATGTCCGGTCGGCAAGTCCAACTCAGTCGATGCCGTGTTCGCAGAACTCCAGGCGATTCACCAAGCAGTAGAACTAATACATGGCACGTGGTCGACCGCGATGGTGGCTGACTATCCCGATGCAGCCAAGGTAAAACACGCTATCTACAGCGATAGCAAGACAACCCTCCGTCTCCTCCGTAAGCCTCGACAGATGCTACGTCAGGAAGTTGTTGGAAGCATTCTCCGCCTATTAGACCAGATCAGACGCAACAAGGGGCCGCCGGTCGAGTTCAGATGGGTGCCGGCGCACGAGGGGATTGCAGGCAACGAGAAGGCGCATAGCTTGGCACTACACGCCACGAAGAGCAACCAAGAGCCTCCTACAGGCAATCTGCTACGGCCGCTAGCACTGGCTCGGTGTAAGGAAATTGCCATGAGACAGTGGAGGGAAACGCTCGAAGCTTCTAAGGTCGGCGAGTCGATCCGCAAGCTCGATCGCGCGTTGGCGCACTTCCACACCAAGAAGCTCTATGACCAACTGAACTATAGAGAAGCAGTGGCAATCACGCAGCTAAGGACGTCGAAAGCGAACCTGAACGAGCCGCTGTACAAAATCAAGCGAGTAGATTCACCCTCGTGCGGGTGCGGAGCAGAGAGGGAAACAGTTAAGCACTTCCTCCTAGAGTGTCCACGCTGGATGGACCGCCGGGCTCAACTACAGACCGACCTGGGTAGTAGATTCGGAGACCTTGCGTTCATGCTAGGCGGATGGTCGGGCACGAAAAGACCCGACGGTAGGTATGTGGATGGCCCACCGGAGAAGTGGCGAGCAGACACGCGAGCAGTCAAAGCAACGGCGGCATTTGCTCTGGCCACGGGAAGACTAGTCGCAACTAGAGACTGAGAGCTTAATCCTTCTTAAAGCAAATTTATCCCTTCTCCAACTAGCCGTCACGCCGCTACAGGGACTGACGGCACTCGGGAAGTGGTCTCGAGGGGATGGTATGAGGGGTGCATGGAGGATGGCTCTACGTTTATATTTTCCTTTACTTATTCTGGTGTTTTGCTTAGCGTCATTTGTTTGTGCTTTTGTCCGTATATTTTCAGATTGCTAAACAGGAGGAGAAAGGGTTTCTTCGCATACAGCGTGCTGGGCTTTGAATGAACCGGGGTCCTAATGTAGCTTAGCGTAGAATAGCGCTCGTTGTCCCTATGGTCTACTAAGGCCGACGGGGTGTATGAATCATCATCATCATCATCGACCCTGGATCACTCGGCTCACTGGATCACGGTGAGCCAGCCAGTGATCAACCGTGATCCGACCAAACACCCTGTGTATATAGGCCACACTCGTTTACAGTAGATAGGACCCTCGTGGTCAACTTGCCAATTGATTCTCACCCTAAACTTGTGCACAAACCTCCCCTGCCTACTGCACGGCCCCTAGAAAACCTGAGCCACCCGACGATACGCCCGACCTCCCCCAGAAAGAGTAACGGCGTAACAGGATAACATTTTGTTATCCTTATATCAATCACTACGCCAATTGTGTTTTCGATCAATTCCTGAGATACTATATTGGTCCCGTAGTTTCCCTATGTGACTCAGTAGTTTATTTTCCCTTGGATCTATTGTTTCTTTGGTTGTGTTTGGAGTGTATATGATGGCGCATGGTCCTGCGAGCCTCAAAATGGGAACCTGTGTTATGGTCTGGAAGCCCAGTAATGGAGAAGCCTCGGAGGAATCCTCGGCGGCCACGTGACGTTCCTTTTCTTATGTATTTAAGGCGATCTTCTTCTTCTTTCTCTTCTTCTTCTTCTTTCCTTAAGTTCTAGCTTCTTGTACGTAGCGCAATAAACCTTTCAGCGATCATCCTGAGATTGAGCCTTGACACACGGGCATGAACAATACTTTTGGTAGGAACCTCCGTAGTATGGCGAGCAATCTAAAAATAGAGAGAGTTGTAGATATGCGTCTAGAACGCTGTCTTATATCTTATAGTTAAGTTTCGCTCTAAGTTTTACTTTAAGATTCACGATATAATATAATTTATAAACTTTTAAAAGGTTAAGTGTTTAAAAGTACGTTATTATCTTTATTAAACATTTGCAATGAGAATCTTTAGCTCGAATTTAGAATTCATAAGTCATGTCTAGATTTTTAATGGTTAGGCTATTTTTATGGCTATATTTTAGGCTAGACGTATAAAGATTTATCCTCGATTAGTTGCTATCTCTAAGATGTTCCTGAGTCTATCTTACTTTTAGGAAATTTAAATAAAGGATAATTTAGAAGAGTACTATGACATTAACGAAGATTTAGTTAGACAAAAAAAAAGAAAAAGAAAAGAGAAAGCGTGGCGCCGCTCTTAGATTCTAAGCTGGTAGGTATTAATTGTATCTAAAAGAGTTTTATAACATAATGCGGGCTGAGACCTAGATAGAATAGGTAGTATATATTTCGTGACGAAGTATGCAGACTGCTCTATGGTACTGCGTTTAGTGTGCATCCTGTTTTATCCCCTATCCGCGGGCGGCTACCGATAGCACTGGAAAGTTAGGAACCTATAAACGAGGCCAAAGCGCCGCGAAATTATACTATACCCGGATAGTTCCATGAAAGTGTGTGTTTCCTTTAGAATAGAAGAGGATAAAGAGCTCGTCAAGTCGAACCTTAAATTGCAAAAACAGCATGGTGTTGGGATATAACTCAATCAATTCGCACTGAATAACAGTGCGGCGCCGTGCTTTTTTCGGTCCAACACATGGTTTTTGGGTCAAACAAATCAAGATAAATAAATATCAACGCTGAGCTAAACAGGAAATTTGAGTCAGTAGCAAACTGGGGATGGTAGAGAGGTGCATTTAAATTCTATGAGTTAAAATCCGTCGCGCGAGTGTTTCCGGAGCGGTGAAAATCCTAGAGATATTGTCAACCAAAATCCCCTGTTCTAGGCAACACTCCTTTTCTGATGTCAGACTTTCTTGCCTTACTACCTCAGGCATCTCCTTTATCTCGAATATTCTATCCTTTAGGCAACAACACTCCTTAGTGTCCAACCCCGCATCGGCACTCTTTCTCGGATCTTTGGTATCCTCGGTTATGTAGCTATCACTCACATATATAAGCAAGCCTACCGGCCTTCCTCTTGGGAGACAGGCAGAAACACACAGGCAGAAATTCGATTCTCTCTTCTGACCTCACCGAGTTCGGGCCTGAGGCCCACCCAAATTCGACAGATATAATAAGGTTTCTATCAATGACTCACATCTCACGGAAAGATTCGTCATAATAAATAAAATTTTTCGCTCTCCGCATGCGCCTAATATGCCTGACGTGCGGAAATAACATGGGTAAGCCCCAAAGGACTTGCGAACAAGACTCAGACATAAATACATACAGCCTAGCATCTGCTGTACGTCTGTACCAATTTCTTTACATCAACCAATACGTATACTCTTTTTTATCTTCTCATCGCTGCCATGCGCATTGTTCTTGCTACGGTGGCTTTCTTCGTTGCAGCAGGCGCTGCTGCGCCGGCACCTCAAACCCCTAGTCGGAATTCGGGTTTATCAACATCCAGCAACAATCCATCGGTCCTGAATTCCCCGAGCTCCAGTACCGATAATAACAGATGTTCTCTTCAGCTACAAATCCTTCTTTTGCTGGCCATACAATCGGATCCACAACTCTCATCGAACACGCAACTTCAAAATGAGATATCCTCGGACCCAGACTCCGTCATCCAATCCGTCCTTCAGAGTAAAGGGTTCGGCATTAGCAGCAGCAGCAACAACAACGACAATCTTAACAATAACAATCTTAACAACAATCTTAACAACAATCTGAACAACAATAATCTGAACGACAACAACCTGGACGACAACAATCTGAACGACAATAGTCTGAACAACAACAATCTGGACAACACCAATCTCCTCAATAATCTCATTACCCGTCTTTATGGCACCAATAACAATGGCCTGTCTTAATAGAGCGATATTCAATCCGTAGCACGAAGTGTCTAAGCTAGACTGCTTTCTCTGCCATAGAGGATTTAGCAACACTCGCCGCTCAACTATCGCTTGCTTGCTTGCTTGCTTGCTTGCTTGTTTCTTTGCTTATTTATGTATTTCCACAATTCGTACATTCGCTCTCTTACCCTTAACACTCAAGCGACCATGCGCTTCACACTCATTACAAGCCCGCACTGCCCCATTAAGTAATACTATGTGTTGGAATATTGGTTATCATGTGTTTGTAAGGATTTGTCGAAAGGCAAAAGTACGACGCCGCACTGTTACCAGTGCAAGCTACTAAACCTTATATTGTGACAGGATTACTAAATGTAGGCAGTCACATCGCGTGAGGATAACAGGTGCCTCCCGTGCCTTTCAAGTCTAGCCTCTTATTACCTAAAGGACTGTCACTACACAATATAATGCTTCTTTCATGCTCTATATTTGGCTATCAACAGTTATACTGTGGTCGGAGGGTAAAATATTGTTATTCGGTGGGCCCAGTGACAAGGGGTCAAGTGACTTATGCGAGCAGAACCGTGACAGCTGGTTGGCTTAAATGGCCTCGCAAAGGCGACTTGACCCCCTTGTCACTGGGCCCACCGATAACAATATTTTACTCTCCGACCACAGTACAATCAAGATGAATAGCGGTGTTCAACTTTATCGTACCGTCTAGCACTAACGTCAACTGTAAGCAGTGAGGCCAACAATTAAATTAAACAAATATTTAGTAAATATTCGTCGGAACTTTAGATGAGGCCCCTCGGCCTCACATCAAGTGAGGTTAGAAAGAAGTCTAAATTTTCTACCTGTCTCTTCTAAGAGCGATGAAAGAGTGTCTTCCTCGGATACTCTCAACTCCAGATTTATCTGACTTGCGCGTAGTAGAGGCTTGAAAAGGAGGCTTGGAAAGGAGCTTGGCCATATGCAACTTTTTACTTTTTCAGAGAGGATGTACCATCTGAGTTTATAATGAAAGCTGTTCTATATTATTTGAGAAAGCGTTCGCGAAGCTTGGAGAGCGTCTAGACCGTTTAGGCTCAAGCTCTTCACGCGTTTACACTTGTAAAGACTAAGACTAGCGGTATGTTAAATAGTATTCTAGTGTTTTGGGCATCAACGGATTAAACTATCCAGAAGTGGTCGGGGAAGAGTCTGGACTTCAGGTAGGTTCTCGGTCCTCGCTAGTATTAGCTTATTAAGTCACCGTGTGAGTATGGCATCTTTTCTCTACAAGCATGATCTTATCCCCGAGGAAGCCCTCCAACTACTGAAACGAAGCGGAGGATCTCCTATTAATAGCTTTATACTATTGAGTATCCCTTAGCTTAAAATCAATGTTTAGCTGACAAATAAAGGGCTTTTTTAGCGTGGGGTCAGTCCAGCACGTATCTTAACTTAAATATATTACGGAGGTTGCTACTACTGTGATAGAACTAGCGCTAAGAAACGTTTATACAGAGGTATATAGAATAGATAGAAAGTAGGCCGGACTCCGCCGCCTCAATTAGGCTTAAACGGGTCTAGCGAGCGTAGAAAAGCCGGCCGTATCCGCATAGCTGCTATCGGCGGCTGGGACGGTCTATGAATTCATCGCCATCATTATCTTCCTGACCCATGTAAAGGATGCGCTATAACACCTAGGGCAAAAAAAAATAAGCTATCTAACGATATGCCTGTGCTCCCTAGAAAGAGTTTTGGCGTAATATAATATTTTTTAACTTCTGTTACGACCAGCACCCATGCACAATTAAGGTGGACAAATGTTACGGATTTTCCCTGTAGATGCCCTTAGGCAGGCCTAAGGCATCTTCACATCAGATAGGTTAGATAGCGAGGCCACCCGCAGGGTGATCGCACGGCTGTCAGGCACGTGGGATCTTGCCATGTGACCTGCATCCGGGTATATCACCGCCTGCTCAAGCATCCTCGACCGATCAACTATCTTCTTTCTCCGCATTCTATAACAACAAAGGTGTTGAAAGGCGACGCCGCCTCTAAGAGGCAGCCTGTAAGGCTCTATATATTAATAGAACGTTAATAAGTTTCTAAGCTAAAGAGAGAAAGGAAGAAACAGAAAGATTAAAATTCATAGTATTGGATTCCTTTCGCTTGCCCCTGTTCTCGTTGTTGCTTCTTTCCACTTCCTATTTCGGTAAGAAAACTTCTGCGGCGTAGGAGTTTCTATGCATTCTAGTTAAATCGTAACGACTTTCTAGATTAGGATTTAGAAGGAAAGAAAAAGAAAAAGTTATTTGATAAATTTCTTTTTAGAAAGCTTTTTAGAGTAGTTAATTTATGAGCGTTTAGCGAGGATCATTTCGAGTTAAATTCTAAATATACCACATCGATCAGTAGTATAAAGGGAAACCATTTAGTATGGCCTTTCTCTCCTTCTCTATTTCTCTACCTGCCGCGCCCAGATCTCTATAGTTAATCCTACCTTCTATACAATAACAATATGAAGATCGCGACGTCGTCTCGTAAGATATACTTACAAATCTATCTAGCATGCTGCTAATATTATTAGGTTGTGTATTAGCATTTCTCCTCTTTGTCCAGCATACCCTAGCTGTTCCGACCATCGACAAACGTCTAGACTTGGCACCGCTCGCCAACGATGAACCCACTACTGTCAATGACCTCCTCAAGCGCGATGTGGTTGACATCATCATACCGGATTTCAATGTTATTTGCCAGCGGAAGGCAGGTGAATGGGTTGCTGGAAGCAGAACAAAGTGCACGGGCTCGACTACTTTCGAGCTCAGCTGTAGCTTTAACGGCGCAATAAGGCCAGAGGAAGGCGAATGTCCTACGGACTATTATTGCGAAGATACCGATGTGTTTGGAAGCATCAAAGAGAACGATCCGAAGACGAAAGTCCGCTGTGTTCATCAAGATTATAGGGCTCTCTTAAAGGTGCCTAGTGGTCAAGAGACTGAGAGTTCCTCCTACTGCACTGGGCCGCGTAAAGGAGGTGGTGTTTCTAGGTCAATTCATGCGCGGCTAGAGACGTACGCGACGTATGGGAAGAAGGGCCTCTTTAGGTTGCTTACCTGGACTAAATCCGAAAGCTGGCATGAGGTTGGGAGGAAGGATGTCAATGGTGGCAAAAGTGTCGAGTCCTATGAGTGGTCCTACGATGCACAAGGGGAGTACAGATGCTTTAAGGCCGAAGTACAGTCATTTTCTGGTGTACTTGATACTATTCTAAGGGTTGCCATGATCGCGGGTTAGTGGCTTTTGTGGTGACCTAGTTAAATTGTTACGCCGTTACTCTTTCTTGGGGAGGTCAGGCGTATCGTCGGGTAGCGTGGGCTTTCTGGGGGCCGTGGCAATAGGCAGGGGAGGTTCGCATACAATGTTGGGGTAAGAATCAATTGACAAGTTGACCACGAGGGTCCTATCTACTGTAAACGAGTGAAGGCTATATACTAAGAAATGGTGGTCGAGACCGCTGGTCATGACCGCGACGATTCTGCTGGTCAAGTTGGGTGGTGATGATGATAATTCATACACCCCGTCGGCCTCAGCAGACCATAGGGAAAAGACGCACTACAGAATACTTTTAAAATACATGATGTCAAACATTAAGCGTTACAGGACTATCCGCGGCTTACTAGCCCGACACTGTAGTATAAAGGGGATCCTCCCCCACCACTCGTTACACTCTTCAGTAGCATCGTCAATTCATTCTCTACTCATTACAAAGTCTTACACATGAAGATCCCGGTTCATCCAAAGCCCAAAAACTGAGAGAACAACAGTGGGATACAAGCAGTCACTCAGCAAGGAAGAAGAGGAGAAAACGAGAAATCCCTAAGATATATGCTCCAGTCCAGTCTACCTCTTGACTCCAGTCTACATGGGTCTTTCCGCCTTGGTGCAAGTCCTCCCGCGGTCCTACCGCCTCTTCGCCTCACCAAAATTCTGCCGCTCATCTTTCCAGTCTTGCCTCCCCGAAAAGGCGCTCCAAATAAGGAGTAGATAGTGCAGATAAACCGAAATTAAACCTTATCTAGACGCGCTAAGAACGCGTTATAACACGCGTGCAGAAAGAAAATAAAACCGAATAGACATAACGCGTTTATTAAGCTATATCCCTCTTCGACTCTACCTCCTACATCTCTCCTGTCATCAAGAAAGAATAGCCAAGTTCTTTTAACGAATCTCCTAAGGAACAAAAATGACGCGGTCAAGCAGATACTTCAACTATCTTCCCGAATACCGGTTGCTCGTATGCAAAGACTGCAAGTACGCCGTCTGTCTAGACCAGGTCAGGATCCATCTACGAGGCAAGCACCACGAACTGGGCCCAAAAGAGACGGCCGCAGCTCTAGCTGACGTACAGCGCGAATGGACGGATCCGGCTAAGAACGTCTCCGAGGTCTATATTCCGGCCCGCGTGAGCCAACCGATTGCGCACTTGCCGTTGTATGAAGACGGGTTGCTATGCCAGCTCGACTCTCCAAAGTGCCGCTACATATGTCGGGACATGAAAACTTTAAAGGAACATTGGCGTGTGGTGCACCACTGGTCCTTGGGCACAAAGGGTGGATCGGGCAAGCAGAAACAGGAGCGGCTTGAGGCCCGTTTGCAGACTGCAAGGAAAGAAGTCTACTGCCAGAGGTTTTTCACACAGAAGCACGGCTCGCAGTTTTTCCAGGTCGATTACGTCAATGGTAGCGACGAGGAGGAAGAGGAGAACAATAGCGGCGCATTGAGCGCCGGTCGGGAGGGCGATCTCATCAGAAGGCTTGTTGAGCAAGACCTGCAGGAGCGCGATCGCAGGCTCTCTGACACATGCCATATCTATCACGACAAAGCCACCAAGACGGAGGTCTCGCCTTGGTTGGAGATGACCCGTTGGCCGTCCTTTTTCAACGGCCTTAACCTGCCCGACGTTTCCACCCTTGCCTACGCAGCCGATCCCACGGAAGAGCCTTTGCTAGCTCTACTCTCCGAGAGCCTGGACCGACTCGTCGAGCGCGCATACCAGTCCATCTGCGAGGATAAGATTAGCGTTTTCGACCAGGCCCGCATTAACAGCTTTATGGCTGGCGAGCCCTCGGGTATGGAGCGGCTGCTTATGGTCAAGCTGCAGAAGAATACTTTCCGGAGCTACAAGCATCTGTGGAAACGCCTTCTCTGTTTTGCCTGCCGGACGAGCCGGGTTGACCAGCCGATACAGCTTGCACATCGGTTCACTCCTTCTCAGCTGTCTCAGATTGAAGCTGCGCTGTCCTTATCGAGTGGTCTGCGAGCTCTTATCTTAGCTAGCGATAGCAGCAGTTCTTCCGGCGAAGTCATGAACGCTCGGAAGGAGGCAGAAGCTGCTCTCGACAGGGCGTGCCTACTCCTCTGCATCTCACTCCTCGACCACAACATCAGAGGCAGCCATTTTGAAAGCCCTGTGCTTAGCTTTCTTGCCGTTATCGGCATTGATGACAAGAAAGACTGTGGCTTCCATGGGCCACTCACTTACTCGCCCCAGCTGTCCAAATTCATTAAGATCGCACAGATGCTCGTCATCGAGCGTGCTGTACTGGCTGCAGACGAAGGGACTGTCGAATATCCGTCCGACCTGCTCGACGAGATGAGACAGCGCTTTATGATCCGGGGATCTCGCTCGGCTTTCGATTGGGCATGCAGGCTTCGCGCCTACGCAAAGAAGGTCGTCAGCAACACGACCGTTACTGGCTATATCATCTGGTCGGAGGATCTCAACATGGTCACTTACAAGCAGGCGACTCTTAGCATGGAGCGTCTCAAGTCATTTGTCAGTCATCAGGTATGCCTGGCCCAAAAGGAGCTGCGAGACCTTCTCCTTGTCCATCATGAGGAGAACCACGAGGAGATCGTACCCACTTTTCACCTACATCGTCTTCAAGACGACCATAGCAACGGCCAAAATGGCTGGAATTTCCTACAGGATCCCAGAAATGCGGCGGAGCTTGACCTGCCCGCAGACATCCCAATAATAAATAAATACATAATATTGACATATTCTTATGTATTCATTGGCAGATCCTAATATTATTATCGATTGCTAAGCTTATCAATAATTATTAATATAAAACTGAAGCGCCATGCATGTCGTCGTTGCCGCCAGCAATATCCATGACCTTACCATCTACTGCCACGTAGACTTTGCGGACCAAGTCATTCTTCACCCAGTTGCTCAGGCATTGAAGCTTCTCGATAGTATCAGGCGAGAGCCGTGCCCTGTCCCAAGAAATTGTCCGCCTTGCGCAAGAGAATACCCGTTCCGGATCGTCGGACATCGCCGGCACACTTAGTATGTCAATGGCCAATTGGTGTAAACGTGGATACTCAATCCTCTGTTCTTCTCGACACCACCATTCAAGCGGTGTTTTGGTCGTCATAGGTCTTGGCGGAGAATTGACGAATTTTTCGAATTCATCCTCATCTCCGGGTTCATCCAAGACACTCATTGACTGCTTGATACGCTCGTACGGTGTTACTTCCCGTCGTTCGTCGTTCAGCCGAGCCGCGGACTCCGACGGGAGTGGCCGGTCCTTGTACTTCGCCCAATGCTGCCGTGCACCAGCAATAGCGGTCTGCCTCCATTCCTCTGCCCAGTGGCGGTCAAGGTACCTCCGGCGCTTTTCTGGATGGAGCAATAATGCCGTGGCATATATTGGGTTTCTGTCACTCTCTTCATAATACTTCGAGAGAACCCACCAACCCATGTGAATGGAATGAACCATACGCGCGTTGCTGGCGTATTTGCCCTGCTTTAACATCAGTCCAGGTCTGGTAATCGATCGAGCCGTCCATGGCTTACCTTGGCATTCTCAAACTGCATGAAAAGAATATCCATATTCTCTAGCACCTGATCTATTGATGCCCACTCCATTTGCTGCTCCAAGGTCGCTTGGTAAAACAGCTGCAAGAACTCGTGAGTCATTTTGAGTACTTGCCAATCATCATGTGTGAGGATGTCGTCTTCCAGCTCGTTGTGGTATTGGTTGAGGAATATTGACAATGGACCCTCTTGGCTGATAGCCGCATCAAGCAACTTGAACCATGAGTTCCAACGGGTGATATTGTCAATTCCAAGCGCCTTTTCTGCAATGTCATCCCATGCATCGTTGCGCACTGTGGAATTACGGATGAACACCGCAATGTTGTGGTGTTTACCCATTGGGCCGATGCTCCGCCAGCCGGCAGTGTCATGGCGTTTCTTGCGCCTGTCGTGACTCTTGTGACAAGTGTTCGACTGAATTTGGTCGTGTAACGCGTCCGCAACTGTTACATCATTTACCTCGTGTTGCGCCTGCGCAATTGCGGCCTGCAGAGCGTCCTCACTAGTTGCAAAGAGAAAGGCTTGAAGGGACAAGTTAATGATGTTGCCGGCACACCGCGTTCGAGAGGACACTGGGTCAAGTGTAAGGCCGTACTCTTGCGACAGCTCAACAGCAAGTTGGCGGAGACAGGTGTCATTCTTTGCGTCATTGTCCCCAGTGAAGTAGCCGATTCGGGGCGCTAAGTGGTACTGTCGGATAATCGTCATCAAGTGAGGTGCCATAGCCGTGCCGGCGTGAGAGCGGCGGAGGTTTGGTAGCCCTAGCAATGCTTTCCGAGGTTTGTAGGCCTCGTCAACCCATTGGGCGTGAACAGCGATATAGGCCTTCCGCTGAGGAGAAGACCATACGTCCATAGCAATGTGTACGAGGCTCCGGGCACGTTCTAGCCATTCCTTTACGGATTGTTGATGCGCATCGTAGGCCCTATCCAAGTCCGCCGCAACTGTGCTACCGGAATCAGTTAGGAACTCTTCAACGGCAGGGTTTATCGCGGCCAGAAGTGCCTGGTATTCCGGCCAGGTTACGAAGTTGAGCGGTAAATGTTTATGTGCGGATAGCAACATCTGTGCCTCCCGAAAGGCATCGACATTGATTACACTCCGTAGAGTGTTCATCTCATTCTCCCTGACTTGCTGCAGCCGCTTGCCGGTTGTTCTTGCGAAGGCATTTTCGATGGCTAGTTGGCGCCTGTTTTGAGATTTTGAATCCTCTCGAACAAGTATGTGATGAGCCTTCTCGAGATGATAGCGGGCGTTGCCAGATATGTGGGTTGACCAGGATGGATTGCGACAACGCGTGCAGTAGTGAAGTAATTTCCCGCTCATAGTACGTGGCTCGTCGCCTTGAGCTTCTCGAAAGTGATCCCATGTTGATGTGGCTCTCAGTTTCCGTCTCTTGACCGTATGCTGAGCTGACGATGCCTCGGGTTCTGACAGTGTGCTGGCAACTTGTGAGGCACTGTCAGAGGGTACCACGGAGGAAGAACTTGACGGGGCATTGGATTGGGGCAGTGAGGATATGTTGACGTCCATTGTCGTGTGTAGAGATATGTCGCTGATGTATTACGAACTGCGTACTTGCAACGTGACGGGTATGGCGAGGCAGCAGTTTCGGTTGCTAGGAGTTACAAACATTGGAGTTCACCTCCTATCTAGAGGCCTGATAAGCAGTAATATGCGTACAAGACTGCAATTTAATCTGAAACACTCTGGGGGAATTGGCGCTGGAAAATAGTGGGCCTATATTATTAATAGTTAACAATATATATTTATTGGCAGCGTCTATATTATTATCCTTATGGAAAAGCTTAACAATAAATATGCCCTTAATAATAAATATATATTTATTACTGGGATGTCTGCCTGCCCGGTGGAAGCGGTAACTGGCTGATCAACCGCGTGCTCGATAACGACTGGCTGCGGGACGAGCTTGTCTGTCTTGGAAAGAAGAGAGAGTTACGCTGGAAGAAACCAGCTGTAAGCCAGTACCTCATCAAGGTCGACTATTTCCTCGAGCGCCTGCTGCTTCTAGTCCACTTAACATCCGGGCAGCCCGCACGTGGCACCGAGTTGGTGAGCTTGCAGCATTCGAACACTCGGCAGGGCCATCACCGGAGTATCTTTATTGAGAACGGGCTCGTCGGAACTGTTACCTCTTACCATAAGGGATACAACGTCACCGGCTCAACAAAGATTATCCACCGCTACCTACCCCGAGAAGTCAGCGAGTTGCTGGTGTACTATCTCTGGCTAATTCTGCCGTTCTGGCAGAAGCTAGAAACTTTGGCTTTCCAACGCTTGGAAAAATCGTCGTCCTTCTTGTGGCCTAAGGGAGCTGGAGGCTGGGACAGCAGTAGACTAGGAGCGGTCCTAGCTAGGGAGACAAGTGCTTATCTAGGCACAACGCTAAACGTTATGACGTACAGGCATATTGCTATTGCAATCTCACGTCAGCACTTGAGATGTGGCGGGTTCAAAAGGGATTACGGAATGGACAAGAAACTCGCGGATGAGCAGTCAACTCATGGATCTTGGATCGCAGGCACAGTGTATGCAAGAGGTCTTCAGGAAGCACCAGGGCACGTTGAGGTTAGAAGGGTTGAATATCGGGCAGTCAGCCGGGAATGGCATAGCTTTCTTGGATTTCGGGTTTACTTGGGTGACTCGAAAACGCCCGCTTGAGGGAAGTAAAAGCCAAGGGAACGGAGTTCTTAAGAAATTTCGTTTGTGATAGTAGGAGTCTAATTTCGATTTGTATTTTCCTTATTAGGGTCAGAGAGAAAGGATTCATAGCAAGATATTAGTGGTAATAGCTGGCCACTAGCTGTACATACCGATACTCGCTAGCGAATTCAGTAATAGCACACACGACTTAAAACCAGCGAGGCAGCATCGGTGGACTTAATAGTGGTGACCGCTTGCTTCTATCATTAGAGCATCGATTAGCCATATGCAAGGAATGTCGACATGCGGTATGGCCAGACCAAATTGCCGCCCATCTACAAGGGAAGCACCATAGGCTTGGGCGGAAGCAGGCGGAAAAAGTTGCAGATGCCGTTAGAGCTTAGCCAGGCTTAATCCAGTTTCCCAGCGAGCTAGAAGTGCCAGTACAGCTAAGCCAGCCCATCACGGAATTGCCGTTGTTCGAAGACGGACTGCTATGCCAGCTTCACCCCGACAAGTACCGCTATATCTGCCGAGATACGAAGACGTTGAAATGGCACTAGCGAAAGACTCACTAGTGGTCCGTAGGCGGCAGCCATAAGGGAGGAGGGTCGGGTAAGACTAAGGAGGGAAGGATGGGGAGGCGGTTTCAAGATACAGCAAAGCAGGTCTGCTGCCAGCGCTTCTTCCCCAGCCGCCACGGCTCGCAGTACTTCGAGGTATGCCAGCCAGAGCAAGGACAAGAGAACCAGGCACGCTTTATACGGGGAGAGCAGCTATGGCAGCAGGTGTGTGATAAGGCAAATAAGAACTGGGAGGAGCTAGAGAAGAAGGCACGGATAACGATTAAAGATGGGGAAAAGGATAAAGTTAGTCCGTGGCTGGACAGGACGCAGTGGCTACCGTACCTAGTGAATTTGAACCGAGATAAGCTACTGGCAGCTATTAAGGAGCCAAATACTAATCCGGATAGAGAAGAGGAGCCGATCGCGGCAGCCGTCTAGAAGGCCATAGACGATATTGCGTGCATCAGCCAGGACTCCACCACTAAGCGGGTTGGCATCTTCATCCGCATGGAGATGATGAAGACAGAGAGGCACCAGAACCAGTACCAGCCGCTGCAGCCGTACATGGACGAGGAGGCCATTATAGACCGGTCGAGAGCGTGGAAGCAAGTGTTGATGTTTTTTATCAGGACGCAGCAGCAGCACGACTAGCGGAGCCCAGAGTACAAATTTACACGCCGGCAGTTTGATGCTTTTGTCAAGCTTATCGAAGAAGCGAAGCAGGTTGCGCATAAAAAAGACGAAGAAACGGCAGGAGAAGAGGGGGATAAGGGAGAGAAAGAAGAGAAGGAAGGAGAGAAAAAAGAAGACGGAGGAGAAGAAGAAGAAGAAAAAGAAGAAGAAGAAGAAAGAGAAGAAGACTATAGTAAAGAGGGGCCTAAGAAGCAGGAGCTGCCGAAGTTGACTAGTATCTAAAAAGCGTGTCTTGATTTCTGCATTAAGTTGCTGTCCCCAATGCAGCAACCATCCCAGGGCTGAGATCGTTGGCCGGCCCATACAAACGGGGAGTTAGGGTTAGCAACCGTCGGGGGCTGAGATGTTTGGTGGTAGGGGGCTGTCCCCAATGCAGCAACCATCCCAGGGCTGAGATCGTTGGCCGGCCCATACAAACGGGGAGTTAGGGTTAGCAACCGTCGGGGGCTGCCCCCAATGATTGATTGATTGATTGATTAATTCTATCAGGCTACGATACTGTCTAAGGTGGTATATGAGCCGTTCTTTCCGTTTCCCTGTCGTTACCTTCGTCTCTGGCCTTACTCACTTCTCAGTCCGACGTATTTGGGTTTTCCTTCGCTGTCCCTACGCTTCCTGTGGTGGGTCTGCCGTACCCGCCTCCCCTCTTCCGTCCTGGAACCTCCCCGTCCTTTGCAGGAACTGTATGGCCGCCTTAACTACTGCGAGGTTCGGCTTCCACTTCTCCTTCGGGCCGTCAATCGGCTTCCCCGTCTGCCTGTCTTCCCATCCATTCCATCCTCCTAAAAGAAACGACATATCCCCCCATCTCGCCCCCGCTTCCGCCACCAACTCCCGTCTAAGGGCCTGCCACCGTGGGCACGCCAGCAGCACATGCTTGACCGTCTCCTGCCCCGTGCCACACTCGCACTCGCCGGATTCCTCTCGTCCCAGCCTGTATAGGTGGAATTTGAGGCGGGAGTGGTTCGAGCGGCACTGGATCAGGATTGCCGCCTGTTCTGAGCCCAGCGCGTTGTATAGGCCAATGGTGTGCCTGCCCGGTGCCGCGCCGTCTAGTTCCCACGTGTATTTCCCATACCGCTGCCGTTCTTCCCCGTGTTTCCTCTCCTCATCTCGAACGCTTTGCAACAGCGCCCGAGTGACTGCTTTGACCAGCCTCCTTCTGTCCCGCGAGTCGCGGTCCGGTTTCTGGCCTGGCTTTACCGCCTTCTTTGCTGCCCTATCCGCCGCTTCGTTCCCCTCTACTCCCGAGTGGGCCGGAACCCAGGCGAGCCGGGGGGAGAGGCCTCGTGTTGCAATCTCGTCGAGCACCTCGTAGATCCTCCGCACGATGTATTGCCCCTCAGTTCGCTGGGCTCCGGTCCTGATCGCGTCCAGGGCCCTCTGGCTGTCCGTCGCCAGCCACACCTCTCTTCGCCCGCGGGGCCTTGTCGCTAGGTGCTCTAGTCCTGCTAGTATCGCGAGGAGTTCCGTGGCAAGGACCGAAAAGGACTTTGCCCTCGCTACCGTTTCGTTAACGATCACCTTTGACTTGCGCGTGGTTACCATGCGCACTACCCCCACGCTGCACATTCCCTCTCTCAATGCCCCGTCCACGAAGACTGTGTTCTGCAGGGGCAGTCTCTGCGCGAGCCTTAGTGCCTCGGCCCTCTCCCCAATCCTGATCATCTCGCCCGCCGGCGCCGTCCACGGCGGGAGGCTCCACGGTAGGATTGTCTCCATCTTGGGTGCCTCCCTCGGTCTGACCAGCTCTGCGAATTCATTCCACGTGTGCCGCAAGGGACTCTGCCACTTCCCGCCCTGTGACCGGAGTGCCCTCGCGCATCTAGCTGCCGGGTTGCCCTCGGGGAGGCTGAAGAGTCCGGCAAGGTGCTTGCCCACCTTTCTCTTAAGCCTGAATTCCACCGGACTCAGCCCCGCCTCCGATTCGAGGACCGGGAGCGCCACCTTCTTAAACGCCCTGGTGATAACCTGGGCACCCAATCGCTGGACCCTGTCCACCATACTCAACAACCTGCCCACTCCGTACATGCTCGGGCCGTACCACGCCGAGGCGGCGTAGTCGGTGATGGGGACGACCGTGGCGTTGTAGAGTTGCCTCATAGCCCTCGGCCGCACTCCATTCAGCCGTTTTATTGCCAGGCACTGCTTAAAGGCCTTGGTCGTGACCTTTGCGACGTGGTCATCCATCTTTAGTTTCTCATCCAGTACCACCCCCAGGATCTTGACCGCCTTGCTGGGGTGGATTTCTTGGCCCTGGAAGCTGAGGGCCTTGGCGGGCGAGTCGTACCTCGCCGCGGTCCGCGTGAAGTGAATCAGTTTGGTCTTCTCCGCCTCGAAGGTGACGCCGCTCTTGCGCGCCCAGTCCTCTACCTTTGGCATGATGTTTTGCTGGAGGGATTCCGTGTTGGCGCTCACGCTCGGCCCGGTTACCCATGCCGTGTAGTCGTCCACGAAGCCCAGCGTGCCTTGTTCCTTGTTGATGGGCCCTTCCACCAGTTCCGCGTTGTACAGGATATAGAGGATTGGCGAGAGCGGTGAGCCCTGGGGCAGTCCTGGGTACTTGATGTCTCGGAGTGGTGAGCAGTGCCCGCTAACCACCACGCATCCCTTCCTTTCCGAGCAGAAGCTGTCCACCCATCGGACGATGTCCTCGGGCAGGAGCCTCTGCCGCAGCCTTTCGAGCAGCACCTCTTTGTTCACGCCATTGTAGGCTCCCTGGACGTCGAACGTGACGAGGGAGAGGACGCGCTGTCCCCTCCACGCCTCGAAGATTTTTTCCATTAGCACGGTGATGGCCTGCTCGCATGACCTCCTGCGCCGGGCTCCGAAGTGGTTGTGTGGGAGCAACTGGTGTTCTTCCGCGAGGTACGAGACCCGCCTGGCCACCACTGTCTCGAGCCCTTTGCTGATAGTCGCGAGTAGCGAGATTGGTCGGTACGCTTTTGGGATCGTGTAGTCCCTATCCGGCTTCCGTAGCGGCACGATTTTGGCCGTCCTCCATCCCACTGGGAGGTGTCCTAGCCGCAGCGACGCCTCGTAGAGGTTGGTGATGTTATCCCCCGTCGCCTGCCAGGTCTCTCTCCACACTCGGACCGGGAGTTCGTCTGCACCTGCTGCTTTGTCTGGGTGGGCCAGCATGATCGCTTCCTCCACCTCTGGTTTCTCGATTGGGGGCACTTCCAGCTGGCGCCGGCGCACCCGTCCCGCATCCATCTCCTCCGGTTCCGGTTGGGGCTGCTTGGGGAAGAATGTGTCCAGCAAGAGGTTTGCCTTCTCTTCCTCCGTCACCGCCGTCCGATCCTCCTTCGTTGGGGTGGGTATCCTCCCTGTTGACGATTCCACCTTCGTAAAGTTGTTGGCCTTCCATAGGTTGGCCGGGTCGTCGAGGAACTCCCTCCAGTGTTTCCGTTTTTGGGCCCTGATCTCCCGTATGTAGAGCGCTCTCGCTGCCGCCAGCTGCCCTGTCGCTTCCGTAATGTCCTGACTCTGTCTCCTTAGCGCCGTGCAGCGGTTTCGAAGCGCGGATACGCTCTGGCGGAGCGTTGTCAGTTTGTCGGACCACCATCTTTTTGCGTACGGTGATGGTTTGGCCCTGGGCGTCCTCGCCTCGACGATCTGCTGCACCACTCGAACGAACATGTCCGCCTCTCTGTCTAGCTCCCCCTCGCTCTCGATCCGCCTTACTGCTGGCAGGGTGGATTGTAGCTCTGCCCTTACCGTCGCCCAGTCGGTCTTCTGAAATAGGCGTCGTCCCGTCTTTTCTGCTTCGCGCGTGATTGTCAGGTCCAACCACGTTTCGATTGCGCGGTGGTCGGAGCCATGGTCGGTCTCGTATATCCTGCAGGTCTCTCTCCGTTCTGCCAGGAACTCGGATGCCAGCACCAGGTCGACCGTGGACCTTAGCTCTCCGTTTTGGTGCTCCCATGTGGCCGTTCCCGGGCGGAGCAGGGACTGCAGCCCCCATTCCTGCATGAGGTTGATCACCTCGCTCGCCTCCCCTTGCCGCGCCGTGTGGGCGATTGCGTCTCCTCCCCACAGTTGGTCGTGGCGGTTGAAATCCCCAGCCACAATCACCTCCACTTCTTCCCTTTCCTCCTGTCCTACCTTCCGGATGGTCTGGTCGATGAGTCTGACCCAAACCGAAAGGAGTGAATCCACCGTTATAAGGGTGGATTCAGCGCCCATACAAAATTAAGGTTTAGGGTTAGGGTTACGGGTACGGTGGATTCAGGTACGGTGGATTCAGAAAAAGAAGTCGGATTTGCGTTAGACCGAGATATGTTATAGAGTAAGGTCAGGCGATAAGATTTTTTGCCAAACCGAAAGGAGTGAATCCACCGTTATAAGGGTGGATTCAGCGCCCATACAAAATTAAGGTTTAGGGTTAGGGTTACGGGTACGGTGGATTCAGGTACGGTGGATTCAGGTACGGTGGATTCAGAAAAAGAAGTCGGATTTGCGTTAGACCGAGATATGTTATAGAGTAAGGTCAGGCGATAAGATTTTTTGCCTACGACATGCCCGCCCGACCGCGCGTTCGAGCGTAATTTGGCAGTTAGGGTAAGTTGGGGTTGAATTCGATGGGGTGAAAGTGGCCCGAGCGGAGCGGTGGTGGAATTGCAGAGCCGCCGGGTAGGTAAAGAGCGAGCGAACGTGCAGCCGGCAGCAGCGCGAAGAGACCGCAGCAAAGCGGGACGAGTCAGATAGTTTAACAACGGGAAGGGACGGGTAGTCAGGCAGGCAGAACAAGCCGGTCAGGGGAAAAGAAGACGTGTTTTCACATAAGAGCAAGGTAGTAGCGATCAACGAGCAATAATTAAACAACGAACAGCAGACGGCAGACAGCAGACAGCAAGTACAAGTCACCATGACCGCCCGAGCAACCGAGTATTTTTATCATTTGGGCGAGTACCGGGTCGCGGTGTGTAAAGAATGCCGGCACGCCGTGTGGGTGGATCAGGTACGGGCACATTTACAGGGCAGACATCACGGCATCGGCGGAAAGGGCGTAGAGGCGATCGCAGACGAGGTTAGAGAGTTTCCCGGATTAATCAGGTTCCCCGGAGAGTTCGAGGTGCCCGCAGGCGTCGATAAGCCGATCCCGGAGTTACCGATATACGCGGACGGGTTAATGTGCGAGTTGCAGCCCGACAGATGCAGATATATTTGCCGGAACGAGAAGGCGATGAAGAAGCATTGGCGTGTCGAGCATCAGTGGTCGGCGGGCAGGCAGAAGGGCGGATCGGGCAAGAGTAAGGCCGATGGAATCGAAAGGCGTTTTCAGGAAGCAGTAAGGCGGGTGCATTGTGTTACGGCGCAGCCTCCACAGGGTTAGGGAACAGCAGGATGAGGTAGTAAGTGGGGAGCTCGGGTGCGGCGTGGAAAGGACCCACGCGCGCTCACGTGAAGCACGTGACGCCAAGATAGTGCTCTCACTGCTCCGAAGGCGCTCGGACCGGAACACCACAGAGCACCCAGAGCAGGACAAGCTACTCTGTCTGCTCCCAAGGTCACCGCCCTCCCGAGGGACAGAGCAGACGGATCAGAAACTAGATTGTATACACTTTCCTACTTGTATATAAACCACACTCCTTAGATAGCTTTGACCTTCGTGGTCAACTTCAATAACAATTCAGCACATTGTTAGTAACACGGCCTTCGCACGCAGTGCTCAGTCTTGTCACGTGTTCGACTTGCTCTCACCCTCTTCTTGTACCCACTCAAGGAAAACCCCCTCGACAGGTTTTCTCCCTCTTCGGTGTTTGGATCCTTAGAGGCAGAGGCCCGCTCGTTACACTTTGACCACCATCCTTGCAAGGAGAGGAAGGCTCTGAGATCAAGTCTCATCGGGTAAGGTATCACCCCCTAACGAGTTTAGGAAACAGCAATGGCACCAGGATCTCAGATGGAGGTCGACCCGGCCGAGGGTCACGTTCAGGGTGTCCAGGGGCCAGCTCAGCCCGCACAGCAAACGGAGCCCACCAGAGCTGAGCTCTTGCAGCTCATCGAGGAGCTGAAGACTCAGAACGCTCGACTGATCGAGCATACGACAAAGCGGAGCGCTACCAAGGTTAAGGTAGCGGCACCCGAGAAGTTCGATGGGGACAGGAAGAAGCTCCAATCCTTCCTGCTTCAGATGAAACGTTACCTCCAGTTCAACCAAGCACAGTTCGACAACGACGCCGAAGCGGTGCTCTTCGCATCAACCTACCTCAGAGGAACGGCAGAGGCATGGATGGAACCATACCTTCGCGACCACCTAGCCAACGAACACTCTCTCGAGAAAAGACGAGAAAAGACCAAGGAAATCTTCGACACCTACACGGGATTCGCAGACAACCTTAAGGCCACTTTCAACGATCGAGACGAAGTCCGCAAAGCCTCTAACGATATCATGACCGTTAAACAACTGGGATCTGTAGCTGTCTACGCAACCAAGTTTCAACAGCTTGCAGCCTACCTCGAATGGTCAGACGAGACTTTCCGCGACCTCTTCTACAAAGGCCTGAAGGAAGAAGTCAAGAAGAACATGATTACCCACGAATACCCATCCACCTTCCAGAAGATGGTAGACCTTGCGTCTCAGATCGACGGTCGCATGTACGAATGGAAAATGGGTTCTCGACAAGCCAACACCTCGAAGCCTCGCCGTGAAAGAACAACCCTCGAAGGCGAAGACGCTATGGCCCTCGACGCGGCCAACCGACAGGATTCCAAGAAGGGGAACAACAACGGTCGAAACAACAACAAGAAGCCCAAAGCACCTAACCCGAACTGGACGGACGAGCAAAAACAACGCTACAAGGATCGACTCTGCATCACCTGCGGAAGTGACAAGCACTTCTCTCCCAAGTGTCCGCAGAACCCTCGCAACAAGAAAGACGGAAAGCAGACCTCGAGCGCTCAACGCGAAGCATCGGGTGCATCCCGCCAAGACAACCACGATACGCTGCACTGGACAGCCTGCTACGACGATGACTGCCAGATGCACCAAAGCAGCAAGGACATATCGGGATGGTACCCCCACGAACCACGACAATTCGGTATGATGACTAGGAACGAAGAAGTCACCGAGGCCGACGATATTATTGACAGCTTTCCCTTGGACGAGGAGCTCGTAAACAGCGAAACCGGAGAACTATACGACTCAACGGACAGCGAAGCAGAAGCTGTGCCGGACCCCACAGCTCTTCCGGAACTCGAGCGCCTCGCAGCCAAGTATGGGATTAGCGCAGAAATGACGGACGAGAACGACCAACTCGCCCAGGTAATCTGGATTCCCCACGAGAGAGGATTGGCCCTCACGGTGCTGTGGACATGGCGCCAAGGGACCCTCTGGGAAACCCGAATCGAGCAAGATGGGAAGAAGTACGAACTCATCGTCACGAAGGAAACCGCGCTTGTGACACTTCATCATCAAGGAATGACCGCTCGACAGCAAGCAGACTACGACTCCCTCCGAGAGTTAGCAAGGATTCTTTGCCAACACGGCACGGCAACCATCCAGAACCACACACTTCAGTGGATACCGGACGAGAAACTCAACATGCCAACCTTCCGATACCAGGTGCGAAAGGACATAGTCTACCAGCGGAAACAGTTGCGCACCAATAAATGGACCAACTGGAAACAAGCATACCTTCAAGTCAACGAATGGGAAGACTACATGCACAGTGAAGTCTATGGCTATCCGAAGCCAAAAAACTAGACGGCCCTACGGCATTGGGATCGACCCAGGGGCCACAGTCTAGGTCCCTTCACATGGTATCACGCACACCGAATACGGAAATTCTCACCGGAAAGAAACTTTGGGGACAATTCAAGATCACCGGAGTCCTGCGAGGACGCACGATCTCGATACTAGTCGATAGCGGATCAAGCGGAGACTTCATCCATAACGAACTAGTACAAGAATTGAACATCCCTTATCGAAAGAAGAAAGAACCCTACTCTCTCAGCGGATTCGACGGAAGAAACGCCGACTACGGAGAAGGATGGGTACGCATCGAAACAGAAGAAGTCTCACTAGAAATCAACGGACACCCCGATTGGGTCACCCTTGATGTCCAAAGGATCCCGGGACACGACGTTATCCTCGGAATGCCTTGGCTCAGGACTCGCAACCCCCTTATCGACTGGGCGAGCGATACACTCTTCCTACGACAGGATATTTGGGACATCATCGAAAACCCCGAAAGCAGCTATAAGAACATCAAACAGGAACTGCTAGACATCTTCCAAGGATACATTTTCAGCATGAAACGGGAAGTAGCCAGTGTAAGGCCTGAATGCGGCAACTGTGTAGGCAACTCCGACAATGGTATAAGTCAGAACCAGGACTGCGACGCGGAAGGCGAAGCCTCCTTGGTAAAATGCAACCCTATCGCAGGAATAAGCCCTACTGAGCGAAACGATACCCCCGAATCATCAGAAGAAACGCAAGACTCAAACGATGGCGTGAGGCCCAGTGACGGCAGCATCAACGGCAACCTTGGGGAAGGCCTAAGACAGGACCAGGACTGCAGCGTGCGAAACGCCGCCTCCTCGGTAAAATGCAGCGCCTCAAGCGGAGTAAGCCCTACCGAGTCAAGTATTCCCGAAACCCAGGTACAACACCTGTCACGAAGGACTACGCGGAGAAAGCGCAAGGCCAAGAGTAAGGCTTCGCGGAAGCAATTGGCAGCCCCCGAACCTCCCGTAGACGTCCAGACAATCTCAGGAGAGGCATTCAGGCGTATGCGACGCCAAGGACAACAGGTCTGCCTCATGTACATCAAACCCTCACCGGCGGTGCAACAGAGAGCATTGGCCAGGGCCCAACGGGAAAGGCCAAGGGATGAGGACTGTCCAACTCCCATCGGAGGAGATGATCCTGCGAGGATCAAGAAAGGACAACACGGTAGTTTGGAGATGTGGCAGCAACCACAAGGAACACCTCCAATACCAGAAATGGAAACGGTACCCGACGAGTATTGGGACTTAGCTGCCGTTTGCCAAGAAAGAGGAAAGGGAGACTTGCCAAAGCATCAACCATGGGACCACGAGATTCCGCTCAAGCCAGGAACGAAACCGGCTTGTAAGCCTATCTACTCCTTATCGAAGAAGGAAATGGAGGCTTTGAAGGAATACATCGAGAAGAACCTCGAGCGAGGATACATTCGGCCATCAACATCATCAGCCGGATATCCAATCCTCTTCGTCCCCAAGAAGAATGGCAAGTTACGCCTCTGTGTCGACTATCGACAGCTCAACGACATCACGATCAAGAACCGATACCCGCTCCCACGCATCGA
This sequence comes from Macrophomina tecta, assembly GCA_024180945.1. NCBI lineage: Eukaryota > Fungi > Ascomycota > Dothideomycetes > Botryosphaeriales > Botryosphaeriaceae > Macrophomina > Macrophomina tecta. The sequence continues at coordinate 389,534 of JAKSGN010000001.1, forward strand.
CGAGCTCCAGGACAAGCTAGGGAATGCAAAGTACTTCACGAAGCTGGACTTACGGGACGGATACCACTTGGTCAGGATCAAAGAAGGGGAAGAATGGAAGACAGCCTTCCGCACAAGACTAGGACTTTACGAGTATACGGTTATGCCATTCGGGCTTACCAACGCGCCAGCAACCTTTCAGTCGCTCGTCAACGACACGCTGCGCGAATACTTGGACATCTTCTGCCTGGCTTACCTCGACGATATCCTCATCTTCTCAGAAACACTCGAGGAACATAAGAAGCATGTCAGGAAAGTCCTAGAAACCCTCCAAGCCAAGAACCTGACCATCGCACCCGATAAATGCGAGTGGCACGTACGGAGGACAGAATTCTTAGGCTTCATCATCACCCCCGGACATTTATTTATTTATTTATTTATTTAGTTTAACGTCCTTCTTGAGTCAGAGACTATCAAAGACGGGCTTTAGAAGCCGTTTCTAGTTATACATTTTCTAGAGGCTCCTTGTAAAAGAAGCATTCTAGGAGAGCACAAGGAATAGTAGACTTAAAAGCCAAACGAGAGGCAGGCCTCTAAGGAGATAGTATAAGAGAATAGTAATAGAAAACAAAGGAGTGTAAGCGTCGGACGTATTTAAACCCCGTCGGGCGTGTTGTTAAGAATCCACCGGCGCGTAGATATCTTGGTTTTTCTAAGAAACTCAGCTGTTGCTTGAGCGCCTTTATTTGTAGTGAATAGGTCCGTAAGATTAAGAATAGGTTTCTCCAGAGCGTCTTTTATAGAGAGCCTTTCAGCTCTATATAAATAACAGTCTAAGAGGAGATGTCTCGGTGTTTGCTTTGCCGTACCAGAGCAGTAGCATCTATCATCCTCTACATGGTTAAACGGGTAGAGATAGGACTTGAAGTACCCGTGTCCAATCTTCAGCTGGTAGAAGGAGGAAGCTGTTTCCCTTACTGTAGTAGGGGCGATCAGCTTCCTCTTTATCTTCCAGGTAAATGCTTTACTGTAGGCTGAGCTGGGAACTGATAAGAGCTGGCTTTTCCACTCGTTGTAGAGAACTTCTTTTAGTTGCATTCCGTAGAATGCAACAGAAGTGTCTTCTGTTGTAGGGGGGATTAACGTTGCTTGTTTAGCAAGTCTGTCGGCCTCCTCATTTCCGTGCACGTTGACGTGCCCCGGAACCCAAACCGAAAGGAGTGAATCGACCGTTATAAGGGTCGATTCAGGTCCCAAACCGAAAGGAGTGAATCGACCGTTATAAGGGTCGATTCAGGTCCCAAACCGAAAGGAGTGAATCGACCGTTATAAGGGTCGATTCAGGTCCCATACAAAATTAAGGTTTAGGGTTAGGGTTACGAGTACGGTCGATTGAGTACGGTCGATTCAGAAAAAAGATGTCGGATTCGCGTTAAATTAAGATATGTTGCAGAGCGCGGTTAGGCGATAAGAATTTTTGCGTATGACATGCCCGCCCGATCGCGTGTTCGAGCGTAATTTGGCAGTTGGGGTAAGTTAGGGTAAGGTTGAGGGGGTAAGAGCGGCCCGAGCGCGGTAGTGGTTAAAGAGCGCGCATTCGCCGGGTAGGCACGCAGCGCGCGAACGTGCAGCAGGCGCCGAGTCAGAGAGTTAAGAGCAAGGGTTAAAGTAGTTAGTTCGATAGCAAAGGGTGGTTTCCCGCATCAACGCAGCGAAAGAATAAGCAGATAGCAGCGAAATAACGAGCATGCAGCAAGCGAAAGTCAACATGGCCGAAACAGCGGAGTATTTTCATCATTTAGGGTTAGGAGAATTTGGAGTCGTCGTGTGCAAGGAGTGCCGGCACGCGGTGTGGCCGGATCAGGTGGCAGGGCATTTGCAGGGCAGACATCACGGCATCAGCGGAAAGAACGCAGAGGCGATCGCGGAGGAGGTCGTGGCGTTTGCCGGATTAATCAGGTCCCCCGGAGAATTTCAGGCGCCCGCAGGCATCGACAGGCCGATCCCGGAGTTGCCGTTGCATCAGGACGGGTTAATGTGCGAGTTACAGCCCGACGGGTGCCGGTATATTTGCCGGGACAGAATGACGATGAAGAAGCATTGGCGCATCGAGCATCAGTGGTCGGCCGGCAGCCGAAAGGGCGGGTCGGGCAAGAGCAAGGGCGAGCGGGTCGAGAGGCGGTTTCAGGAAGCAGTGAGGCGGGTGCATTGTCAGCGATTTTTCACGAGCCGGCACGGATCGCAGTATTTCGAGGTGCAGCAACCGGCAGAGGAAGAGAATGGAACGCGCGAAGACGGCAACGGCGGCAGCAACGATAGTAGCAGGGACACGTGGACGCGGGCGTGGCAGCAGATGCAGGCCCGGTTCGAGCAGGCCGAGAAGGAGGCAGCCGCCGTCGTTCAGGACGCCGAGAGGGATCAGGCGAACCCGTGGTTGGAGCGGACGCAGTGGCAGAAGTATTTGGCCGGCAAGAACCGCGAGGATTTGTCGCGGTGCATCGTCAAGCCGGGCGGCGAGGAGGACGAAAAGAAGAACAGACGATGGAAGCCCGCCGATAAGGAAAAAGACGATCCGAACGAGCCGATCGAGACGGCCGTGTGGCAGGCGATGGAGGACGTTGCCCGCATTAGTCAGGAGAGCGTGGCGAAGCGGGCGGGCGTGTCGATGCGGATGCAGGCGATCAGGACGGAGAAGCATCAGACCCGATATCAGCCGTTGCAGCCGTATATGGACGAGGAATCGATCAAGGACCGTGCCCGGTCGTGGGAGCAGGTGTTGATGTTTTTTATGCGGACGCAGCGGCAGCACGATTGGGACAGCCCGGCGTACAAATTCACCCGCAGTCAGTTCGAAGCATTCGTCAGATTGGTCGAAGAGGCAGAGCGGGAGGTAGAAGGAGGCGAAGATGGGGAAGAAAGTAACAAAGAAAACGAAGATAACGAGGAAGCAGAAGAGGAGGGAGAAGGGGAAGGCGACGAGGAAGAAAGCGAGACAAACGAGAAGGACGAAGAGAAGTGGCAAAAATTAACCCCGATTCAACGGGCATGTTTAGATTTTTGCATCGAGTTGTTGAATCAACGATTCGTCGAGCGCGAGTACGAGAGTGCGTTGGTATGCGCCGCCGCCGTGGTAGGAGTCGACCCGACGGACAACAGTTGGAGAGGCCCGGAGACATACGGGTCGATTTTATCGGCGTTGATCAAGGTGGCGCATTTCATGGTCATTCAGAAGGCATTCGAGGTAGCAACGCCGGCGGAGGAGAACGAGCATTTTAGCGCGAGCGCGAGGCCGTGTGATTTCGAAGATAGTGGATACGAAAGCGGGGAAGCAGTAGAAGCGGCGAGAGCAGCAGGCGCCCCGGCAGGAGCGGGTTGCAGTGGGTGAACAAGATGATGGACGATTTCATGGTCCGCGGCAGCGACAGCCCGATGCAGTGGTTTTTGGATTTGCGGGCGTATGGTATGAAGATTCATTTCAACACAACGGCGAAAGGGCACGTCGGGTGGAGGGATAGAGATGTGTTGGAGTACAAGAACATATCGTTCAGCATGGCGCAGTTCCGCGGGATGGTACACGGTTTGGCGCAGACGACGGCGCAGGTGTTGGTCGAGGATTTGTTGTTTTGCAAAAGCCGGCGGGAGGTGCCCGCGGTGCCGTGGCATTCGATGCATGACGACCCGACAAACGGCCGTCGAGGGTGGAATTTTTTGCAGGATCAGCGCAACAGATTCCCCGTGGACGGGAGGTCGTGGTTGTTCGAGCAGATTATGCAGAACGGCGCGGTCAGAAAGCGGTTCACCCGGCAGGGGACGGCGTCGGGGTTGAGCCGCGAGGCGGTATCGGATTGGATGAGCCGGGTTGCGGCGTTTAAGGAAAAGTTATTGGTGTTGATGCACATAACGGGCGGGCAGCCGGCGAGAGGGCCGGAGATATTAAGCATCAGGCACAGCAACACGGCGGAGGCGGGGCACCGGCATATTTTCATCGAAGACGGGATGGTCGTGTTTGTTACGCGGTATCACAAGGGGTACGCGTTGCAGGGAGATGTCAAGATCATTCACCGGTATTTACCGCGCGAGGTGGGCGAGTTGTTGGTGTGGTATTTGTGGTTGGTTTTGCCGTTTCAGCAGAGAATTGAGGTGTTGATACGAGGCAAGCAGCAGCAGGGGCAGCGGCAGGGGCAGCAGCAGGAGCAACAGCAGGAGCAACAGCAGGAGCAGCAGCAGGAGCAACAGCAGCAGGAGCAGGAGCAGTCGCCGCCGTTGTCCGCGCATTTATGGGCAGCCGAGCCCGGGGGCAAGAAGTGGACGACGGAGCGGATGAGACAGGCGATTAAGCGGGAGACAGCAGCGGGGTTAGGGCATGAAGTCACGGTGCGGGCGTATCGTGATATCGCGATAGCAATCAGCAGGCAGTGGATCCGCGGGCCGACGGCGTTCAGGCAGGACGATGGAGAGGGAGACGATAGCGAGCAGCGGCAGGATGAGGACGGCATGGCGGCGGCGATCGCGGACGCGCAGGCAGGGCACACGTCGCACGTGGCGGGAATCGTATATGCGAGGGGAATCATGGAGCAGTTGGGGTGGGTGGCAGAACGAAGGCAGCAGTTCCGGGCGTGCAGCGTCGATTGGCACCGATTTTTAGGATTCGAACCGACGGGTCAGGCAGACGAGCGGAACGAGGCGGCGGATAGCAAGGCGACGAGCAAAAAGCGCAAGCGGTGCCCGTTCGAGGAGGAGGCGGAAGAGGAGCGGTTGGATCGTTGGATCCGGTTAAACAAGATGAATGCCGAGGAACAGTTGCGGCAGTTGGTGGGTAAGGAGGCGGTTTTCCGCAGCGTGCAGGAGCCGGCATTGGATGCGATCAAGGCAGGGCACAGCCCCGTGGTGGCAGTGATGCCGACGGGGGCGGGCAAGAGCGTGTTATTCACATTGCCGGCGTGGGCAGAACCCGGTGGCACGACAGTAGTAGTGGTGCCGTTGAAGTCGTTGCGGAAGGATATGAAGCGGCGGTGCGATGAGGCGGGGGTGCGGTGCGCGGTATGGGGCGGCAGGCGGCAGGCGGATGCGGAGTCGATCGTGTTGGTGACGCCGGAGGCGGCGGTGGGCGAGGAGTTCGGGACGTTTTTAAAGCGCATCAGGCGGACGAGGCAGTTGGACCGTATCGTGGTGGACGAATGTCACGTCGTGTTGAACGATAGGGTGGATTTTCGGAAGCATTTGCAGCAGTTGGGCAAGTTGGCGGGAGTAGAGACGCAGATGATATTATTAACGGCGACATTGCCGGCGGCGGAGGAGAGCAGGTTGTATAAAAGGATGGGATGGAGGGCGGACGAGGTAAAGATGTTTAGGGGGTCGACGGTGCGGAAGAACGTGCGGTATCGGGTGGTTGGCAGGAAGGAGAGTAGTAGGAAGGAGCAGGAGGATTTGGTAGCGGAGTTAGTGGATCGGGAGTTGAGGGCGTCGGCGGAGGGGAAAGTAGTAGTTTATTGCAAGACGCGGGGGGAGGTGGAGCGGTTGGCGAAAGCAGGCCGGTTCGCGTGCGAGGAATTCCGGGCAGACATGAGCGAGCGGCGAAAGGACGAGGTGTTGGAGGATTTCCGAGTGGGTAGAGAACGGGTGGTAGTGGCGACGAGCGCGTTGGGGATGGGGATCGATATACCGGGCATCAGGTTGATCGTGCACGCGGGCGAGCCGCGTAGCATGATGGATTACGGGCAGGAGAGCGGCAGGGCGGGGAGAGATGGCGGAAGAAGCGAGGCGGCCAAACCGAAAGGAGTGAATCGACCGTTATAAGGGTCGATTCAGGTCCCATACAAAATTAAGGTTTAGGGTTAGGGTTACGAGTACGGTCGATTGAGTACGGTCGATTCAGAAAAAAGATGTCGGATTCGCGTTAAATTAAGATATGTTGCAGAGCGCGGTTAGGCGATAAGAATTTTTGCGTATGACATGCCCGCCCGATCGCGTGTTCGAGCGTAATTTGGCAGTTGGGGTAAGTTAGGGTAAGGTTGATGGGGTAAGAGCGGCCCGAGCGCGGTAGTGGTTAAAGAGCGCGCATTCGCCGGGTAGGCACGCAGCGCGCGAACGTGCAGCAGGCGCCGAGTCAGAGAGTTAAGAGCAAGGGTTAAAGTAGTTAGTTCGATAGCAAAGGGTGGTTTCCCGCATCAACGCAGCGAAAGAATAAGCAGATAGCAGCGAAATAACGAGCATGCAGCAAGCGCAAGTCAACATGGCCGAAACAGCGGAGTATTTTCATCATTTAGGGTTAGGAGAATTTGGAGTCGTCGTGTGCAAGGAGTGCCGGCACGCGGTGTGGCCGGATCAGGTGGCAGGGCATTTGCAGGGCAGACATCACGGCATCAGCGGAAAGAACGCAGAGGCGATCGCGGAGGAGGTCGTGGCGTTTGCCGGATTAATCAGGTCCCCCGGAGAATTTCAGGCGCCCGCAGGCATCGACAGGCCGATCCCGGAGTTGCCGTTGCATCAGGACGGGTTAATGTGCGAGTTACAGCCCGACGGGTGCCGGTATATTTGCCGGGACAGAATGACGATGAAGAAGCATTGGCGCATCGAGCATCAGTGGTCGGCCGGCAGCCGAAAGGGCGGGTCGGGCAAGAGCAAGGGCGAGCGGGTCGAGAGGCGGTTTCAGGAAGCAGTGAGGCGGGTGCATTGTCAGCGATTTTTCACGAGCCGGCACGGATCGCAGTATTTCGAGGTGCAGCAACCGGCAGAGGAAGAGAATGGAACGCGCGAAGACGGCAACGGCGGCAGCAACGATAGTAGCAGGGACACGTGGACGCGGGCGTGGCAGCAGATGCAGGCCCGGTTCGAGCAGGCCGAGAAGGAGGCAGCCGCCGTCGTTCAGGACGCCGAGAGGGATCAGGCGAACCCGTGGTTGGAGCGGACGCAGTGGCAGAAGTATTTGGCCGGCAAGAACCGCGAGGATTTGTCGCGGTGCATCGTCAAGCCGGGCGGCGAGGAGGACGAAAAGAAGAACAGACGATGGAAGCCCGCCGATAAGGAAAAAGACGATCCGAACGAGCCGATCGAGACGGCCGTGTGGCAGGCGATGGAGGACGTTGCCCGCATTAGTCAGGAGAGCGTGGCGAAGCGGGCGGGCGTGTCGATGCGGATGCAGGCGATCAGGACGGAGAAGCATCAGACCCGATATCAGCCGTTGCAGCCGTATATGGACGAGGAATCGATCAAGGACCGTGCCCGGTCGTGGGAGCAGGTGTTGATGTTTTTTATGCGGACGCAGCGGCAGCACGATTGGGACAGCCCGGCGTACAAATTCA
>JAKSGN010000004.1:0-50234 GCA_024180945.1 Macrophomina tecta
CGTTGGCGCGTCGCGACGCGCTACGCGTCGCCAGGCCCAACAACCCGACTATCGCGCCCTCCACACCGGTAAACCAACGCGGCAGCGTAGAAGTCACGCAGAGACAATACCCGAACTGCCAACCGAATCGAGCGAAGCGACCCTAGACGACGTGATTGGCCTACTCAACCTCATTGTCGCGCAGAATGACCAGCTTACCGAGCGGAACGAAGCGCTTACGGAGCAGGTGGCCAGGAACGAAGACGAGATCAGGCGCCTGCGCAGCGTACTCGAGACGTCCGAGGAAACGCAGGCTAAGATGGAGGAGCGCATGGCGAAGATGGAGAAGCAGATTGCCGCGCTCGTGGAGTCGACGCGCAGGAATCTGAGCTCACAGTCCCAGATCAACGCCACGTACGCGAACGTGCTCCGAGGGGGACCGCCGACACCTGCGAACAGCAGTCCGTCGTCCACCGCCGCTGTCCCAGTACGCGCGAACCAAGCGACCGTCTCCACGACTCGAATGATGCCGCCCGTGATCGAGCTCGATCTCACGAATGCCAACGTCGAAACCGCAAGCCCCGGGGATATCCGCGCACGGCTGCAGACGGCGCTGGAGAGTCAGGAAGCCACAAAAGAAGTCAAGTGCTGCGGAATAACAAGAAACCCGAGCGATGCGGCCAAGGTGCGCGCTTTCTTTAGGACGGAAGAGGACGAAGAGCTCGTTAGGTCGAACCTCGGATGGCTGGAGACGGCCTTCCGGGGGGCGAGGATCCGGGGTCGCCAGTGGCACCCAGTCAAGGTAGACAATGTAAACAAGTTGGCTATTCTAAACGATGACCGCACCACGGTGCGCGCCGATGCGGGCCAGAAAATCGGCACGGAAAACGACGTCGAAGTAACGCAGGTCCGTTGGTTAAGCAAGCCGAGCAGCCGTCTCTACGGGTCGGCGGTAATTTACCTTGCCAAGAAGAGCGAGGCCGACGCACTTCTCGCTAGGAGAGTGATCGATGTAGGCGGAGAGGCGGCGTATACTAACGTGTTTGAGCACCGCCCGCGGCCAAGGCGCTGCTTCAAGTGCCAGAGCTACGACCACCTGCAGTTCCGCTGCCGGGGAGAGGAAAGATGCGTGAAATGCGCGGGCATTGGCCATAGAGAGGACGGCTGCTCGTCGACGACGGTAAAGTGCGCCGCTTGCGGTGGTCCGCACAGAGCAGACGATAGAGGCTGCCCAGAGTATGACAAGCTCTTGCGCGAAATGCTACGCCAGCGGAATGAGTAGACCGTTAAAAGTAATTCACGCGAACTTAGGAAAGAGCGGGACAGCGCAGTACAGCCTACTAAACGACGAAGACCTGAGCGACTTTAGTGTTATTTTCATCTCAGAACCAAACTGTTTTCGCGAGTCTGGCGGCGAGACCGTGGCAGCACCCATTACCCTTCCATATTAGAAGCAACTGCTACCCACGATATCGCGGCATAGTCGCTATCCCGTCCGTTCAATGTTGTGGATCCGTAAAGACACGCAAGCCAGGCAGATCGCAGTACCCTCTGCCGACATCACAGCCGCAGTCGTTACGCTGCGGGACCGGATCGTGTTCGTAGCAGCCGTGTACGTCGCCAAAAAGGAGAACGTGGACGATCCGGAACTCACCAGCGCGCTTGAGCACCTGAGAACGGCAATCACACAGATAGGAGGCCAAACTAACGGGGTTCTGGAGCTCCTCATCTGCGGTGACTTTAACAGACACGATCAATTATGGGGAGGCGATCTAGTATACAGCTCGCCGCGCAACGGAGAAGGCGCGCCGATAATCGACTTTATGGAGGACTTTCACCTACAGAGCCTGCTGCCTAGAGGCACGGTCACGTATGAATCAGCCGGCCAGAGCTCTACAATCGATCTTATCCTGGCGTCGCCCCGACTAGCGGAAGAGATGAGCGATTGTGGTCCTTCCAGTACGGCATACGGACATGATCATCTAGCCATCGAAGCCCATTTTGAGACTGACGTGCCTTATCAAGAACTAGAGGCGCGATACACGTTCCGTAGCGTCAACTGGGAGGCCGTTAGAAGTGATGTGAGAAAGAAGCTCACTGAGCAGCCACCTCCCGAAGCCCAAGACATTGAAAGCTTCACCAACTGCCTCTCGGAAACGGTATCGGCAGCAATCCAGCGCTGCACCCCCAAAGCAAGACCGTCACCATACGTGAAGAGGTGGTGGACAGCGGACCTTAGTCAACTACGGAGGTCGTTTACCTACTTTAGAAACCAAGCGAGGGGACGGCGAAGGTGGGGAGTGCCAGATATCTGGTTAGAATCACAGGCAAGAGAAGCGGCGAAGAGACTCCATGACACCATGAGACGCCAAAGGCGCAGATGCTGGAAGGACTTTCTCGCAGAGCCGACTAACATTTGGAAAGCGGCCAAGTATCTCAACGAGCGAGGAAGCAGCGGCTTCGCTCATATTGCACGCCTTCAGCACCAGGATGGCTACGCGGAGTCCTGCGAGGAGATCTCGGAGACACTAATTAGGAACTTCTTCCCGGAACTCCCAGAAGTGCAGAGTACTCTGATCGAGGCGGCTCAGAGCTTTGGTGAGCCGATCGAACACGCACCGCTAACCGTAGAGGAAGTAAAAGAAGCCATTTTCCGGGCCAGTCCATTCAAAGCACCTGGATCAGACGGAATTCCCGCAATTGTGTGGCGCGAGCTTTGGCCAGTGGTGGGCAAGTATATCTATCAGCTGTTCAACGAATCGTTACTTCAGGGCCGCTTACCTAGCCGTTGGAGAATTGCGAGAATCATTCCGCTGCGCAAGACAGGAAAGTCAGCGGAGATACCGCAAGGATACAGGCCAATCTCGCTGTTGTCGACGCTGGGGAAAGCGCTGGAGTCAGTGGTGGCAGAGAGGATCTCTGCTCTGGCGGAGGAACACTCTCTACTACCTAAGAACCACTTTGGCGGTAGGAAGCAACGATCCACAGTGCAGGCACTAACCATCCTGCAGCAACGCATCTATGACGCGTGGCGCGAAGGCAAGGTTCTCTCGCTCCTGTCGTTCGATGTCAAGGGAGCCTACAACGGCGTTGCCCGAGACGTGCTCCTCCAGCGGCTCCGACAAAGAAGGATTCCGGAAGTGCTAGTCAAATGGGTGGAAGCGTTCTGTTCTAACAGGAGTGCCTCTGTGGTGGTAAACGGCAAGACGTCCAAGGTCATGGACCTACCGCAGGCAGGACTCCCACAGGGCTCGCCTCTCTCGCCGATACTATTCCTATTCTTCAACGCCGACTTGGTGCAGTCCGTAACCAACAGGAACAAAGGAGCCATCGCGTTTATTGATGACTACAGCACCTGGGTGACCGGCCCTTCCGCAAGCGACAATGTTGCGAAGCTTCAAAGAACGGTGGTGGCTCGAGCCGAAGAGTGGGAAGCGACGAGCGGAGCGACGTTTGAAGCAGAGAAGACGACGCTCGTCCACTTTACACGGAACGAGCAAAGACGGTCCGACCAGCCGATAGTGGTCAAGGGAAGAGAGGTGCACCCAAAGGCTGAAGCAAAGATTCTAGGCGTCGTCTTCGACCAGGGACTACGGTTTAAGGCTCACGCGGGGAGGATCGCCAAAAGGGGCGTCCAGGCAGCCCTAGCGCTGAAGCGACTTCAGGGCCTCCGGCCGAGCAGTGTGCGCCAGCTCTTCTCAGCCACCGTAGCCCCGGCGGTCGACTATGCGGCTCCAATATGGGCGCCAGCCATCACGGCACCACTGATGAAATCACTTGAGGCAGTGCAGAGAATCGCGGGCAGAGCAATAACCGGAGCTTTCAGGACGGTGGCACTACCCATCCTCGAAGCCGAGGCAGCGATCCTACCTATCGAGATCCGCCTCCACCAGCAACTGCTTCGATTTTGGGTCAACTGCCACACGCTGCCGCAGAAACACCCGTTCTGGAAGCTAAAGCGTGCAATCGACCCGGCCAACAAGAGGTTCGTGTCCCCGCTGCAGCGAATAATGCTGACGGCTAGAGAGATTGACGCTGAACGTCTCGAAACAATCCGCCCATTTGTAAGAATGCCGTGGGCCGACAGGCCCGTTGTTCAGATCGAGTCTCTAGAGGCAGCGAAGCTCCGAGCCAGCTCTCCGCCACGGTCAGAGGTGGCTATCTTCACGGGTGGCGTACAAAGAAACGGAAAGCTCGGAACCGGCGTCTTTTGCGTGGATAGTAGGGGCACGACCATCGTCGCTCACTCATGTCCGGTCGGCAAGTCCAACTCAGTCGATGCCGTGTTCGCAGAACTCCAGGCGATTCACCAAGCAGTAGAACTAATACATGGCACGTGGTCGACCGCGATGGTGGCTGACTATCCCGATGCAGCCAAGGTAAAACACGCTATCTACAGCGATAGCAAGACAACCCTCCGTCTCCTCCGTAAGCCTCGACAGATGCTACGTCAGGAAGTTGTTGGAAGCATTCTCCGCCTATTAGACCAGATCAGACGCAACAAGGGGCCGCCGGTCGAGTTCAGATGGGTGCCGGCGCACGAGGGGATTGCAGGCAACGAGAAGGCGCATAGCTTGGCACTACACGCCACGAAGAGCAACCAAGAGCCTCCTACAGGCAATCTGCTACGGCCGCTAGCACTGGCTCGGTGTAAGGAAATTGCCATGAGACAGTGGAGGGAAACGCTCGAAGCTTCTAAGGTCGGCGAGTCGATCCGCAAGCTCGATCGCGCGTTGGCGCACTTCCACACCAAGAAGCTCTATGACCAACTGAACTATAGAGAAGCAGTGGCAATCACGCAGCTAAGGACGTCGAAAGCGAACCTGAACGAGCCGCTGTACAAAATCAAGCGAGTAGATTCACCCTCGTGCGGGTGCGGAGCAGAGAGGGAAACAGTTAAGCACTTCCTCCTAGAGTGTCCACGCTGGATGGACCGCCGGGCTCAACTACAGACCGACCTGGGTAGTAGATTCGGAGACCTTGCGTTCATGCTAGGCGGATGGTCGGGCACGAAAAGACCCGACGGTAGGTATGTGGATGGCCCACCGGAGAAGTGGCGAGCAGACACGCGAGCAGTCAAAGCAACGGCGGCATTTGCTCTGGCCACGGGAAGACTAGTCGCAACTAGAGACTGAGAGCTTAATCCTTCTTAAAGCAAATTTATCCCTTCTCCAACTAGCCGTCACGCCGCTACAGGGACTGACGGCACTCGGGAAGTGGTCTCGAGGGGATGGTATGAGGGGTGCATGGAGGATGGCTCTACGTTTAACGTATCCCACAAGCGAGCGTGCCACATAAGCGAGTGTGCCACCTTACCAAACCCAACCCACTTTAAGTACAACTAACTCTGCAACGTCCTGCAAAATCGACTATTTCTAATAGGTACGCTATTCTACAGTAGTTTCCGCACCTTTTTGACATGTACGAGAATTATGTCCAGTTTCGCCGCACTGCCCACATCGCCGTCGTTTTCTCGCTGGCCCCTCCGATTGCGCACCACTTTGGCGCGTTTCCCGCGAAATCTGTTGGTTAACAGCAGCTCCATCGATTAAATACTGCCCCTCCTGAACCGTAAGAGTCCCTCGCTTCTGAATCCGCTTTTTCTGCCGCTTTTTACGTCGCGTTGCGGCCTCGTTTGCCTTTTGAAGATTCGCGACTTCCGCCTGCAGAAGAACAGCCGAATGCGCCATCATTTGAGCCCCCTTAGCAAGCTGGTTCAGCGCATCGTTGATTGGCGTTGGTGAGCTGTTCTGATGCTTTGCAATCCGGTTCCTAATAAGCTCAGTCTGAGAGGCTAATTCAGCTGGGTTGTGCGGTGTTTGAGCGTCCCAAGTTATGGCCTCTGCCTGCGGGCGTGTCGGCGTCCGAAGCTTGACATCGAGCTTGGAAATCACGGCCTCTGGATCGAGCGGGACCAGTCCTGCGCCTCGGAACCCGCCTACGATATTCTGCTGCGTAAATGCGGCTTCGAACGCCGTTTTGAACGCAGGCAGAAACTCGAGCTTCGTGATGTGGTTGATGTGAGATCGCATCAGCTCTTCAACCTGCTTTCCGTACGCCTTCTTGAGAGGCGCAAAACAGCCTACATCGAGCGGCTGGAGGAGATGCGATGAATGCGCAGGCATGAAGAGCGTGATGATCTTGCGTTCCTGGCAGAACGCGTCGAATTCGGCCGAATTGTGGCTCGCGTGGCCGTCAAGAATCAGAAGTCGCCATGCTCCAGTTGTGCGATCCTTTGTGTGCTTTTCGAAGTGCTGCAGCCACTGCAGACCAAGCTCGTTCGTCGTCCAGCCGTTTTCGCTTAATGCGATGACCCAATTGCCTGGTACGTCGTCGCTGTACCAAGCAGAAAGGTGGTGTTGTCCCTTGAAAATCACGAACGGCGGAATCGCCCAGCCCTCGGCGTTGACTCCCTGGATCACCGTAACCCACTCGCGATTGCCTGGCTGGACTGATTTGGGTCGAGCGCGTCGCTCCAATGCTGTGACAACCATTCCGGCTGCAATCATGCCCATGAGGAAGCCGGCTTCATCGAAGTTGTAGATGTCACCGTTCACGATCCCATACTTCGTGATAGTGTTCTGGACGAGCTGAAACCATTGCGTGATAAGCTCTGGGTCCTCGCATTTAGCTCGCTGATAGTCATACTTTCGATTCAGACGTGTTTTTAGCTCGGGAGTCCGTCTTACGAAGTTGGAGGGCCAGTTCTTGCCAACGGTACCTCCGGCGCGGTCGGCGAGTAGCTTATTTGCCATACCTTCAACAGCACTTAATCGCGGCGGAAATCCTCGCGAATCTAGATCGAGGACACGTTTGACAAGAACTGATTCCTCGATATTAGTAAGCTTTCGAGAGTTGGGCGTGCAATCGCGTCGAGAAGGAATCCTGTCGCGTCGTCGCTTAAGGGTCATCCGATTAACGTTAAACGTCTTTGCAGCGAGCCGATTGCTTTGAATTTGGCCTTGATCGATAGCTTGCTTCGCTAAAGCTATCTGAGCTTCATGTAAGATGGATTGAGCGTGGGTTGGCTGATGCATTGTTGGTTGAAGCTAGGGTGTCGCGTTTTCTTGGTTGGGTGGCACACTCGCTTGTGTGGCACGCTCGCTTGTGGGATACGTTAAATATATAACGTGGTTGATAACCGAGCTGCGCATACAACCGAGCTGCGCACCCCACCAATGCCGCGCGACTTTGCAGGCTAATATCTCAACACTACAACAAGCTATTGCAATGCAAAAAGTTTATTTAGAATTTTTAGATTCATTAGTATCTAGCTTGCAGGTACGCAAATTGTGTCCTAGCATACCGCGGCGCCCGCAGCGCCTTTGTTGTGTCGCACCCCCATCCGTGCGCGCCCTCTTCGAAGACTCCCCACCCTCATCCCGCCCACCTACGTTGCTGGGAGCCATCAATTCAGCTGCCTCCTCTGCCGTCAACGACCCTCCAGTCTGGATATACTTCCTCTTGCCTGATTTTCGCTTGGTTAGAGTCTTATTGGCCTCCCGCAAGTCAGTCATTTCGGCGCGCAACAACACCAGTTCGTGTGCCATCGCTATGGTGCCTTTTGTCAGCTGAACCACAGCTTCTTTCAAGGAACTTGGCGAAGAACCTGCAGGAGGCGGAATCTTATTAAGGACAAAGGCTGATTGGGAGTCTACTTCGTGAAGAGTGCGCGGTGTTTTGGGCTCCCAAGGGGTGGTCTCTAGGGCAGGTGGCGTTGGCGTACGAAGCTTCACATCAAGCTTGGATAGCACCGCGTCTGGGTCTAGTGGGACTAGCCCAGCGCCTCTAAAGCTTGCAAGGATGTTCTCCTTCTTAAAAACCCGGGCGTGAGCTGCCCTGAAGGCTGGGAGGAACTCGGTCTTAGAGATATGGGTGACGTGCCTGCGCGCCAAGGCCGAGATCTCATCACCGTACGCGCGCTTCAACGGCGAATAGCAACCCACATCAAGTGGCTGCAATAGGTGCGACGCGTGTGGGGGCATACAGAGAGCGATAATCCTGTTCTCCGTGCAGAGATCCTGGAAATCCTGCGAGTTGTGGCTCTCGTGACCGTCGATTATGAGCAGCCGGTGCGTGCCCACGGTACGCGACTTTGTATGCGCGTTAAAATGCTTCAACCACGCCACTCCTAGCTCGTTGGTCGTCCAGCCGTTCTCGGTGACTCCATTAGGCCAGTCTTTAGGCATGAGACCGTCCTAGTACCAGGTGGAGATGTGCTTCTTGCCTGCGAAGATGATGAAGGGGGGGATCACAGAGCCGTCAGCGCAGATGCACTCAATCGCGGTGGTCCACTCGCGATCGCCTGGCTGCACCAGTTTCCCTTTGCCGCCGCGCTTTTCTGAGCCTGTAACCACGTACTGCGTCGAGATTACACCCATCATAAAGCCAGTCTCGTCAAAGTTGTAGCTGTCTTCATCCAGGATGCCGTACTTCGCCTTCATGTTGCGCACCAGCTCGAACCACTTGCCAATCACCTCTGGATCTTCGTTCAAGGCTCGCTGACGATCATAGGAACGTGTCATCCGAACCTTGAGCGCAGGCGATCGCTTAATGAGGTTATCCACCCAGCGCTTGCCTGTTGGCTTGCCACCCCGCTCTGCTAGCAACCTATCGGCCATTGCTCGCACAGCAAGCTTCGTAGGCGGAAACCCTCTTGAATCCTGGTCCAATATACGCTCAACTATCACTAGCTCCTCTTCCTTGCTGAGCTTTCGTCCGTTGGCCTCGCAATCGCGTCGGGGGGTCGCTCCACCACGTCGGCTGCGGAGCGTACTTGGGGGAACGGCGTAGAGGGCCGCAGCGCGTCGCTCGCTTAAAGACGCGTTTCGTTTACGAGATTGTATAGCTAGCTTAATTCTCGCTTCGTTAGAAGATGTCAGGGTGTGGTGTTGTGGATGCATCGCGTCTGAAGATCGGTAGGATGGATTTTGGTGGTGGGGTGCGCAGCTCGGTTGTATGCGCAGCTCGGTTATCAACCACGTTATTAGCTATTCTATGTAACGTGTTTCACCACCGAGCCGTCCAAACCACCGAGCCGTCCACTTCCTCACCAAAAACGCATCGGATGAAAACTCAACACGATGCATCACCACAACGCTATGAAATCATCCCAGAAAACTCAGTATATTAACCTTGCTATCCAATCTATTGATACCCACGCGTCGCACAGCGAAAGAGCTACCTGTCGCGAGTACCTTGCTCCCCGATCAACCGTACGCGACCGACGCGCAGGTGCCATACCACGCGTAGAAGCTGTGCCTAACGGCAAGAAGCTTACCAAACATGAAGAAGGCGCGATTGTCGAGCGTATACTGGACCTGGATTCGAGAGGGTTTCCGCCCTCCAAGGATATACTACGTGATATGGCCAACAAATTGCTGGCAGAGCGCGACGGGGGTACCGTGGGCAAGAACTAGCCAGACAGGTTCATCAGCCGCAGAGATGAGCTCAAAACGTGCTGGACTCGCGCGTACGATCGCCAGCGAGCCTTGAACGAGGACCCAGTGGTTATCGAGCGGTGGTTCGACCTCGTTCGCTCTGTGAAGGAGAAGTACGGCATCCTAGACGAGGATACGTACAACTTTGATGAAACTGGCTTTATGATGGGCGTAATAGGCTCTCTGCTAGTTATTACAGGCTCTGAAAGGCGCGGAAAACGAAAATTTATCCAGCCAGGCAATCGCGAGTGGACTTCAGTTATTAACGCGGTCAGCGCGCTCGGTTGGACGATCCCACCCTTTACGATCTTCGCCGGCAAGAACCACATTAACACTTGGTACGAAGACACCTCTGGCATGGAGGACTGGGTTGTTGCTGTCAGCGCCAACGGCTGGACGACAAATGAGCTTGGAGTGAAGTGGTTAGAGCACTTTAACGCGCATACAAAGTCGCGTACTGTGGGGGTGTACCGGCTGCTCATAATCGACGGCCACGAGAGCCACAACTCAATTGAGTTCCAGGATCTGTGCAAGGAGGAGAAGATTATTACCGTCTGTATGCCGTCGCATTCGTCGCACCTCCTGCAGCCGCTTGATGTGGGCATTTTCTCGCCGTTAAAGCGGGCGTACCGCTCTCAGATCTCAGGCTTGGCGCGCTTGATGGCCACAAAAATCGACAAACCAGCCTTCATACAGGCGTACAAGGCGGCTTATTACAAGGTGTTCACAAAGGAGAATATCTGTGCAAGCTTCCGAGGAGCTGGCTTGGTGCCGCTCGACCCGCAGGTTGTGTTATCGAAGGTTGATGTCAGGCTTCGTACGCCTACACCGCCTGCACCAGAGGCTGTCCCATGGGAATCCAAAACGCCCAGCAATATGCGCGAATTAGAGGCCCAATCAAGGCTACTTTATCAGCAGATAAGGCAGTATTGCAGCTCCTCACCTACAGAGGCGCGTGGATCGCTTCAATCGCTCGTAAAAGGCGCGTCATTCATGGTGCACTCTGCTGTGTTAGTACGCGACGAACTCTCTGCCCTTCAAAGGGCCACAGAGGCCGCAAACAAGAAGAAACAGCGTAAAAGAAAGTACGTACAGAATCGGGGCACGCTAACAATGGTAGACAGCGGTCAGCTATCTAATCCTCAGGGCGCTGGGGGGGCAGAGGGCAGCGAACAGCCCTCTAAGAAGGCTCGCGCAGAGGGCGCGCAGGGGGCTCAACGGCGCTGTGGGAACTGCGGCAAGACCGGGCACAACAGACGGACTTGTACAGAGGAGGTAACAGGTACTGAGTAATCTAGGATCGCTACTAGTTTATTGAAATTTTTGTGTTGTGTTGAATAACTTGAGTTCAAAGTGTGATGTTGGTGAGGAAGTGGACGGCTCGGTGGTTTGGACGGCTCGGTGGTGAAATACGTTAAGCTAAATCTAATGTACAAACACGTGATATTCCAACAGCGTCTCTTCGACCCTTAACAAGGCAACAAGGGGACCACTTTTATATACTAAAGACAGATGTTACGCGGAGCTCAAAGTATCGAGTTTCGATTATTATTAGAGGCTTTGCGTCGACCCTTCGCTGTTTGACTAGCAGAACGCGTCATTAAACAGGTCTACCTAAAGGTTAATCTTAGCTCAACCGCTCTACAAAGCAATGTACGCTATTATAACAAATAAACTCTACGTAGACTGACGGAGGTGTCTTCTCTATATACATCTTACGTATCATCCTTACAGCGGTGAGATTCTAAGACAAGAAAGTCGATCAAGATCCACAGTGTAAAGCATCCCGGCTATCTGTAGATACAGAAGGGTTCCAAGCCATTACGGACGTCTTTTAGCATGTTATAGTATCCCAGGCGTCCAGAACTATAATGATTGGTACGATATCGCTCTCTTCTAATCTCTCAAACATAATCTCGAGCCCTAGGTAGCTAATAAGACTGTTCCATCCGCCTCGCAAGGACACTCTAGTAAAGGTAATTTCTCGTAGCGTCTCAATGTGATTTCTAATAAGGGCTAGTAGAACTGCCTCCTCCGTGTGTCCGCCGTCGATGTATAATCTTCTAAGTCGAGTGGAAAAGGTGCTGCTCCCACTTCCGCTCCCAATTTCGGGACGGCCAGCACGCGCTAAAGCCCGAGATAGAGTTCCTCCAAGTTTATCAGTACGCGGAGAAGACTCATTAGATTCGTGGACAGGCTCCTGACTACTATATCCGAGCGACCTCCCGGGGTCCAGAGGTTGAGCTGCAGTACACGTAGCTGTCGAAATAGAATAGAAAGAAGTACCATACCAGGCCGTGTTATTACTATCGCATCGCAATAGGCTCCTATCCCATGTTGACCCAGCAAGGGTTCGTTTCTGACTATGCGCGGTTGGGCCTGGCTCGAAGCTACTGCGGCCAAGACGATGGAGAGAGTACGCGTTTATTTAAGGATTACTATAGTCCCGGTCTCTTTTTCCAGCTCGAGGACGCCCCAACTTCGAACCCCACCTTTGGAGCTAAAGCCTGATACAACGATCTCTACAAGAGACCCCTTCATGGCTATCAGCGCGACTGCGAGCAATGCAGTGTCCTGGCCTCGCTGTCTAAAGTATATCTACTCTTCGCAGAGCTCTTGAAGCCTAAGACTCTACTCTTTCTTTGCTGTTGATCTGCCACAAGCGAGAGCCTCCGACCCGATACGTAGAGTTTCGACGAAACGGCCAAATCGACCCCTTACACGGCTACATAGAGCGTGGAGTCCATCGTAAGATAACATAAACTGCTTTGTACGAAAGCGTCGACGGCCGAAATACTCTAAAGACATGTGGTCGAACTGTCTGCATGTGGCTCTGAAGCTGGCTAAATCCGAATCATTGAGAAAACACAATACGTGCCATATCAGCTCTGTTGGGAGGCCAAGCGTCATGATGAGCGATCTCCGCACAAAAGCGAGATGTGCGGCGGATATGGAGGAGATTATACACAGACAATGTAGCTTAAATAGCACGGCTCTTAGCTTGCTCCCAGGGCTCGTAGCAAACAGTTAATAATTCCAACACGGAAAATCACAAGTTGCTCAATACAAACTTAATATCTCGTCAATCAAAAGGGTGCAACAAGCAAGCACAGTCAACGCGTAAAATTATATACCACTCGCGCCTTGGTAAAAGACAACATTCAAGAGATAGTAAGGCTATAATTATTAAGCGCTCGATTGTTGCGACCCCTGCTTGCTCCACTACCTCCCCAGTAGATGTGTCTTAAGACAGTTTACTTTTGGCGGCGGAATTCGCTCGAAGTGCTGCTCTTAAAGAGCTAGAGGATTTAGCAGATCAGACAATACTAGAGTGGGGCCGAAAATCCTCCGGGAATCATCGTTTAACGTACTTCATAACGTGGTTCACCACCGAGCGGCCCGCACCACCGAGCGGCCCACCTCCCCACCAACATCACACTTTGATCTCAAGTTACTCAACACAACACAAAAATTTCAATAAACTAGCAGCAATCCGAGATTACTCGGTATCTGTTACCTCCTCTGTACAGCTTCGCCTATTGTGTCCTAGCTTGCCGCAGTTCCCACAGCGCCGTTGAGCCCCCTGCCCACCCTCTGCGCGTACCTTCTTCGAGGGCTGTTTGCTGCCCTCAACACCCTCAGCGCCCTCAGGATTGCCCAGCTGACCGCCATCCCCCATTACTAACGAGCCCTGATCCTGCACGTACTTCCTTTTACGCTGTTTCTTCTTGTTTGCAGCCTCTGTGGCCCTTTGAAGGGCAGAGAGTTCGTCGCGTACTAACACAGCAGAGTGCACCATGAATGACGCGCCCTTTACGAGCGATTGAAGCGATCCACGCGCCTCTGTAGGTGAGGAGCTGCAATACTGCCTTACCTGCTGATAAAGTAGCGTTGATTGGGCCTCTAATTCGCGTATATTGCTGGGCGTTTTGGATTCCCATGCGGTAGCCTCTGGTGCAGCCGGTGTAGGCGTACGAAGCCTGACATCAAGCTTCGATAACACCACCTGCGGGTCGAGCGGCACCAAGCCAGCTCCTCGGAAGCTTGCACAGATATTCTCTTTTGTGAACACCTTGTAATAAGCTGCCTTGTACGTCTGTATGAAGGCTGGTTTGTCGATTTTTGTGGCCATCAAGCGCGCCAAGCCTGAGATCTGAGAGCGGTACGCCCGCTTTAACGGCGAGAAAATGCCCACATCAAGCGGCTGCAGGAGGTGCGACGAATGCGACGGCATACAGACGGTAATAATCTTCTCCTCCTTGCACAGATCCTGGGACTCGATAGAGTTGTGGCTCTCGTGGCCGTCGATTATGAGCAGCCGGTACACCCCCACAGTGCGCGACTTTGTATGCGCGTTAAAGTGCTCTAACCACTTCACTCCAAGCTTATTTGTCGTCCAGCCGTTGGCGCTGACAGCAACAACCCAGTCCTCCATGCCAGAGGTGTCTTCGTACCAAGTGTTAATGTGGTTCTTGCCGGCGAAGATCGTGAAGGGTGGGACCGCCCACCCTTGCGCGATGATCGCGTTAACGACCGTAGTCCACTCGCGATTGCCTGGCTGGATCGCTTTTCGTTTCCCGCGTCTCTCAGAGCCTGTGGTGGCCAGCTCGGAGCCTATTACACCCATCATAAACCCAGTCTCGTCAAAGTTGTACGTATCCTCGTCTAGGATGCCGTACTTCTCCTTCACAGAGCGAACGAGGTCGAACCACCGCTCGATAACCACTGGGTCCTCATTCAAGGCTCGCTGGCAATCGTACGCTCGAGTCCAGCAGGTTTTGAGCTCATCTTTGCGTTTGATGAACCTGTCCGGCCAGTTCTTGCCCACAGTACCCGCGCCTCGCTCTGCCAGCAGCTTATTGGCCATATTACGTAGTATATCCTTCGAGGGCGGAAATCCTCTTGAATCCAGGTCCAGTATACGTTCGACTATCGCGACCTCTTCGAATCCAGTGAGCTTTTTGCAGTTAGGCTCAACTTCTGCGCGTGGGAGGCGTCCGTTGCGTCGCGCTTGTACGGTCGATCGGGGTGCGAGATGCTCGCGACAAGCAGCTCGTACGCTAGTAGACGCGTGGGTATCGATAGCATGTAGGGCAAGGTTGATATACCGAGATTTTTGAGATAATTCAGTACTGTTGTGGTGATGCATCGCGTTGAGTTGTTGTCTGACGCGTGTTTTGGTGGGGAGGTGGCCCGCTCGCTGGGGTGGCCCGCTCGGTGGTGAACCACGTTATGGGATAAGACTAAGGAACGCCATCGCCTACCAGTCCTTGTGGAGTCTGTTAATTTGTGTTGGAACTTTCGTGTATTTAAGGTTCAGTAGCGTAGCTTGGCCGTAGCACGTATAAGAGGGCCCCCGCCCGCCTGCCACGGCTCATCACCAAGAATCTCATTCTCAACCTCAAACTCCAACAATTTGTCCGCGAAGCGTTTCTTTTTCGAGTGCGAGCTGAACGACGTCGTTCGTAGGGTTATTCCTGGTCGTGACCGTCGTGGCGCGTGGATCGCGCAAGGGTTTAGGATGTGTGGTGCAAGAGGCTTATCGCTTGCTGGAGGTCCGTTGGTTCCGTTCTCTTTCGGTTGTTTGCTAATGCTTCGCAGCTCGGAGGCTTCGTCGCGAGCAGGAAAAATTGAAGGTGAAGGAAGCCGAGGCCCATGAGAAGTTCCTTGCTTGCTTGGCTGAACTGGATCGTCTTGAAGAGGAGAGGGCTCGTTTGCACGCGGAGCAGGAGAGAGCTCGCTTGGATCATGAGGAGATCATTCGTCGTCAGGCAAAAGAGCTGGGAACTGTGGCTGCTCATTTGGAGCGGTTGCGCAAAAATCAGCGTTTGTTGGGGGAACGTGGTTACCGAGCTCTTCTTGCTGAGTCCAATAACGTCAATGCGTTGGACGAGCATGATCATCGTGAGGCGGAGGACCTGTTGGCTGCACTGGCCGCCGACGAGGTGAATGCCTCTGACCCTGAAAAATCCGAGCGTCTGCCGGCGTCAAAACGGCCACGTCACGAGGCGGCGGGGCCTGGTGTGCCGCGGGTGGCTGAGTCTGCTGATTCTGCCAGCGAGCCTGTGGCTAGTGCGCGGTCATTGCATTCTCCCGAGCTAGTGGATTCAGCTCACCTGTCTCTTGACCCTGTAGGTCTTGAGGGTTTCCCGTCGTTCTCTTTCGGGGATGGTCTCGTTTCCGTGGGAGGTCAGGATTTTGACAGTGAAATTTTGTGATAAGATTTGGGTGTATGTCGTCTTTGTGTAATGAGCGGGCCTCTGTCTCTGAGGATCCAAACACAAAAGAAGGGGAAAACCTGTCTGTAGTCTTCCTTAAGTAACTCCAAGAAGAGGGTGAGTCGAACATGAGATGAGACTGAGCACTGCGCGCGAAGGCCGTGTTACGAATAAAAGTCCAAATTCTTTCCTTCAAGTTGACCACGTATGTCAAAAGCTATCGAAGGAGTGTGGAATATATATAAGTAGGAGAGTGTAGAAAATCCATGTACTCACTGGGTGTACCTCGTTCAGTTATGGTTCTGTCAGTGAGAATGGTGGTGTTACTAAGCGTGAGGCTCATTGTGGCGCCTTTGCTCATGACATGATGATTCATACGCCTCGTCGGCCTCACAGGAACATAGGGACAAGGCACGCTATTCTATGTTAAGTTACAATGAGATCTCGTTCATTCAAGGCCTAGCACATTGTATGCAATGAAGCCATTCCTCCTTCCTGTTCAACAATTAATGTCGAAATTTGAGGTCAAAACGAGTGGATTCTATCCTCCCTGCTCTCTGAGAGCCGTTGAGTGAAGTTCTTTATATACAGTGGATTGAATGATAACCGAGGAAGAAGAATAGATCCGAGGAAGAGCAGAATAACGAGGCGTAGGGGGGAACCGAGGAAAGAATCAATGTATTGCCTGAAGGAATAATGGATGGAAAATGATGGGCGTAGTGGTCGAGTCGTGGTGAGCTTTCAAGTTGGATGAGACGGGAACTGGTATGATGGCGTTGGATTCGGTGGTGATACCATCAATTGAGAATAAGTGGCATGAGGACTAAGAGGGCCACTCAGGGAGAGGCCTCTTATCCGTCCTCTTCCGTAATTAAGCTAACTTTAATGTACAGACACGTGGTGTTCTAACAGATGGTTTGGTGGTGCGGAGAGGGCGGACACAGGCGAGGTCATGAGATGTGTGCACTTTGTTGTTTGTTTGTTTTTTTAGTTTAACGTCCTTCTAGAGTCAGAGACTATTAAAGACGGGCTTTAAGGGCCGTTTCTAGTAACATGTTTTCGGGAGGCTCCTCATAAAAGAAGCATGCTAGGAGAGCACAAGTAATAGTAGGCTTAAAAGCCAAAAGAGAGGCAGGCCTCTAAAAGAAAGTACTTTTAAACTAAGTAAAAACCTCCACAAAAAGGAAGGAAAACCTTAGTAAAAGAGAAAAGGAGAGAGAGGTTCCATATATTTATACACCCTAGTAAGGTGTTAAGAAAGTCATAAAGAAAGTAAGAATATAGAGAAGTAATAGAGGAAAGTAGAAAAAAAAAAGAGACCTAGTAAGTTCTACCTCTTTTCTAGTCTTTTCTAAGTATTACTAACTCTTTAGGCCTTCGTCGTCCTAGAGGGGGTTCCGGTAGTCCGGTCTATATATTTATACACCTTAGATAGGTGTTTCCGGAAGGCCTTAGAGAGAGAGGAATCTTAAATAGACTATAGAGAGATAGTCCTAAATAGGGATCTCCTTCCCTTTCCTCTTATAAATTCCTAGCATCCTAGCTCTTTTAGACTTCCTTAAGGTCAAGGGGGTGTGGTCGAGGGGGGGTGTGGTAGTTATTGGTTTCTTGGTTGCCGAGAGAAGTACGAGTACGGATTTAGTCACAGGACTTTAATCCTGAGTCGGGAGGGTTGGAGTCGGAGGAGTGGTTTCGGTTATGTGCACGGACGTGCAAATTTTCGCCCACACCAAAGAAGAAAAGGGGAAGTGATGCCTTTGCGGTTACTGAAGAATAACACGGCAACGAGTAGGCTTACTACGCTGCAAATTCATACAGTTCTGCGCCTAGGCATCCTTTATCCCTCTCTATTATTTGGTGGGGTTTCGCGTAGAATTCGTAGAGTTATTCTTGTTATAGGGTCGGTGAGAGAGATTCTTACCGGTGCCATTTTCTTCCTCTTACTGCGCGCCAACGCAGGCCTCCCTGAAGCCAGCTGTCGAGCTATAGGCTAAAGGGATCAGCAGGAATCGAATGGCACCGGTCTTGAGGTGCATTTCGAAGTGGTGGTCGAGATCGGGTTTTCGAGAGGTGTGTTTGTTGTCTTGCCAGGCTTAGTTCCGGACGAGGGCCTTTCGATAGCGTTATTCCGAGGCCCTGATAAGATTCTGGCGCATTCCTCTTCCACCAGGTTTCGAAGAGCTCGTGTTCTTTTGCCTTCGCGATTCTGCCGATTTTAGCAAGAGTCGCTGTGAGGTTTGTTGGCGGGGGTTGTGCCGCTCCTTGCTTGGCTAGCCGGTCTGCTTCTTCATTGCCTCTGATCCCTTTATGGCCAGGAATCCAGTGGACCTGGACTGACCCGGGCTGAATGTGCGGTAGGCGTTGTCTACATGGCCATTGCTTGGCCAGTAGACGGATTTTAAGGACGGTGTTCTGGCTCGAGTCTGTTGGCTGCCCCTGAAGCACCTTGGCCGCGACGGCGTTATCGGTGTAGACATGGACATTCGTTGCAGTGCCGGTCTCGGCTCGAGTACGAAGATTTCCTAGCGCTTGCTCGATCGCCATGACTTCCGCGTCGTATACTTCTGCTGTGTTGCCCAGGCTGCCGCAACCTCTGAGGATCGTGTTATGACCTTGATAGCCAATGAAACCGTAGCCGCTTAGACCCGATTCGTTCTGGGAGCCGTCCGTAAAGAGAAGGATGTCCCCACCCCGGAGGTCACGTCTGAGCTTGTCCAGATCTTCTGTGGCCTCGGTTGGCCCGTAGGAGGGATTGAGGAGGGCGGGTCGGCTGCAGTCCGGGAGGAGTGTTGCTAGTTTGTTCAGGCGTGTACGGCCGGGGCCCCATGCCCTTGTAACTAGAGGGTGGTCCTTGTCCAAGGCCTTGAGCCGTCTGGCTTTTCGGAGGCGAGCTGTTTCTAAGAGGATACTTGCAGGTGGGATTCCTGCCTCCCTATTGAGGGCTGGCGTGGGCGTAGTCTTATAGACTGGAAGCATAGCCCTGAGAGCCGAGTTTGCTGCTTTGTTTATTCGGCTAGTTAGCTGCTTGTATCTGAAGGGGGCTGCTGTGCCTGTCGGGGTCTCTGTAAGCCCAGGCCACCAGACCTCTGCACCGAAGAGTAGTGTTGGGAGGATACATCCCTTAACTGCGTGTCTGAGGGCTGAAGCCGGGGCGCCCCTCTGTGTGTTGCCGAGTCGGCGGAGGTGGCACGTAATCAAGTTTGCTTTGTTTAGCCATTTATCTGTATGCTCCTTGAATGTAAGCCGTTCGTCTAGCCAGACTCCGAGCCACCTCGTGGCTTTGTTTGGTTTTACTCTGAAGCGTCCAAGATTGATTTGTGGAGCTGCTCCTGGTGTCTTTCTTCTCGTGAAGTGCTGGAGCTCGCACTTCTCAGGATCGAAGGATATTCCGTTTTCCCTTCCCCACTCCAGTGAGGCGGCTAGTTCCCTAGCGAGCTTGGCAGTAGACTCCTCAGGGTCGGAGCCACTGCGTAAGATTGCAACGTCGTCTGCATAGCCGAAGCGGGTGCGGAGACTGCCCAACTTGAAGAGCGGCTCGATGTAGAGCATAAAAAGAATGGGGGAGGCCGGTGAGCCTTGTGGTAGGCCGCAGGCGAGAGGCCTCATCTCGGTCGTGGTGCCTTCTAGACGGACTCGCGCTTGGCGCCTGTCCATAAAGGAGCGGGTCCATTTGATGACTTCTTCTGGCCAGCCTTGCTCCCGCATTCTTACTTGCAGGCGTCCTGGTAGCACTGCGTCAAAGGCCCCTTTAACGTCAAGGGTGAGTAGTGAAGCAACTTTGCCGCTGTCCCAGGTTTGCTCTACATCATGGACGAGGCAGCTAACAAGGTCTGTTGCTGCCCTTTTTGGAAGGGCTCCGAATTGCTGGGGATTGAGTACTTTTTGTATGACGGCTGCATAGCTGAGTCTCTTTGCTACGAGTCTTTCAAGGCCCTTTCCAAGGCAAGAAAGAAGGGAGATAGGACGCCATGAGCGTGGGCTCGTTAAGTCTCGTTTTCCAGGTTTAGGGAGCATGACTACTTCGGCTTGTTTGAAGGGGGAAGGGTGGTGTCCAGTTCGAAGGCATAGATCAAACAGCTGCGTGACGTAATCTCCAATAGTGTTCCAGAGGGTCTTGAGTAGGGTGACCGTTATGCCGTCTGTGCCAGGGGAAGTGCTGGGGTTGTTGACAACCATGTGCTCTACCTCTTCTTTAGTCGTGCCCCAGGGGAGTCGGATTGCCCTTCTTGGAGCTAGAGCCACTTGTTTAGGGTCTATATCGTCGGCCGCGGAGCGTCTTTCTAGCGTAGCTTTCCGTAGTACTTCGGCCTTTTCTTCCGGGTCAACAATTTCGCCTTCCTGTCCAGCTAAGGGCGGGCTCTTGAATGGGCTTGTTCGTTTCCGCCACCTCGTGATTTTGAAGATAGCCCTCGCGTCCTTTGCATTGCAGATTTGTTCCTGCCAGTAGGTGCGCTTTGCAGAGCGTACCGCTTTCCGTAAAGCGTGTTTTTCCTCGGTGGCTGGGCCTAGCCTCCGGGCTCTGCGGTGTGCTTTGGCGGCTGCCTCGCAGTCTTGGGTCCACCAAGGCACTCCTTTATCCTTGGTAAGTGTTCTGCGCGCGTTACGGACTAGGTTCTGCTGGATAATAGAAACTAGAGTTGTCGTGGCTTGGTCGAGCGTGAGTGGGTTGATCCATTCCGTTGGAGGGAGGGATTCAGCTACTCCTGCTACTAGTCTTGGAACGGCCTCATCATTAAGGCGGAGTTGCCGCGTTCTCATGCTTGGTTCCTTAAGATCCGCCCAGGGGAGAGTGGTGACTAGAGTCTCGTGGTCTGAGGTGGTGTGCAGATGCTCTTCCACCCACGTGATGACTCCCGGAGTATTTGAAAAAGCCAGGTCTAGCGTGTGTCCCTCTGAGTGAGTGCTGACTCCTTGAGGAGAGGTGAGAGTGAGGTTGTGGGTTTGGAGCCACTCTACCAGTTGTTCAGCGCCTAGGGATGGGCGGGCTCCTGGTTCCCATAGCTGATGTCGGGTGTTAAAGTCTCCTGCAACTAGGCAGCGTGTAGGTGGTGTACTGTTCAGAAGGATGTCGAGCGTGCCTCCATCGAGTGGGTCTCGTGGAGGCCTGTAGACGTTAATAAGCGTCAACTTCTGTCCATGCCCTTTAAGCGTCACCCAGGTGATGTCAGAAGTATTTCTAGGCCGAAGCTGGATTGCTGTTAACCCTCGGCCTTTTCGGATATAGGTAAGCGTCCTTGGTCTTGTATCCCATTCCGCGTTAGGGCAAAAGACGTCGTAGCACGGGTGTGTCTTAGTCCGTTTTACGTCTTCGCTAATGAGTGTCCAGGGTTCCTGTATTAGGATAGCGTCTGCATTGTCCTTGTAGGCTAGGCTGAGGGCAATGTCGTGGTTGGATTGCCCTCTTCCTACGTTAGCCTGGAAGACACGGAGCTGACTAGTTATATCCTAACGGGAGAGGGTTTTCTTGGCTTGCTGCACATGTCTGTGAATGGAAGGGTGCAGAGGGGTCTAGGTTATTAGTCCTGGCGGCGTTTCTAGCATTTATGCCTGCTCTCCTAATGGTCCTAAGAGCAGCCTTCGAGAGCCTTGAGATGGCTCCGTTCTTGATGGTTGGTCTGGCTGGGCATAGCTTATCTGTTGCTTCGTGTGCTCCCTCGCAGTTGCAGCATCTAGGCTGTTCTTCACAGTTAGTGTGTTCTCTAGAGCCGCAGCGGGCACATCTCGGGCTTCCTCTACAACTGCGTGTGTCATGGAATCCATGGCACTGGCCGCATTGAAGGATGCTGGCTTTACGGCGAATTTGCCTAGAGCGGGCACTAACGCCAAAGAGCTTGAATGGGGCTACTGGTTTTGTAAAGGAGATGATTAGAGTTCCCTCTGCTTCTCCCTCGCTGGTGCGCCTGGACCAGGCGGCTCTGACTGGGGTAAGGCCTGCCTGTGCCTCTGCCTCTTCAGCGACTAGCTGTGGGGTTACCAGGTACTTTTCCCCGTCTAGGCTGTAAATAAATTTCGGGGTCCCGTCTACTACATATGTGTGCCAGGTTTCGGCGAACTCCGCCTTACCGCCGATTAGAGCGGCTATCTCCGCTGCCTTCCCCTGAATGGGTGACGTGGCCTGTTCCCCGTTTGGGACGATCGCGATGCCTGAGTTAACATGCTGGACATCGCGGATGATGTCCTTGCCGAGGTTGAGTTTCGACATGATGGCTGCCTTGATCGCGAAGGGTTGGTGCTTTCTAGCTGGGTGGTCAGGAGTGAGGCGGATAAAGAGTCTGTTGTCCTCTTTAGCCTGGGCCTCCGGGGGCCGTTTGGTGGTCCTCGGCTTGTGGGAGGGTGTTGGCTCCTTGGGTCCTGACTTGGCTGCTTGGGCGTAGGTCTGCTGGGCTCTGGAGCCCTCTCCCGCGGCTTGGGGGTTTCCGATCAGATGCCTTTTGATGGTGTCAAGTAGGTCCGTTGTTAGAGAGCGGGCAATTTCGGCCTGGATCCCAGTGGGGAAGCTTGCTAGCTGTTGGTCTAGAGTCTTTGCGAAGGCCTTGAGGACTTCTTCGCGTGCCTTGGCTTTGTTCTTTTCAATTTGGAGGGCTCCTCTGAGTGAGGTTGACAGAGGTCCAGTGTTCGCGTCCGGGTCCCATTGAAGGGGGATTGGATCCAGCCTGAGCTGCTTGGTTCTGTTTACTGGCTCTCTAGTGGCTCCATCTGTTTCTGGAATTGGGATTGCCTCGGGGGTAGAGGCGCGCTCGCGGTATCGTCGGGGGACGGGAAGTGCTCGGGGTCATGGCCTCCGTCCACGACGGGTCTGATGGGTCGGGAGCCATCTAAATGCCCTAAGAGGGTGTTTTTGGGGAGGAATCTGGAGATTGGACGTGTAATGATCACCGAAGGTCGTATGGAGAAGAAGAGAGAGAAGATCAACTTAAATACATAAGGGAAGGAACGTCACGTGACCGCCGAGGATTCTTCTGAGGCTTCTCCATCACTGGGCTTCCAGACCATAACACGGACCTCTTTTAGAAAGAGTATCGGCGTAATATTTTTCTTAGAAAGTTTTTATAGAATATTCTTTTCTTTCTTTATTTTCTATACTATAGAGGCTGCGTTATAATAGTTATATAATAGGGGAAGAAACAACATGCACACTCTTGGCGTGCAATGTAACACTTTGCACACTTGCGTAGCGAAATACACACTGTTTTTTTCACCCCTGGTCTTAAACAGTAACCATCTTAACTATTCCTTGTAATATTCTAATATTCTATCTAAATCTATATAACCTAAATATCCCGAACCTAAAAGAGACTCTAGGAAATTTTAGAGGGGTAATTAACCGGGGATAAATCCCCTATAACGTGGTTGATAACCGAGCTGCGCATACAACCGAGCTGCGCACCCCACCACCAAAATCCATCCTACCTACCTTCAAACGCGATGCATCCACAACACCACACACTGACATCTTCTAACGAAGCGAGAATTAAGCTAGCTATACAATCTCGTAAACGAAACGCGTCTTTAAGCGAGCGACGCGCTGCGGCCCTCTACGCCGTTCCCCCAAGTACGCTCCGCAGCCGACGCGGTGGAGCGACCCCCCGACGCGATTGCGAGGCCAACGGGCGAAAGCTCAGCAAGGAAGAGGAGCTAGTGATAGTTGAGCGTATATTGGACCAGGATTTAAGAGGGTTTCCGCCTACGAAGCTTGCTGTGCGAGCAATGGCCGATAGGTTGCTAGCAGAGCGGGGTGGCAAGCCAACAGGCAAGCGCTGGGTGGATAACCTCATTAAGCGATCGCCTGCGCTCAGGGTTCGGATGACACGTTCCTATGATCGCCAGCGAGCCTTGAACGAAGATCCAGAGGTGATTGGCAGGTGGTTCGAGCTGGTGCGCAATATAAAGGCGAAGTATGGCATCCTTGATGAAGACAGCTACAACTTTGACGAGACTGGCTTTATGATGGGTGTAATCTCGACGCGGTACGTGGTTACAGGCTCAGAAGAACGCTGCGGCAAAGCGAAATTAGTGCAGCCAGGCGATCGCGAGTGGACCACCGCGATTGAGTGTATCTGTGCCGACGGCTCTGTGATTCCCCCCTTCATCATCTTCGCAGGCAAGAAGCACATCTCCACCTGGTACCAGGACGGCCTCGTGCCCGAGGATTGGCCTATTGGAGTCACCGAGAACGGCTGGACGACCAACGAGCTCGGAGTCGAGTGGTTAAAGCATTTTAACGCGCATACAAAGTCGCGTACCGTGGGCACGCACCGGCTGCTCATAATCGACGGTCACGAGAGCCACAACTCGCAGGATTTCCAGGATCTCTGTAGGGAGAACAGGATTATCGCTCTCTGTATGCCCCCACACGCGTCGCACCTATTGCAGCCACTTGATGTGGGTTGCTATTCGCCGTTGAAGCGCGCGTACGGTGATGAGATCTCGGCCTTGGCGCGCAGGCACGTCACCCATATCTCTAAGACCGAGTTCCTCCCAGCCTTCAGGGCAGCTCACGACCGGGTTTTTAAGAAGGAGAACATCCTTGCAAGCTTTAGAGGCGCTGGGCTAGTCCCACTAGACCCAGACGCGGTGCTATCCAAGCTTGATGTGAAGCTTCGTACGCCAACGCCACCTGCCCTAGAGACCACCCCTTGGGAGCCCAAAACACCGCGCACTCTTCACGAAGTAGACTTCCAATCAGCCTTTGTCCTTAATAAGATTCCGCCTCCTGCAGGTTCTTCGCCAAGTTCCTTGAAAGAAGCTGTGGTTCAGCTAACAAAAGGCACTATAGCGATGGCACACGAACTGGTGTTGTTGCGCGCCGAAATCACAGACTTGCGGGAGGCCAATAAGACTCTAACCAAGCGGAAATCAGGCAAGAGGAAGTATATCCAGACTAGAGGGTCGTTGACGGCAGAGGAGGCAGCTGAATTGATGGCTCCTAGCAACGTAGGTGGGCGGGATGAGGGTGGGGAGTCTTCGAAGAGGGCGCGCACGGGTGGGGATGCGACACAACAAAGGCGCTGCGGGCGCTGCGGTATGCTAGGACACAATTTGCGTACCTGCAAGCTAGATACTAATGAATTTAAAAATTCTAAATAAACTTGTTGCATTGCAATAGCTTGTTGTAGTGTTGAGATATTAGCCTGCAAAGTCGCGCGGCATTGGTAGGGTGCGCAGCTCGGTTGTATGCGCAGCTCGGTTATCAACCACGTTATTCGAGGAATTATATAAATAGCTTATAATTTAAGCTTAAAACACCTAGAATTAGGTATATAATTAATTTTATATAGATGTGAATTACTTTATTATAATTCGTAACTTTTAACAGCTTTATAACGCTAAGAATTAGTTAAATACTTAAGCATATATAGCTGCGAATAGCCTTAAGAGTTTGGTGTTGCGACCTCTATAAGCCTATTTGGCACTAAAACTCTCTACTAAACGAACCGGCATCTACTCCTACGAGCACATAAGGAGACCTTGAAACACGGAATATCCAATAGGTAGGGAATTTATGATTGTAATTGACTACAAAGGTCTTATCTACTTATAACGAACATGACTTATACATAAAAGGATTGGCCAACGGTTGTCCAGACGAGTGTGGTGGTTTGACCGTTAGGGTGGCGCGAGATACTTAGTGCGGTCATCGCCTGAAGTTGCTGCGCCGCTCCCTCCTCTCCTCCGCGTCGTAACCACTATCCCTTAATCTCAAACTTATCCAGGGTGTTCTTCGCCATGTATTCCTGCGCAATTCTCCAATACTCGATTGGGCCACCACCCCATGAAGCTTTTGAAGCTGCCTGTACGGCTTTCTTTGGATCTAATCCGAATATTTCGCCTTCCGCGTTAAAGTAACTTGGTGTGCATGTTTGCGACACAGAAAACCATAAAGCCCTCCTCCGCACCTCACGGCTATATTCCTCCTCTGCTTCTTTCGTTGCTTCAATAGTCAACCGCTGCGTATCTTCCGCACGTTCGGAGGCCGTTGCCACGATATGTGCCACTAATTTCGCAAGCATATCAAAAGTGGAGGTAAGATTTGGAGACATCGGCGCTCCTCCACCTGTGCTGCAGAAAAACATATTCGGGAATCCATTCGTGGTGATTCCGAAAACATTCCCCCAATCTCCAGAATCAAACTTCTCAGACAGCAATGCACCACCGCGGCCGATGGTTGGGCAAGGGGCGGGCCCTCGAGGGACCGAGAATCCAGTGGCGAAGACTAACACATCTAAGTCATACTCAATCCCGTTCACCACGACTCCATTTTCCGAGTAGCGCTCTACACCTCTGCCGTCCGTGTCTACGAGTGTAACGTTCGGTTTGTTGAATGCCTGGAGGTAATGATCATGGAAGGTCGGGCGCTTGCACCAGCCGGGGTACCATGGCTTCAACTTCTTTGCCACAGCCGGGTCCTTGACGATACGATCGATATGGGCGCGGATCCGCTCTGCTCGGGGGACGTCCAGCTTGAACATTGCGGCGATATGTTCCTCGACCAGATCAGGGGTTAATTCCGCCGCCTTCGCATTACCTGCCACGCCCGCAAAAGCCTGCGTCTCGGTCCAGCCATCGTTCACCAGATCCACGTCCACCGGGTCCGCTGTAATAAAATGGTTGAAGTTCTCCTGCCTCTCAAATTGCCAGCCGGGCTTATAGGCAACCCGGGTTCTCCATTCGTTGAAATCAGTGGGCCGTTGGTTGCGAGGGCCACAATAGGATGGCGTTCGCTGGAAGACGTACAGCTGGTCGGCCCACTTGGCCAGTTCCGGGACGATCTGTACGGCAGTGGCTCCAGTTCCGATTATGCCAACCCTTTTCCCTTTCAGGTTGATCAGTTCGGGGTTCTCTTGCGTTCCGCCAGTTACATTATAGTTCCAGCGAGCAGAATGGAAAAGCTGTTTCGAACCGCGAAAGTCGGCCAAACCCGGGAGTTTTGGTATATGAGGCGTAGGAAGTATACCCGCTGCATTAATAAGGAATTGGGCGTGGACAGTTAGAGCAAGCGGCTCCCGTCCGTGCCCACGATTTTTTGCCAACACCACACTCCATCGTCCTGTGTCCTCATCCCAGCGTTGATGATTGACCTGCGTGGAGAAGAGGGCCCGGTTACTAAGACCCCACTTTCTAGTAATATGCTCGGCATTGGCACGGATCTCGTATCCGTACGAATATCTGTTCTTCGGCACGAATCCGCTCTCCTCGAGTAAAGGAAGATAGACGTATCCTTCCACGTCACACATAAGCCCTGGGTAGCGGTTCCAGTACCACGTGCCTCCGAAGCCACCGGCGACGTCGACGATACAGATATCCTCGGGCTTAAAGCCCGCTTGAATTAGGCGAACCGCGAAGAGGATTCCACTATGGCCCGCGCCAACGACTAAAAATTTGACGTCGCCCCCGTCCTGGATAGGCACCTGCTGGGACTCCGGGGCGTCGTAGTCGACGAAGGGATCCTCCGCTAAATCGGTGCCGATTAGATCAGCATACTGCTTTAGGCCATCCTGGCGAAGACGTTTGCTGCGCTCCTCAGCGTACTTCTGCTGCAGATCCGAGAGACTGGGTCCTAACATGATTGGTAATGGCGTGTGCGGATGAAGTTGAGAAACAAGAGTTATATGCTTACTTTTGCTACGAATCTTCTTCTGCTGCGAGCAAGTAATATATATACGTAGGAAGTCTTACTATCACACTGTCTTAGTTCTCTTAGTACAGTGCATTGTCTGACGGTTTTACTACCATCAATAATGAACCCTCTTCGATTCCGGCTCTTAACGGACGCACCCGGACAAATCCGGGTATAACCAAGTATTGTCTGGTCTGTGAGACTTACGCACGGACGAGATCCACTTACGAGTCTCCTATTGCGGACAAGGCCCAGTATTTTAGGCATACAAACTCGTAGGCCCGTGCTCGTTAGGCCGAAGACCCGTCTTAGAAGGGAGAAACCCTGTTCCCAACCGTAGGCGGCAATCTTAATTTACCGGCGAAGTCAACAATTTAACCGTCATTACCCCTTATACGCCTGTGGGGCGCTGATTTGCCGGCAAAATCACCTTAATCAGGAGGCCTTTTTTACAATAATAGAGAATTAAGTTATATTATTCCATACTATTAAGTATTACGGCGTAGCCTCTATAGTAGAGATAAGAAAAATTAGAAAGAAAAAAAAAATTAGAAAGAATTAAATAGAAAAAGTTATTATATACGGGATAATACAGCATGCACACTCTTGGCGTGCAATGTAACACTTTGCACACTTGCGTAGCGAAATACACACCTATTTTACCAAGATATTACTTTCCCTTAAAAATCTTAACCATGGTAATAAATCATAATAAAATACCTTCCGGAATATTAAATTTATACCTTGCTCTATGGTTAGAAGGGTTAGTGGTTACTAGTTAGATAGGTTAGGGTTAGTATTTTAGGTAGGAGTAACGTGGTTGATAACCGAGCTGCGCATACAACCGAGCTGCGCACCCTACCAATGCCGCGCGACTTTGCAGGCTAATATCTCAACACTACAACAAGCTATTGCAATGCAACAAGTTTATTTAGAATTTTTAAATTCATTAGTATCTAGCTTGCAGGTACGCAAATTGTGTCCTAGCATACCGCAGCGCCCGCAGCGCCTTTGTTGTGTCGCATCCCCACCCGTGCGCGCCCTCTTCGAAGACTCCCCACCCTCATCCCGCCCACCTACGTTGCTAGGAGCCATCAATTCAGCTGCCTCCTCTGCCGTCAACGACCCTCTAGTCTGGATATACTTCCTCTTGCCTGATTTCCGCTTGGTTAGAGTCTTATTGGCCTCCCGCAAGTCTGTGATTTCGGCGCGCAACAACACCAGTTCGTGTGCCATCGCTATAGTGCCTTTTGTTAGCTGAACCACAGCTTCTTTCAAGGAACTTGGCGAAGAACCTGCAGGAGGCGGAATCTTATTAAGGACAAAGGCTGATTGGAAGTCTACTTCGTGAAGAGTGCGCGGTGTTTTGGGCTCCCAAGGGGTGGTCTCTAGGGCAGGTGGCGTTGGCGTACGAAGCTTCACATCAAGCTTGGATAGCACCGCGTCTGGGTCTAGTGGGACTAGCCCAGCGCCTCTAAAGCTTGCAAGGATGTTCTCCTTCTTAAAAACCCGGTCGTGAGCTGCCCTGAAGGCTGGGAGGAACTCGGTCTTAGAGATATGGGTGACGTGCCTGCGCGCCAAGGCCGAGATCTCATCACCGTACGCGCGCTTCAACGGCGAATAGCAACCCACATCAAGTGGCTGCAATAGGTGCGACGCGTGTGGGGGCATACAGAGAGCGATAATCCTGTTCTCCCTACAGAGATCCTGGAAATCCTGCGAGTTGTGGCTCTCGTGACCGTCGATTATGAGCAGCCGGTGCGTGCCCACGGTACGCGACTTTGTATGCGCGTTAAAATGCTTTAACCACTCGACTCCGAGCTCGTTGGTCGTCCAGCCGTTCTCGGTGACTCCAATAGGCCAATCCTCGGGCACGAGGCCGTCCTGGTACCAGGTGGAGATGTGCTTCTTGCCTGCGAAGATGATGAAGGGGGGAATCACAGAGCCGTCGGCACAGATACACTCAATCGCGGTGGTCCACTCGCGATCGCCTGGCTGCACTAATTTCGCTTTGCCGCAGCGTTCTTCTGAGCCTGTAACCACGTACCGCGTCGAGATTACACCCATCATAAAGCCAGTCTCGTCAAAGTTGTAGCTGTCTTCATCAAGGATGCCATACTTCGCCTTTATATTGCGCACCAGCTCGAACCACCTGCCAATCACCTCTGGATCTTCGTTCAAGGCTCGCTGGCGATCATAGGAACGTGTCATCCGAACCCTGAGCGCAGGCGATCGCTTAATGAGGTTATCCACCCAGCGCTTGCCTGTTGGCTTGCCACCCCGCTCTGCTAGCAACCTATCGGCCATTGCTCGCACAGCAAGCTTCGTAGGCGGAAACCCTCTTAAATCCTGGTCCAATATACGCTCAACTATCACTAGCTCCTCTTCCTTGCTGAGCTTTCGCCCGTTGGCCTCGCAATCGCGTCGGGGGGTCGCTCCACCGCGTCGGCTGCGGAGCGTACTTGGGGGAACGGCGTAGAGGGCCGCAGCGCGTCGCTCGCTTAAAGACGCGTTTCGTTTACGAGATTGTATAGCTAGCTTAATTCTCGCTTCGTTAGAAGATGTCAGTGTGTGGTGTTGTGGATGCATCGCGTTTGAAGGTAGGTAGGATGGATTTTGGTGGTGGGGTGCGCAGCTCGGTTGTATGCGCAGCTCGGTTATCAACCACGTTAACGTGGTTTATCAGTGAGCGACGCATATCAGTAAGCGACGCACTTTTCCTTGGCGCTACCACCCTTCATCTTCCACACGCGTTTTTTCCACAACAAAGCATGCAAGTCCAAACAACCGAAGCACGAATTATCTTAGCCATCGAAGCTATCCGAACATCCCGAAAACTCAGCCGCCGAGCCGCCGCAAAGGTCTATAACGTGCCCGAAGCAGCGCTCCGCCATAGAATGAACGGCAGAACCGCAAAAACCGATTCCCGGCCCGCTATTCAGAATTTGACCGAGATCGAGGAAGATGTGATCGTTCAATATATCTTAGACCTAGATTCGCGAGGATTTCCACCCTCGATCGAAGACCTGCGTGCAATGGCTGATCACATCCTCGCGTCGCGGGGCGCGCGACGCGTCGGAAAACTCTGGCCAAACCGCTTCATTAAGCGACGAGAAGAGCTGCGCACGCGTTTTTCTCGCGCCTACGACTTCCAGCGAGCCCTTTGCGAAGATCCCCAGCCTATAAGCGAATGGTTCAGCCTGTTCTCGAACATGCGGGCCAAATACGGCATCCAGGACTGCGATTTATACAACTTCGACGAGACCGGCTTTATGATGGGCATGATCTGCTCTTCTATGGTTGTTACCCGTGCCGATCGACGCGGAAAAAGCAAGACAATTCAGCCTGGCAATCGAGAATGGGCGACCGCCATTACCTGTGTCAGTGGTGACGGCTTTGACGTGCCCCCGTTTTTGCTAGTTCAAGGCCAGTACCACCAAGGTCGAGTTCTTTTTGGCATTTCGCACAGCATATAATGCTACAATGACCAAAGGAAACATTGCCGGTGGTTTTCAGGGTGCCGGATTTATTCCATTCGACCCGGAAGCAGTCACTTCTAAGCTAGATGTCAAGTTACGGACGCCAACACCCATAGGCGCCCTAAACACCAACGCCGACCTTTGGGTCTCCCAGACGCCACACAACCCGACCGAGGCTATTTCGCAGTCCGAGCTAGTTAAATCTCGGATTAGTGGTCACCAAGGAAGCTCCCCGACGCCTATTTTTTCCGCTGTCAAGCATATGGCGAAGGGTTTGGAGGGAATGGCCCATACGGTAACCCTTTTGACCGAGGAGAACCGCGCGCTTCGAAAGGCAAATGAGGCACTTAGCAAGCGCCGGAGGGCTAAAAAAACACGTGTTCGTAATGGAGGCGCACTAACCACGGAAGATGCGCGAGATATTCTAGCTCAGAAGAATGCTAAGGAGCAGGTAGCACGCGATAAGCGCGAAAATCGGGATGGCGGCGGAGAGAGGCCGGCGAGTATACGGCGATGCGGCACCTGCGGCGAGGTCGGGCATAATGCACGAACATGCCAGGTCGAAGAAGTAATGTCCGATGTCCATAGTTCCGACTAATTTTAATTAATTTAAGCGATGTTGGCTGCGCAATTCGGGTGAAGAGTGGTGGCGCCAAGGAAAAGTGCGTCGCTTAACGTAGTTAAGCTGCGCACCCTAGAAGCTGCGCACCCCTAGTAGCTGCGCACCCCACCAAAATCAACATAGTTTCTTCAACTCACGATATCTCAACAACCTATCACCAAAATGGCTAATCGTGAAGCTGCAATTGAAAGCGCAATCACCGATCTTCGTTCAAACGTTTACCCATCTATCCGAGCTGCTGGGAAGGCGTACAGAATCCCTGAAAGCACCCTTCGCTCACGCGTCAATGGAACCGCGTCACGACGCGATAAAAGCCACGAACACCAACAAAGACTCATATAGTTGTAGGAGGAGTTTCTTGCTGACTAGATACTTGAAGAAGATGCACGCGGATACCCTTCTTCGCACGCGCGTGCACGAGAAATGGCCTCACGAATCCTACACTTAAATGGTAATAACTAACCTCTCGGACGAAAATGGATATCCAGCTTTATAACGCGTAACGTATCCCACAAGCGAGCGGTGCACACAAGCGAGCGGTGCACACAAGCGAGCGGTGCACACAAGCGAGCGGTGCACCTCATTAACAAAACGCGTCTCCTCAGCTTTTACCACTATGCAACAACCACAACATGTTCAATCTTCTTTATATGAAGCTCACCTACTCCTAGCATCACAAGCCATCGATCAAACCCACATTCAAAGCACTCGGGGTGCTGCGAGGGCGTATCGCGTCGCCGCAATAACGCTTACGCGACGACGCGACGGGATCCTCTCGCGACGTGATTGCACGCCTAATTCTCGAAAACTCACGCCTACCGAGGAATCTGTGATTGTTCAACGCATTCTTGACCTAGATTCGCGAGGATTTCCGCCGCGATTGAGTGCTGTTAAAGATATGGCAAATAAGCTACTCGCCGACCGCGCCGAAGGTACCGTTGGTAAGAACTGGCCCTCCAACTTCGTGAAACGGACCCCCGGGCTTAAAACGCGTCTGAATCGCAAGTACGACTACTAGCGAGCGAAATGCGAGGACCCAGAGCTTATCGCGCAATGGTTCGAGCTCGTCCGGAACACTATCGCGAAGTACGGGATCGTGGACGGAGACATGTACAACTTCGACGAAGCTGGCTTTCTTATGGGCATGATCGCAGCTGGAATGGTTGTCACGGCATCGGAGCGACGCGCTAGACCCAAATCAGTCCAGCCAGGCAATCGCGAGTGGGTTACGGTGGTCTAGGGAGTTAACGCCGAGGGCTGGGCGATTCCGCCGTTCGTGATTTTCAAGGGACAACACCACCTTTCTGCCTGGTACAGCGACGACGTACCACGCGATTGGGTCATCGCACTGAGCGAAAACGGCTGGACGACAAATGAGCTTGGTCTGCAATGGCTGCAGCACTTCGAAAAGCACACAAAGAATCGCACAACTGGAGTATGGCGACTTTTGATTCTTGACGGCCACGCGAGCCACAATTCGGCCGAATTCGACGCGTTCTGCCAGGAACGCAAGATCATTACGCTCTGCATGCCTGCGCATTTATCGCATCTCCTTTAGCCGCTCGATGTAGGCTGTTTTGCGCCTCTTAAGAAGGCGTACGGAAAGCAGGTTGAAGAGCTAATGCGATCCCACATCAACCACATCACGAAGCTCGAGTTTCTGCCTGCGTTTAAAACGGCGTTCGAAGCCGCATTCACGCAGCAGAATATCGTAGGCGGGTTCCGAGGCGCAGGACTGGTTCCGCTCGATCCAGAGGCCGTGATTTCCAAGCTCGATGTCAAGCTTCGGACGCCGACACGCCCGCAGGCAGAGGCCATAACTTGGGACGCTCAAACACCGCACAACCCAGCTGAATTAGCCTCTCAGACTGAGCTTATTAGGAACCGGATTGCAAAGCATCAGAACAGCTCACCAACGCCAATCAACGATGCGCTGAACCAGCTTGCTAAGGGGGCTTAAATGATGGCGCATTCGGCTGTTCTTCTGCAGGCGGAAGTCGCGAATCTTCAAAAGGCAAACGAGGCCGCAACGCGACGTAAAAAGCGGCAGAAAAAGCGGATTCAGAAGCGAGGGACTCTTACGGTTCAGGAGGGGCAGTATTTAATCGATGGAGCTGCTGTTAACCAGCAGATTTCGCAGGAAACGCGCCAAAGTGGTGCGCGATCGTATGGGGCTGCGACGAAGAAACGGCGATGTGGGCAATGCGGCGAGGCTGGACACAATTCTCGCACATGTCAAAAAGATGCGGAAAACGCTGTAGAGTAGAATGTATATTATAGATAGTCGACTTTATAAGGCGTTGGAGAGTTATTCGTCCTTTAAGCGATTAAGGTTTAATGGGGTGCACCGCTCGCTTGTGTGCACCGCTCGCTTGTGGGATACGTTATGTAATTTCGGACCCCAAAATCTGCTCCAATTCTTGCATGTCAACACTCACCTTGTCAATTACTCTAAAAATGAGAAAGAGAACACATTGCACGTATAAAAGCTTAACAATAGAATTTTGGCGGTTTTTATGAAGTGAGTGTTGAGATATCGTGCTGCCAAATTTACGATTTTTGGTGAAAAACGCGGTGCGCAGCTCACTGGGGTGCGCAGCTCACTGGTGAAACACGTTAGTTGCAAATAGTCTCTAGTTACTCAAGAATTCAGTCATTCATTCACTTATTATGATTGATTCACCCATTTTATTTCATCAAATAGGTCCGTAAGATTAAGAATAGGTTTCTTCAGAGCGTCTTTTATAGAGAGTCTTTCAGCTCTATATAAGTAACAGTCTAAGAGGAGATGTCTCGGTGTTTGTTTTGCCGTACCAGAGCAGTAGCATCTATCATCCTCTACATGGTTCATGGCTCTCATCTTCGGGCAAGTTAGCTCAACCCAGTAAGAACTATATGATGGCATACTTTTGTGTACATCAGTCCCCCCATTCTCGAGGTGGAGGACTCTTGGAGGAACAGGAGAGTTCATCTTGAGGCCTGCTTTGGACTTGAGGAGTGGAAAGACGATATCTGGCCTGATGGCAGTGGGCAGTTTGCTCGAGCATTAATGCATAGTTATGGAGTTTATATATGCATCTTTAACAGCCTCGAAGCAGCGCATAGCCATTGCTGGTAGATTCCGCAGCTGCATCATCAGTAGCTCCACTATGAACCTTGCAGGGTAGGCATCGGGTGAACTTCAGGAATGAGGCAGCAGTCCCCGATATCGAATGGATACATGCGCTCGCCCACCTGGCCAGCCCCTCCAGCCACAGGACCGTGACTTGCAGTAGTTCGACAGGGTAAGTAACCATTGCATATACCTCCACAAATAGTCACACCGCTAACAAGAAAGCGATAAAGATAAGAAAATGAAGGCAATCATATGCCGATTGGGTCTGCAGATCGAACGGAGATACCAATCATTTTATGAGACATTGTGTGAGAAATTAGCAAGGGAGCATATAGCCAGCAGAGTTGACTGACTTCCGCCAGAATATTTACGCCGGGGTGGGGATGCCTGGGGCTGCAATAGAACGGAGCTTCGCTGAGGCTTTGTCGCCTAGCCATTTTATGCAGGTTTGCTAAAGTTTCGGAAAAAGTTCGAATGGCCCAGGCAGATAACTCGGTCGGCTAGTGTCAATTTCTCCGAACTTTT
The DNA here is from genome assembly GCA_024180945.1 of Macrophomina tecta. Classification (NCBI taxonomy): domain Eukaryota; kingdom Fungi; phylum Ascomycota; class Dothideomycetes; order Botryosphaeriales; family Botryosphaeriaceae; genus Macrophomina; species Macrophomina tecta. The sequence continues at coordinate 34,996 of JAKSGN010000004.1, forward strand.
AGCGAAATCGCGCTAGGAGTGGGGTAACCTCATTCCCTCATTCTCTCTCAGGCTCTTTTCGCACCAGCCGTTCCTAATCATTATCGCTCAGACAGTCAATCTGCTCAATAAAGGTAAGTACATCAACTTTCTCATTCGTTATCTGCTTTTGTGCGACTCTTATCCAGCAAAAATCTCTCAACGCTACTTCGTAGCCTCTCAATCAGTAGGTCTGCGAATCTCCGCCAGTATCCCATTATCGAATCTAGACGTTATGTAGGCTTAGCAATTACTGATACTCTAGTAGATCGCTTCGTTTCCTCTTCATCAACCCCGTAATCGACCGTTGCGGCACTTCCTTCCCTCTCCTCCCACCGTGCTGCTTCATATGAACTCCGTAACAAAAGACGGGCCGGACATAATTTCAGTTGATGATATCGCGAATGATGACCAGAAACTAAAGGAAAAGGCTATGGAATTGGTAGGCGGACTATGTTCTCAGAGTAATAATGGCGTCACCTTACTGAATACTACGCAGTGCGGGGAGGCTCTAGAGGCCGGCCCAGAGAGAGTCGGGGCAGATTTTGAGGGAGTAGACTTATCTGTCCGGGCCATACTCGTCCAGAAAGATAGTAACAAGGGGGCTGTGCATGTGTATGGGGATAAATTAAAGATTGTACAGACCGGATTTGGAGAGAAAGGTTATGTTTTGGTTATTGTAAGAGCTAATGAGACTGGAGTATTACTTGGGACCCCTTCAGTGCGGTACTTCCGCAGTATTAGACATTAGCGCTAGCATATATCGTAACAGCACCCCGCTTAATTCAAAGGAAAGTTCAATCCTCGCACTATACTGGCGAGTTGATCCCCACGTAAGGTGAATGAATGGCAAGCGCTCTCCTCCCCATGAGCATATCATGCGCACTTCGGAGATTTCGTTTTGGTATTGCCGGAAGAAAGTGAGAAGCTCAGTAAATTTAAGGTTGAAAACGGATTCGTAGTCTGCTAGACGAGATTGCACGGGTGATCCCAGCGGAATAGAGCGCTCTATAATGAATAAGTAAATAGCGGTCGGAGAAGGGAGTCGTGAATACCAAATGACCAGATAGGATCCTGAATACTCCAGGATCGATGCACGTCTGTTGGCTGAGCATGGGTATCACCCGTGTGTGCTGGCTGCTGGGGTTTTTGGGGTCGGTCAATTTCTTGGGTAACCACACAGTCATCTTCCACGCGCCTACGCTTTCTACGGCGTCCTGAGTACTGCTCTTGGCTTAGCGGATTATCGATAGCTAGCTTGCTTATTAGTCCATTCGCGTCCATTAGGGAGTCAACAAAAGACCAACCTTGAAGAAACTTGCCATACTCAGGAGACGTGCGTAGATAGGCCTCGTCATCCTTAAGTTTGTGCAAAGTTTCTTGTATCACCGGTGGCCACGTCTGGACCACATCGGGCTCGATGTCGCTGGTAAGGCAGTCGAACACGTCCGATGCCATTGCGCCTGCAGCCCACAGGGTTGGAGCGAACGCGATTGCCCACGAAATTATTCCGTCAGGGTTCAAGTTACGGATGACGTTGCATCTCTTGCGTGTGGACTCCTTCCTCGTCCTCATATCCTCTGGATCAAACGTGGAGTTTCTTGGACCTTCGAAAATGATGACGATGTTTCTCCGAAAAACGGCCGACTGTTTCAACCTTCCGGTCGCGAAAAGTTCACCGCTTAAGGAGCGTGCTTGGGATCTGTGTTTCTCGCTTTCCTTCAAAGCCCGTTCCGTACGAGAATTTTTCAAAATCTTGATTTTTTGTTGAAGCTGCGATGCAGCATTTGCAAGGTGGAGACTGGAGTCGATAAGAGAGTTCCATTGGTCGTCAGTCGGAGAGATTTTGTCCAGTTTACTCTTTAATTTTTCCGCCTTTTCTGCTAGCCCTCTTAATTGCGAGAGCACAACTGTGGATGACATGCTGCTGGTAGACGGAGTAGCCAATGTGTAAGTGGATGGGGAACAGATGTGGGTGGAACCCACGGATAAGGCTTAATTATCAAGCCGGCCTACGCTCAAGCTAGGCGCCCACTGTATTTCTGCAGGCTCGCATAACTTCAGCGTGCTGGTCGGACCTCGAAATGGGTAACTCCACGGCCAATAGACGCGCCTTCATCTCGTTTGTGCGGACCACTTCCCCACTTCTCCCGGCGCCACCCCGCCGCTCTAAATTGGTCCCGTGTTTCTACGTGACGCCAGCCATCCAATCACCAGTTACTATCGGAGATTTGGGTTCGTCCGAAGATTGCACGAGCCCACGTACAAGCAGCCCTCGCCGCTGGATTTATGGGCCCTACCATGGCGGAGCCCAGTGCCGGCTGATCCTATCTGTGCGTTTTAGGACTAACGTTCGACATGTCTTCGCTCTCGCGACCGTTGACCCGGTAGAGCGCTTGACTGGCAGGTTCATTTCTCGGCTAGCAGGCAAAAGGATCGCCAAGCCTCTGGATGCCGCCAATCGCTTCGAGCTTCAGCGAAACGCCCGACAGTACGGAGCTTCATCCGGTTGGCCGGTGCACAATCCCCGCTTTACGTTCTGCACACGACTCCAGGTACGATCATTTCAACATACTCGCCTCGGGCCATCAACCCTACGCTGGCGCCAACGATGCCACCATCAAAAATCGATATCGCTATTCAAGTGGGACGCAAGGATGCTAATAGCAACGGTTGCGAAACCATCCGCTCTCCCATCTCATGGTCTCATTCGACCCGGCCGCACTCAACATTACCAAGCGATAAATGGCGGGACATCAATATTGAGGGGCCAACGCAACTCGTACACGAGATCATGTTTCGGGTGCAACGCCCGAGTGGACCCAAAAGGCGCATCCATGATCATAGGCCTGTGCTGGCTACGGGATGCACTGTGCCACACGACGTGGTAGTCCGCCCTTTCCTTATTCTTCCCTTAGACTAAGTAGGGAACGGAATCGCCCTCTGACATGCCGTCTCCCAACGCCTGACCTGGCGAACTCTTTGCGCGTACGAGTACCGGTGAGACCAGCGCACGATTGACATGCTTAGGTTCTGAGGCAGAGTTCGTCGTATTGTTGTGGAGTCCATAGAGACACGCTGGCTGCCATTCTGCACGGTGTGCGTGTACTTTTGTGCATATCCGCCATTGGGCTACAAATAGTATGCTAACTGGGACCGGGAGACCAAGGACCAACAAGACTCTCCACCCCAATTGCGGCCATGTCAAACCGCCCGCCAATTCCTTTTGCCGTCCCGACGAATCCTTGGGATGTACCTATCCAGAGTGTAGAGGATCCACTTAATGGTTAGTCTCTCTCATTGCCAGGAGAACGTCTTGGCTAACTAGTCCAGATCAACCAGACAGTTCTCGAGGAACTAACCGAAGTGACGTATGCCACCTCGATCAACTCCTCCATTCTTCAGAACCTCAGGAACCGGTGCAAGGGATAAGGCCTCCGGAATGGAGTCCAGGTTCCACTGTTCGGGTCCCTACGGAAGAAATGAACGAGTTGATCACGGAAGAGAAACGCAAGAGAACAGAAGCCTCTAATATCAGGCGTCGGAATTGGAATGGTGGAGACATCAGCAGACCGGCCCGTCGTTCCAGACGAAGGAAGGGCTCGCTAGAATTGTCGGAGAGGGTCCTGCAGTTCTCGAGAGAGATGAAGGAGTTACAGAAAAGTATGGAAGGGATGGAGATCAGCAAATTACTGGACAGTATGGAACGGAGGGTTCGGCAGTTCTTGGAGGAGAGAACTTTAACATCAGAACGCCGCGAAATTAAGGAATTATTGATAAGTATGGAAGGAAGAGCATTACGGCCATTGAGTAGAAGGGCCCTGCGGCCATTGGGAGGGAGTAGGGCGATAGCAGAACTTCCCGGGATTGTGGTGTCAATGATACCTTTGCGAGATTTGATCCTCGCCGGTAACGATATAATATGACTAAGGCTCCCTCCAGAATTCTCCTCCATTTACCCCGTGACATGATACCAGCCCTGTTTAAATGTCTTGGTTGCATGTCCTTCCGCCACTCATCACATATCTCTGAACCCCTTCCTGAGCCCAATACTGATTGTCCCGATGTAACGGCGGGCCTCTTCCTCTGAGGACCCAAACACCAACGAGGACGGAAAGCCGTGGGCACAAGAAGAGGGTGGCAACAAGCGACAAGAGGTATGTGACTGAGTGCTGCCTGTGAAGGTCGTCTTACCAGTAATGGTATGGACTGCTACTTTTAGGTCGACCACTAAGGTCCGGTCCGCCACCGTCAGCCACCAGCGTCACGCGCGCCGGCAACGCCCACGATTGATGCCACCAAGCACTGAAGAGGCCAGTCCAGTGGAGGATGCACAGGCTCTCTCTCTCAGACCGCACTAACTTCCGTCGGTTCAGCAGCCGAAGCCCCCTCGCGCTCTGTGTCAGGAACCCCCACTCTGGATGATGTCCAGGACTATCCGGCCATCGTTGCAGGCTGCGGCACAGCAGCTCTGAGGGCGCCCCGACGCCACGGGTGCAACAATACCGGCGTCTCCGGATGGCCATCGAGGCGAAGGAGCGATTCATGCGCCTGCGGATCCACGCCCCTGAACTCTCGCATGCAGTGATTGAAGCTGCTCTCGTCGGTTAGCTCGACCAGTTGAGTTTGGGGAAATGGACGTAATGGTTCCAGTCCGCGAGATCTGTGCGCAATATTAGACTTGCCGACATCACCGACCTGGGCGACAAGCGGTGGCAGCATCGCCCTGGCTGATCATTCGCCATGGCTGAGCGGGCCCACCACATCTCAGTTGCCCATCGGATTTCGGCTGCCCCATCATGTCTAAGCGTCCCGTCATATTTGAGCCGCCCGGCAATCGGCATCTCATCTCCTCGTTTGCCCAAAACTTCTCCCTCAACATCACAACCTCCGCCTTGCTCCCCATCCGCGGCTCTATTCTTCTGCTCAGTGACTTTGAAAATGCTTCTCCCACTTACCTCTCACCAAGCCCCTTCCTTCCACACCTCCAGCGGCCCTAAGCGCATTCGAGTAAACTACATCTCCAAGCCGTCTTGGAGGCTTCGCCGCAGGGCTTCTGACTCTCCAATCGCGCAGGTGTGTATTATCCTCGCCTGCAAGGGCGTTCGCACACCGCTGATACAGAACACAGAGACACGAGCTGCAGCGATCTCGCTGTTCCAGCACAGAAACGATATCGACATCTGAGGGGCCAGAAGGTGGAACGAAATCCAGGGTGTCCAGTCCGGAAGGCCTTGCTCTTTTGGACAGGCGGATCTATCAACTGGAGAAGAGGATGCGTGTGACAGACCTTAGGACCATGAAGCTTTTGAGAAAGGCTGAAAACTGCGAGATCGACCTGGAGAGGAAGATGGCGATGCTGGAAACAAAGGCCTATCAATCATGCCGCACCAGGACCCGAATGACCCAAATCGGCTGGTGAGCCAATATAAGAGATTATAAACGCAATGTACATCACAAACATGATTTTACCTGCCATGGTTTCGTCGGACGTCTCTGTACGCCTTACCACGTGTTGTCGTTGCTCTGTGTTGGCCAACCGAACCTCATCGTCTCCTGTGCCGCATTGGTGCTAATTATAACACGCCGCTGGAAAGACCGGATTCACCCCGAGAGACAGCCAGCACTGTAGAGGCCAATCGACTGCTGCGGGGGAAGAACATACGGCCAAGAGGTGTCAGCACTAACGCTTATCCCTGGGCACAGATGACCGGTTCAATGGCACAATGACCCACCTGCCCCCTCCTCCATAACTCCCCTGCCTCCCGCATGGTGGGTCTGGTACCGTGTCGGGCAGTTCAATCCCGTACCTACTTCTTCCAAGCGTGCCGGCGTTGGGGATGCCTCATTTTTGCAGGTCTACCGGTGTGGCGCGTTGGGGGAAGAGGCACATGCCTTGGCTGCGTGCAGCAGTACCACATATCGAAGTGACGGGACGGACTTGCGCCACGTCACAAGGCCTTTCCCACAAGATTTTGTCTATCTTTTAATCCTCACTTGGTACCGTGATAGCAGTCCGTCAACTCCCAAATCCACATCATGGCTTCCTCTGCCAGTTCTTTCAGTGGCGTCAGTGACACCATCGCGGACGCTCTAATGTATAGTGTCCTTGTGCCCCCTCGACGACTCTGCTGACTCGAAGTAGGAATGATTTTTTGTTGGACGAGAAGCACCCACACAACGATCCTCGGGTTCTCTGGGACGTATATTGCAGCTGGTGCATGGATAGAATCATACACTGGATGGGCGGAAAAGAGAACCCAGTATCTCCCCGCTTTGAGCGGGACCTCCTACTCGAGTCTTACTTCTACGGAGTCGGAAAGGGCGACACCAACTTTCAAGATACCGTCGTCAATGCGATTTTTCAGCAATCCACCAAGCATCCTCAACTCCTTCTGGGGAAGAATCACGTCGACCGAGTTTACAACCACACGAGGAAAGGAGACAGATTGCGCAATGGTTTCATCACGATCAACATATTTCGCCTGCCCCTGGGCTCTCTGGAGAAACTGTTGGCAAGTGCCCAGCCAGAACAGTTCCGCGACGAACTCAGGGCGGCATGTCAATTAAGTGACACGGAGAGGGAAGAGATACATCAGGCAGATCCTGATCTCTTGCTGGAAGTAAATCCCAGGCTGGCTAGTACTGATAGTGTTCGTCTGAAGAGAGGATGGCGGAAGCCGTACCCGTGGGTGGTTAATCCGTGACAGTTTCACCAGCATGGACAGGGGTTCTTGTCCAGTGGGTTTATCACGCCGACCAAGGAGCCCCTGACAGTTCTACGAGCAGCACAGCTTCAATTTCTTTTTTAGGTAGTTCGCACAATCAATTGGATAATTATCATGGCAATTAGTTGCAAGATACCGGTTAGCGCAAGTGCCCTGGGACGCAATGACACGTTGTTCGATCAAGCGAGTGATCAACGAGTCACCGCATTTGCCGCCCGCATGCAGAGTCAGGATACGTCCAGAGATTTCCGAAGGAGGCGGCGAAGCATCTCAAGCATGGGGTGTGCTCGATGGACCCGCAGAGTCCCGGACCGGGTCGTAGTACGTTGAGGCTTGCGAGTCAGGCGCCAGCGCATCAGCTGTTGCGTTTACGTCCCCACGTTCTACAGGGTATTAGTGAGTCTTGCCAATGCGCATTGTCTGAAACGTACTTTGCAGTCTGTAGTATAACGCCTTCTTCATCCGCCAGTCAAAGACGTCGTCGGTGACCTTTGCTAGCTCGTTCTCTACGAGCTGATCATTTACGTTCCTGTGCGCACTTTTCCAAACGGGCTGTGGCACGTCTTTCCACGACTTTAACTCGCGCTTCCGTACGCCTGCCCATAGGTTCTCGTCAAACGAAGCGATCTTTTCGGCTTCTTTATTCGTGAAATCCTACACGCAATTAAGTAATGATACTTCTCGTAGATTGTATTTAGCTTACCAAAAACCTGCCCCATTCTCGATTGCCCCAATCCATTGTTTGTTTGACATATTGCTGTGGAGTTTTAGAAGTTACGGGTTCCATGACCGATAACGTCTTGGAAGCTTGAGCGACGGGTGAGAAAGTCAGAAGAAAGAAGCGAGTTTTCTATCTTAATGCAGCGCTAGTGGAGCATTTGGATGCACCCGCAGCGAGCCAAGCGCCTACGGCTGGGCCCATAGGAGGCCTTATCCGCTGTGCCAAGAATGTGGACCCGCTCAAAATGCCGGGACAAACCGGAACAAATGGTCAAAATCGGAAAAAGAGGCTTGAAATTCCAGTGAACGCCGCAGCACCATGCTATTCCAGGCGGCTTCTCCGTACATGCCCCCTTCGGCAAGCATCTGGCTGGGTCCGTTCGTTCCCCACTTCTGTTAGTACGTGTTGGTCGGGACTGCATGGCCGCAGCTTTGTACCAGCTGTTACTTTACCAACATGCATACGAGCTGATCTTCCCGGTAGCAACAATCCGGGGGCCCACCTCACATCCGAGTCTAGCCTCTGGACGACAACCCACACGCGCTCGTCTCGTGTCGCTAACACCTTCCTCTCTTCCTTTAACCTCCCCTCCCGTTTCAGCTCTACATCGCGCTCAGACCTCAAAGTTCACGAAAATGCTCCATGTTGCAAGACCTTCGAGATGTGCCGCACGTCCAACTTGCTTTTGGCAAAGTTTTCCTTAGATTTACACCGAGATTCTATACCGCCTTTTGAAGTTCGTACCCAGTCGCCGAGGCCTGACTTGTTGGCCTCGTGCTGGTCCGCCGTGCTTTCGTCCTCAGGCTCTGCGGCCGCAGTGGATCTCTTTTGAGCATCGACGCGGATGATCACACCAATTTGATTGCAGCTCCGTGCCCTGCGCGAACCGTCGGAATTGACGCTCCCCTGAGCTAACAATGTGCCCTACGATCAGGTCAGTGCATGGTTTTCACCACCAAGCACACTGCATACCGGCACAACGACGGGCTAATGAGTTCCTTCGTCAGAAGCAGATCCTCCATTCAGGATGTGTCTTACAAGAGCTTGAAGAGGGGAAGGAGAGATAGAGCGGCGTCTGCGATTCATGCTAGCAGTTAGTAGGTCTTCTGCCGTCTGTACAATGCCGCTCTTTTTATGCACGCCACGGCGTGACGCTATGAACAGCTCCCCGGAGCCCACATGCTGCTGGTGCGCGCTGAAGCAGCTCGCGTGACTGCACGAAAGTGATAGGTGATCAGACCTGCGTCGTAAACGAGGCTTTCGAATGAAGCCGCTCTTGTCAAGGCACCCGAAGAGGCAGACGTGCGTCATGCGGGCAATTTGCTCCGTGGCTGGATATTGGCCAGCATCCGACCGCGGACGAGGCCCCGTTTCTACTCTACTCAGCCGGTGCTTTCACTGTCCCCAGGAGATATTTGCGGCGTGCCGCTTTTTGCCAGCTGTCATGGGTGACGGAGATGCTGATGGTCTGGCCACTCTTACTTCGCCATTCACTTGCTATAGTTCTGTATGGCAACAATATTTCAAGGATAAGGCTTTGGATTTCTATAGACCGTAGAATATCAGGCTCCTGTCTCACTGCCTCCAGCCGAGTCCATCACCGCCGAAGAGGTCTGAAATGAGTACCCGCTCAACAAACGAGCACGACTGCGGTCACCGGATAGGGCGCTTCGTGTTAGCGATGATTCGGAATATCCACTTGATGTTGCCGCTCTTTACCGTCGATGATCTTGTTTCGCAGCGGCCGCCTGTTCCTCGGTGGCTCTGGCGTGCCCGTCGTATCGTAGCCGCCGCGGCCTTGATCAGACTCCTGTGGGTCGAGCTAGTATCAAGTCAGTATTTCATCAATGGAAGATCCATCCAAGAGTACTAACTGGTTTTGCCATGTTTAAGTGTAGATGAGTCCAACTGTAGATCGGGTTATGGGGATAGCGAGCTACTCGTCAGACTGTGATATCAGTTATGCGTGGCGCGTATTTATACTAAAGACACATCCGTTGAAGAAAGTCACAGGATGCTTAGGTGGAGCTCTTGTGCAATTGGGTAGTGCTCCAGAGTACACGCCTAGTATTTCCAGCGCCAGGCGGCTTTGCCGCAGCACTCTCTTCACCATCCATATTCTGTGCCAAGCGAGGGTCTTCGACTCAGAGGACTACGCGTGGCCTATGAGAAGCGGCGGCGCGCAAGGATATGATGGGATTACATGCCATTCATGTTATCCGACGAACAAGGGGACTACATTAGCTGCATGAGAACCAGCGCCTCTTTAAGACCATGCTCTTCCTGGGGCGTGGCACTCCATGTGGGCCCTTTTCGAGCGCTTTCTGCGGGATCGTTGGTGGGGCCTCACATAATGCTCCCTGTTAATCTACAACCAGCCAGAGCCATTTTAGGAGACGAGCAGTGTGCCATCCTCGTTCCGCGTGCAACTCCCTTTGCTCTGTAATACCGAGATTAGCTCTCCAGTTCCGGTCATGCGATCGCAAGTGACACGGACGTGATGTTTTCCTTGGAAGCGCGCCCCCTCGTGCTGCGAGACGACATATAAGCCCCCAACTCCTGTGCCGGTACGTCACGTCAAGCTCCTGCGCCGACACACTCAGCCAACTCAAACTACAAGCAGACAAGATGATTGTTCCTACGCACCGAACCTGTGAAGTCCAAAACACGGGCGATTATGTGCACAGTAAGTCCCAATGCAGGACTTACAGTTCGCAATGACTTAAGGTTGCCTGCAGAAAACCCCGACTACATGCTGCAGGGGAATCTCTCCTGGCTTCGGCTTGAAAGCGATGCGACTACCATCGATACTTCCTCGGACACCGACGACTCGAACGAGGGCGCAGGGGCCCCACATGGGGTTAGAGTCGACGATGATCCCGATAGGCTGCCACGGGCATGGTGCCATGAAGCCGAAAGAGAGACCCCTGAGCCAGAGAAGCATCTGAATGGTAATTTCGTCGGGTGGAAAATGGACCATCTACTTACGGTTAAATAGTTCGTGCACACCTTTCAACCCAAGCCCATGGGGCTACACTCGGTACAGGGCTTTCAAACCATGCTCCGTCAGCAGCCCATGAAAGTGTTCAGCAGGACCCGTTCCACATGTTTGCGAGCCTGTCGGACATTGCCTGTGGTCTCGAGGTTGGACGTGATATTTTGACAGGAGAGATGATATACCGGAAGAGAGTCCTCGAACTCCAGGGAGTCAATCAGCGGACTTTCTGCCAAATGATTGACCGAAAATGTGTCCATGCGGTATTTTACCTTGGCAAGCCAGCAACTGATGAGTTGGTGCACCTCTTATACGATGGCAGTGTTGTTCTGCGCGTTGAGGGTCTTGAGGTGGTAGCGCCTGCCGCGGAGTGGTCTGACTGGAATTCTTGGGAGAGTTACAAGGCCGATGAGGCCTCCTACACCTACTACCAGACGGTACTGAAGACGGGGGGATCTTTTTGCTGAAGCAAATGGTTTTAATACCTCAGATATGGTGTGAGAGGATAGTGTTAATCTTAGCTTTCGGCTTCATATGCGTAGAACTTGCTTTGCTTCTGTGAAGTAAGAGCTGGTTTGCTAAGAGATAGGCTCGCAACAATTGCCTGGAGAAAGGGTCACTGGAGCGAGCCGGCGCTCAGCGGTTAGCGGCGCTAGTCTTTAATGGTAAAGGCAACTGAAACAAACTTCCCGAAAGCGCATGTTAGCTGCCAGAGTGCGCCAGATGTTGCTGGTTGCCTACTGGATCGAACGGGCCAACGTACCGCTTGAGTACGTGGGCTGCAGACCGGAACGTTCGCTGCACACGTGCCGAATAACCAAGGTATCGGTGTAGCATTTCGGCATTGACAGCGCGGTTTCCCGCTCCCCATCTTCGAATGTGGAGCTCCTGCATGATACAGGGCTTCGGGTGGGAGGTGCCACCGTGAAAGGCAGGGGCGTTGGTGGAGCCACAGGGATGCGACGGAGGTGCACGTATGGTGCGATGCATGTGCTTATTCCAGTGGATCTTGTGTAGGATACGCTTGGATGGTCTCGGAAGCATCGAGCCTCGGCGCTGATCCGGACTACGCCGCGTCAACTCAATCACGACATGCCCCCACGTCTCCCTGCCTCGCCTCGCCTTCGCGCCGCATTTCGTAGCGAGGCATGGGGCGGAGATGCGGTGAGACTACTACCTTGAGATGAAAATCAACCGGCTGGGCGAACGCGACACTCTGGTAACTGCACATGACTTACCATGGTGGGCATATAAGGAGCCCTTGGAAGCATCCGTCAACTCCCAACCACAACGCTTCTTCGTCCCATCTCCTACTCCATCTCCTCGAAGTTCTGCCCAGCCTTCACAATGGAAGCCCATGCCACTTACGCTGATGCTCGCCGTTCTGCTGCATCCAGCAGCATCTATGCTGCTGCCATTTCCGAGAGCTCTCAGGTGGCCTTGCATGCGGTCCCAGAGAGTTGGCCTAAGGATGAGTTTCCACTGACAGGTACGTCGCTTACTGTGTATTGACTTCAGCATGTAGAAGACCTTAATTTCTTTTCTTGCTTAGGTTTAATAGAGACTGGAAAGCATGCCTTCAACCGAAGCAACAGCAACGAAAATGCTGAGGGTCACTGTGCTGCCTTTCCCCAAGCCACGACCGATGCGGTGGCAGATTGTAACGAGCGGGCCTCTGCCTCTAAGGATCCAAACACCAAAGAGGGAGAAAACCTGTCGAGGGGGTTTTCCTTGAGTGGGTACAAGAAGAGGGTGAGAGCAAGTCGAGCACGTGATGAGACTGAGCACTGCGTGCGAAGGCCGTGTTACTAACAATGTGCTGAATTGTTATTGAAGTTGACCACGAAGGTCAAGGCTATCTAAGGAGTGTGGTTTATATACAAGTAAGAAAGTGTATACAATCTGTATGCTCAGTGAAGGTGTTGCGCTCAGTGACTGATCGCGACCCTCCTACTGATCGGTTGGGTTGGTCTGCTCAATTTCTTGGCGAGTGGGTCTGACTGATCGCGGGGTCACGTGACCCTTGGCCCACATTTCTTTGGTTCTGCCCGCCTCTGGTGGGGTTGCTCCCCTCTTCATCAACCCGTGCAGGCTGCGCCGTAACACAGATACCCCTGTCCCATTTGAATGGGATTTTATAACGGCAGGGCTTAAGCTTCCGCATTATGAAATGGACTGCTTTGAAAGTATTTCATATTGTGGACAGGAGGTCCGACGAGAAAATCCGCTGATTAAAGCACTGTTCGGTCTCGCCAAGCGCTTATTTGAAGAAGTCCAAAACTTGGAACCGGGGCTTGTTCTTGAGGGCCTACCGAGGCTCAAAATAATCCCATCAAAGAAGGGTCAGGAAGCTATGGCTCAAGCCGGTATGTCCATGCAAACCGTTAGCGGGTAACGTACTAATCTTATACGGTCAGGCAAACAGCTTACGGATCACCATCACGTCGATGATGCGAGAGCTGAGGATTGCTCTACGGATCCTCATAACATTGATGCTAAGTCGCTGCTAGATACCGAGGCTGTTCGTCAAGATGAAAGGAAGGAGGCGCCTGGGGCTGAGACGCATACGAGGAAGCATCAAGCAGGTAGTACGTATTTGGAGATCAAGCGTTGCTTGGGTATGCACTTACGAAGAAGCAGATTTCGGCAGCCACTTCCGCACTTCATTCTCCGAAAGCAACACTCAGACAACTTCAATCGAGATCAATCCGTCCGCCGACTATGAGCTCCGCACCATTATTGTGCCTATCAAATGTTTTCCAACGTTCTGGACGGGTTATAAATCGAGGACAGTTAGGATCGGAGATGGGCAGCATGAGTTCTTCCGAGATCAACTCCCTCGCGCAGCAGAGTATCTCCAGATGCTCCTAGAGCTTCGCGACCTGGCCGACCGGCACTACGCAGGCTGCAACTACGAGCTGCATGCCAAATTCCCGGAACAGCTTGTGGTCACCTTTTTGCTCGATCCCAACGGGTACTGGGCAGAAACAGAGGCTGACGCGGATGTGGAAGAGCTTCGTGCTGACCCAAACCGTTCCATGGGATCCCTGAGCCCATACCAGCCTACGCGAGTCACGGAAGTTGTTTTACCTGGGGGACCTATCTCTTCCGATTCTTTGGTACAGCGTCAGCGGCAAGGGACGCCATACCCTGGGTGCGAAAATAGCGACAGTAATGAAGAAAATCGGAGTGGTCTCACACGATCAAGGAAGCGACAGTCAGAGACATCGGGCTCTGATCAGGACAGGAAGAGAAGGAAAATGCAGATGGGCGCATCTCTGGAAGACCCTGTAGACCTCACTGGAGATGGTGGATCTGATTCGAATGGAAATGAAGCAGCCTGAAAATATAAGCAGTCTCACAATTGATACAAGATTTTTGGTCGGAATACCTGTTCGATCCATGGCGTTACCTTCGCAAGCATGTCAGTGATGATGATGATGATGATGATGATGATGATGATGATGATGATTCATATACCCCGTCGGCCTCCACGGGCCATAGGCAAGAGCTAACGCTAAGTAACTTAGACGTTTACGTACAGTACATTGCTTCCCGGTTCATTCAAAACGCTCACTACAAAAACAGAGCACATGTGTTGGAATAGCGGTTCCACGAGCGTTATAACTATACTAGTTAGCTTCACGAGTGTCTCAGTAGTATAGCTAGCGTTAGTGGCACGGATATAAGAGGGCACCCCCTCTTACTCCTGTCTATCACCGAGAATCTCATTTTTTTTCAGCAAGTTCAACAACCTGAAAGTTACGTTTAGCACGCATTTTAGTAGAGAAGGAAAATAGAGCGAAGGTAGGAACCAAAAAAAAATTGGTGCAAAAAAAAAAAAAAAAACAAGTAACAAGCCTACCTACCTCCCTCTCAGGACACAGGCAGAATCTACTCTCTTTCTGACCTCACTGCTCTTCACTTTAAAATCCAACACTAGAGTATAGCGTATCCGCCTGTTACGAACATGCCTCTAAATAACGTACTTCACAAGCGAGCGGGTCACACAAGCGAGTGGGTCACCCCAACACCAAAACTCCTGATCAAACCACTTTAAATATAAATTTCTTAACAACGCCAAAAGCAATCAATTAGAGTCTTTAGAACTCTCGCCTTCTACTTCTGCTAATCGCGCTAGACATGTCTCGATGCGATGACCTGGCTCTCTGCAGTATCCACACCGTCGCTGGCGCGGCGCGTCGCCATCGCGTCGCGACCGCGACCGAGATGTTTCTTGCTGAATTTGCCCATTAACATCAGCCTGATCAATTAATTGCGATCCTTCGTCCTTCGTGACGGTTCCTCGTTTCTGAATCTGTCGTTTTTGGCGTCTTTTTCGCTTCGTTGCGGCTTCGTTTGCCTTTCGAAGCGTCGCGACCTCTGCCTTGAGAAGTTCGTTCTGCGTCGCAATCCGAAGCGCCCCTTTCAGGATCTGATTAACCGCGTCTGTGATTGGTGTCGGGCTTGAACCTTGATGCTGATCAATCTTATGCTTAATAAGATCCGTTTGAGATACAAAATGTTACGGCGCAGCCTGCACAGGGTGGAGTCTGAAGAAAGAACGCTCAGAACTCACCCTCACAGAAAGGAAACTTGGGGGTCACGTGAATCACGTGACCCCAAGCATTGATCTGCCGGAGCAGGCGCAGCAGACCCACTCCACTCAATCAGAGCAAACTTTTTGACCCATCACTCGTTTAGCAAGCAGGGTACTTTAAAACAATCACTCGTAAAAAATGCCGGCCGACGAGGACGATGGGGGCGGGTACACCAC